>MU826860.1:379272-410958 GCA_029204205.1 Desmophyllum pertusum
CATTCTAGTTTAAAGTGCAACTAACCCCAAAAAGTTTTTTTCGCTTTAAATAAATTTCCTTGCTACCATGATCACGTCCTGCGGAAAAAAAATATTATCGCAATCGATAAAATCCCCGCGTATTCTACCCGAGCCGCTAATTTAAACTTGGGAATTTTCTGTCCTTCCACCCCGACACGCGTCATTATTACGGGTAACCTGGGTACGAGATCTATGTGACCGTAACGGCCGGGAACGTTCTGAATAGCGATAAGAGTCTTTTGTGAGGGATTTAACCATTGTGTAGAACAGAACTCTCCTTTCTATTTCTCTGTTTTTCTTATTTTTTCTTTTTTTTTTGTTCGACTTTCTTTTTATTGTATTCTCTTTCTTCTCTTTTTATCCCCCTATCTTCGGATGATATTAGCTTTTTACTTTACGCTCTGAATCAATAACATATGCGGCAATTGTTATATCCAGCAAAGAGAATAATGGTCTGTCCAGCCGAACGGAAAATCGGATCCAGGACCCAAGAGTCGAACTATGATTCCGAAGAATTCTGGATGGGACGTTTTATTCCGGAAATACGACATGGAGGGTGGAAGATGAGATCGATTCGGCTGTTGTTAAATTCGCACAATCAAGCAATGAAAGCCTCGAATGAAAGGCAATATATGTTTGCTGATGAACCCTTGGCGGACAAGGAATGGCCTAAAAAAGGTTTACAACAAAGAAGTTAAAGAAAATGAAGATTTAGAACGAATGCCTTCAAAAAAGATTTGGACGGCACGGAACATGTTGAGGGGGATCTTGGCTGAGTCGACAAGTTACCAAGTATTTCCGTAAATTTGTAAACAAACGCGATTGCCCTGTCATAGTCGTACGAAATGTATTATTCGCATTCTCATTGAAAATTAAAAAACAGAACGGAAATAGTGTTATTATCTTAACCTTCATTGTAGGTGTTTCATGTGGAAACTGCAAACAATGATTCGCTTCTTAAAAATCTTAGCGAATGCTAATGCTGTCGGTACACCATATAACTGACTCGGTTTAGCGAGGTTACAATTTATATGCCATCCAATAAAGCTTGTTTTGGCGCTGTCCTATTTAAGTATTGCGTGCCATGCTTCTTAAAGTTTGTATATCCTGAGAGTTTATAGAGAAGTGTATTAAGAGTTGCGTTGAGACGCAGCCAAGAAGATAGTCGATCGATTGAAAATCGGCTTGCTCCGCGCGCGGTCTGCTCCGGGCCTGCGAAATTGTTAAGCAAAAGCTGAAAGGAAACAAGCTCACATCACTACAGTTCTTGACAATCCTCAAACGTTTGTCGTGCCTACCTCACAATAACCACCATAAGTGAACTAAGTTAATTTCTGAAGTAAAAAACAAGTCAAAATAAATGTACTTTTTCTTCCTCGGTAAGCGAAATGGGACGTGGTGTTCCCACGGTGGTCCGGGCAAGTCAATTTTTTTTGCTTACCGATGAGTATACGGTTTATCGCACACCGCCTTACTTCCCGGCCTCAGGAAAAAACTTTTGGAGTTCATAATCTTTTGTTCAGTTTTACTATTTTATTCTTCAAAAGAAAATTCGTCTTTGACTTTCCATCAATATTCCCGAAATTGCTTCGCACGAGGAAGAAAATGTTAACGCCATTACAGATTGTGTCGCGATATCACGGATCGACGCTCTAGCTACTGAATTTTCCTGGTTTATCTTTTAGCAGCGATGGAGATAGGTTCTCGGTAAAATTTGGTCGAATTGCTAGTTGGCTTTGACCGGGTTAAATAGCCTTTGGAAGTCGGCCTGCTAGAAGTGCGCGGACAAATTTCAGAGTTCTTGATCAATGACTCTCACAGTCCCACTTTATACTTCGCTCGTTTGAGATTACAAAATCCATCGTCTTTTTCGTATTTATCGACGATCGCTATAAAATGGTATAGTATACCTTTCTCTAAATCTGGGGTGTTGCTGCAACGGCCAATAACGCAACTGGAAGGAGTTTCTACACACTTTTCGAATGTGTATCGCATCTTCCTAAAGGAAATGAGTGGACGCGAAGGATCTAAGGTTCCCGGGCTTACGTCACCAAACCCTCTCTCCTCCGCAGAGGCTCAATGTGGTTTTAGGAGAAATCCGCTGAACGTGGTGTGTGCAGGCGCAAGTAACTGGAGGATCGATCAACGAAGCGGCGAGCCTCTGCCAGATTTGTGTCGTTTTCTTGTACATCTTTGTCGTTTTCTTGTACATTGGACGATTTCTCAGCCCTCGCTAAATTTGACAGCTTGAAACTTGGCAAAAATCAGCGCCAGGTATGTTGCTACAGTTAGCGATCGTTATTTTTAAGACGAGGTTTCATATTTACTAAAAAAAAAGCCAAAATGTTGGTCTCCGAATTGATCGCGAAGACCCTCCTGAAACCCGTGGGGGGTGGTCTTGCAAGTGTGTTATTCTTTGGAAACAATGGCGGAAGAGCTTGACTTTTCGCTCCAAGAGATGTCTCTTGACGGTAAATGTTCTTCTTGTATTTCGTGTTTTTGGTCTCGAATTCCTGCTGGTTGCATTTCGTTTAATTTTAGCGTTTAGTTTAACTTAATAAGCTTACAGCTTTTGGTTTGAATCGCAAGTTTTGCACTCGACGTTTTAAACACGTAGAGATTAATAAAACACATTTCATAGCCGGAAAAACTAAGCTTACTTGTTCTCTTTTCTTTTGGGACAGAATTGATAGGTTGTTGAGAGTTTCAGTGGCCGGGGAATCCTTTGCTTCCTGAATTTCTTGATCGCCACATGGCGGGTCTCGAGAATGTTGAATTCTGTAGATCAACCCATCAGAAACACAACAAAACATATTCAGATTTCCATGCATCTAAAGTTTTAGTTCTCTACTTGTACATCGCGTATAAACTTCCGAACAGATTCTGATGCAGCCGCCATTTTACTGACATACGGCAGTTATACATACACCACCGTACCCCCGGTGAGGAACACTGATAAAAAGTTGCCTCCCCCGGATGGCGGCCATATTGGGTGTGGTATCTGGCAGAGGCTCCCGCCGTCGCTCTCTCCGGGTTTCTCGCGCCTGCACTCACTTCGTTCAGCTGATTCTCCCATATATGAGCCTCTGCGGAGGAGAGAGTCACAAACCGCTAAACTCATTCCCAGTCAAAAACGCGGTCGTGAACAAAAATGGAGGCGTTTTTGATGACTTTGCCGGGGCACAGAAAATCGAGGATTCAACCAAATCCAAAACAAATTTCGCAGTTATATTAATAAGTTTCAAATAACAAGTACATTTATTTAAACGAATAACATTTTTTGGGGTTAGTTGCACTTTAACAAGAAGTTAATTTGGGAAAACACGCCAAACACTCCAGGTGACTTGTTGACATTTTATAACAGGACTAATTACTGGAGGGCGGATCGGCGGCATCAAAGGAATGTCTTCAGGCTCCGTCGCTTTCGTTCTGCAGCGACTCGGCTCGCTTCGTCGCAAATTTTCTTCAGGAGCCTGATCTCAGGCTACTCCATATTGCACCTCTAAACAGCTTATTCCAGGAGTTCAAAAAGCTATTAGCCTAAGGACGTCCCAAATTGTATTATCCTGTCTCGAAAATTCGAGGTTTTCGATACAATGCCATGCAATACAAGTATTACATCAATTATTAGATGTGTAATGTTTAGTTCTGTATTATGAACATTCATTATCACGCAGACGGCTTTTTGTCATCGACAGTGGGCGGCGGCACCCAATGTTCCGGTGGTGGGTTACAAACTTACTCAATTCAGTATTTGAAGTTGATCAGGGCAAAATGAGATGTCATTTGGCTTTTGTGCCACCGGATTATATTTCTCTTCTATTGCCTTTAAGATGATATTAAATTGAGGGGATATTGAATGAGCGAAGTACAAAAACTGACCATAAATTAATCTCGTTCCCTGAGTCCTCGTTACCCTTGTCCAGCGGTGTAGCGGACAACAAGCGACCTCTGGGATAAAGCGATCCGCCATGACCGCATTCTAGAACTTCCGGCCCTACTGCGCATGTGTACGACCCCATTTTTCAACTAACGGACGCCAAGATTCTTGGACTAACTGCGCTAGTCCGGCGGATCGCTTTATCCCAGAGGTCCTTGTTGGCTGCTGCACTACTGGACAAGGGTAACAAGGACTCTGGGAACGAGATTGGCCATAAATTAAAATCCACACATAAAATCCACACATAAAATCCACATATAAACGTTTATTGATTTTCCTTGAACCACATCATTGCACAATGACGCCACGCCAATGACTAAAAAAACTACAAATATTCAATATGGCCGGTTTCAAATGGACAACAACGTCCAAGCAGAGTCAAATCGCTATAAAGCGTGTTCAGTCATACATCACTGATACAATTAAGTAATTACGTACGTAGAGTTTCGAATAAATAACGGCCCCTGATACTTTAAGTAATGGCTGTATTTCCGGTCAGAATATTTCGAGGGATAATTACTATTGGAGCAAAATTGCCCAGTAAACCTTTTGCTTCACAACTGAAACCGAAGAGTTGAAATACAGAGATTTCACGACTGTTACAATTGATTCAATACTTCATCGAAGTATGCCGTTTCCAGGAGGGAGGGGGCGTCTCCTAGGAAAACATTGTCGAGACATCACTGCCAGTATGACGTCACGTTTCGCTTGACTGATATTCAAAATGGCGCGCAAAGTTGCATTCGAAGAGACGTTAAAAAATGTAGAATTTTCTTTGGAAAGTCTGATCTTTTTGCTGTGGTCGGTAATGCTGAGGCTTCTACCATTATTAATGAGTTATATTTGTTGTTTTTTTGTGAGCCAAAATATTCAATAGCTTGATAATTCGAAAGAAACATGTTATCAACAAGCAAATTCGTCGAGCAAGTCTGTTGGCCGGTTGAACCTTCGAGGATCAGAAGACAGCGAAGCACTGTTGTTTTGACACAGGAATAGGAGGTTTGGCAAAGGATATATAGGGCTTCGCGTATGTCGAATTTCAGCGCTTCGGCGCTTGTGGATCGCCATATCAATCCCTTCAAAGTGTTATGTTGGAGTGGCCGTGGAGAAGGAGTCACTGCATACAGTGTACGTTTCTGCAGTTTATCCACTTTAATAATCTTAATAGTTATGCCTTAAATATTACATTTACAGCAATAACTGTATCTTAAGTCTAAGCGTAAGATTTAAGCGTATGTTAGAATTAGCAGACGTATACTTTGTGATTTCTGAAACCAGATTTTTAAGTTGTTTTAATATGAGGCGAAACGTTTGTCTTCAGGTCTTATACATGTTCTTATGACACATAGATACTTTTTGGTGCTGTGGCTCTAGCTTGGACTGACAAGAAATGCACCGGTGCGAAGGACAGAAAAAATAAATAAATAAACAAAGAGGGCTGGAAAAAAAATCAGAAAACAGAAAAGATTAAGATGGTGTGCTTGTTGGGCACACTGCATGCCCCAACAAGCACACCAGTGATAAGCTTACATGTACATACAAATAATGTTTATACATGTATGCAAAGTCAACTTATATAGACCTTTATAGATGAACTCCTTCCCCCAAGTTATTACATGAAAGTGTTTGAGTGCCAGCTACCTTTGACATATAAATAAAATAATTGACACTAGGAAAAAAGTCCCTGACTACTTTTTTCATTTCCCCACCTTCTTTGAAAATTATTGACGACCCAGTGTTCCCGAAACTCTGCATCAAACTGAAATATTTTACTCTAGTGATTAGCATGTCATACTTTCAGTCATAAGGTTGGTTTGTTCTAGTTTGGTCTGGTTTTTTTTTACCTTAGACACAAACTTTATTTTGACACATAATTGTCTCTCTAGGTGCCTCAATGGGTACCAAGAAATTATTACTCGTTTCATGCTACTGAAACCTGGCTAAGTTCTGGCTTTGTGTGCCGTCCATAGCCGAAGTGTGACCACCTTTGCCCTGATGTGATCACTACTTTTTGAATCACGTTAAATTGTGTTTTAGCTTTTTCATTTTAGCTGCTGACTGAAAAATGTTTCCAAATGTGTACACTGTTTGAGTGGGTGACAAAGTGGAAGTTAAATGCACTCATGGATTATGCAATCCTAGAGTTGAAATTTATCTGGTTGCCACTGTTAATCCTAAATGTTCTGGAAGTATAATTTTCTTGGACTGTAAAGTTGTCAAATCCATATCAATTTTTTTGCATGAGCCATTCGGTGGAAGCCAGTGAGGAATTACACGGCATGGCACAAAAGGTATTCCTTCGTTAATTGCCACCCAGAGACGATGATTTCCTTCAGTCACATAAGCCTTGCCAGTTTTTAAATCACACGAGATAATTAAGGGCTCCTCAAAACCATTCTTTACAATGAAACGCCTGACTTGTTCTAGGTGATCAGGATTATTTCCAGATTTTGGTGTCAGTGATCTGTCAAATTCTTTATACTCCCATAATTCTGTTGTTTTAACCATTTGAAAATAATGTGAATGGTCAAAGGAAGCAGACATATAAGACTTTCCCTGCATTATTTTCTTTTCATTTTCAGAAGGCTCATCAAGTTTGCTAAAAAATAAATCAGAATTGTCCAGAAGTTGAAAGTCTTGGTTAAAATCATCATCACTGTCACTGGAAGAGATTGTGCTTTTATGTAGAGCTTCGACCATTGCTTTAAAGGATTTTACTTTTGGTTGTCAAATAGATAGTTCTTCATCTGACGAGCTGGAAAGTTCTTTTGCTCTTGGATTCTGCATTGATTTGTTTGCTCTTTGTTTTTTTGTGGGGTGTCTTTCAGGCGTGTATCCATGTTTCACTGGTGTTAAATCAATACGTAACTGTTCCTTTAGTGTCAACATTATATAACAAATTTTGTTTTTTTCTTTCAGCAATATCAACCAGGGTAGGATCACTTATGCCAGGACAAACACGTATGTCATCAGTTGTTTTCAGTATTACATCAAGAGCAGACTTAAATAGGTTTGGTTGAAAGATGACGAGTGGGAGCTCGCCATAATCCACTCTGTTCCCCAAGATTTGCACTGTTAAAATTACAGATTTCATTTGTTGCAGTTGAAATTTTGGTGGGAAGGAAAAATGTTATTTCTTTCCAGCTAGGTATTTCAACACCATTTGCTGTGTTTGGTTTTGAAAGGACAACCTTAAGATTGTCAGTGGTTGTCTTTGAATTTGAAAATGTTGCTGTCCATGGAAAGATAGCTGGAAGGATAGATTGAAAGGTTGTATATGCATCAGTGTGTTGAGGTTGAGGCTCTCGAAGAGATCCCCCATAAGCATAGCATCCCTCAGCTATGTTTACTAAACTTGTAGGTCTGAATTCTTTTAGAGGCTTTGTTAAACCTTCACTAAAAATCCCTGCTTTTAATTTTGAAATGACCAAACCATAATTCCCTTCTGGCTCATCAACTATATTATTAATTTGATGAGGGATTCATGGAATGGTCAATTTCACCTTGTGAATGTTGTTTTGTCTCAACTGCAAGATCAGACCAGCTTGAAGGATTTGAACATTCTTGTTTTTCTTCAAACATAATTTTTGCTTTCTTGTACTCAGCCTCTATTTTGACAGATTTCAAAAAGAAAGGCTGACATGACATACATATGTAGCATACATTAGAACCAACATAAGGTTCTGTAGATATATACAGGTCATTGTGAAAATCAGTTTTACTTCCATTTTGCTCATCTAAAAAGTTGCATGCTACTGAAAACAGTTTATCAAATACTCTTATGTTATGTCTTTTGCAGGGGATGTCACTGGAAAGGCAAACCTCATTACTGCATTGCGAACATGTCACAACACATGGATTTACCTTCATAATGCCACGCTGGGCATCGCTTCGGGATTTTGATGAACCTTTACCCTTTGCAGGCTTGTGCCCCCTGGATGATAAACTTACATAATGTTTATCACATACCCTGAGATTGTTAAAATTTTCCATATCACCTGTTAAGTCATGAGGGCTACATTTAATTTCATACTGCCCAATCATGCTATCGAATTTACGAGTTCCTGCCTCATTTTCACACCCCATTAGACAACATTGCACACCTCCAATTAAACGTCCATTCATAATTACAGCCCCAGTTATTTCATTCAATGGTATGAAATCATGTAGAGGTTTACAACAGCCTGATAACCAGTATAAATCACTTGTTAAATTAAATTTAGAATTAATTTGTGATCTCAAGTCAAATATAGTGGCATGTGGTGCAAAGGTAAAAAGAATGTGACTTTCCAGTAATATCCACAAATAAAATAGATGTCACAAATCTTTTTGACCTAAACACCACACTCAAGAGAAAGCCTGGGTGGTGAAATTCAACCATTTTTACGGATGAATAACTCAACAAAAGACCAAGGAAAAGATACAAAATTGGGAAAACCAATGGCATTTCTGTAGTATGTCTGTAGCTAGCGTTAAAGTTTTCCCCCACTGCTATTATACTTATCACAAATGAACCCACCAAAAATGGATAGGGCAGGGCAGATATGGTCAAAATGAGAGCAAAAGGTACTAAGTACATGGGAGCGGAACGAAGCTTATGAACCAACACCAGATTTTGAGTTGTATCAAAGTTTAACAAAATGCCATGGAAAAGGAAAAGACATGTGATCATAATAATGGAAAGAAAAAACCGTACTGGTAGTGAAAACCAGGCTTTAGTGCTAAATAGTCAAAACTAAGCAAAAGAAAAACAATGAAATTAGTGTCTAATAGTATCGAATTGTGTGGTAACTATTTCTACCTAATTTAGTGGTCATTTATGTACATATAAAGTGCAATTTGGGCAATGAACTTGTTGTTGTTGTTGTTGTTGTCATGGTTTTTACGCGGCGGAGAGATAGTTACTGATTATATCGAAAACTAAACGTCTCTTTGAATGAAATACAGTCGAATCCTGCTTTATGGTTACCCCGTTATTGCGAACAGTAAAATAAAAATAATAAATATAAAAAACAACGACTTTATTAAAGTGTCAGCGGATTTAGCACTGCTGTGGCTAATTAATTAATATATCATATTGTTGTACAATCTAAATCAACAATCAAGTGTTGTAAAATGAACATAAACATTTGCTAAGAACTCAACTGGTGGGAGGCTAAACAGTTGGCTATTTACAAAGCGAATCCGATCCAAGAAGTTCAGTGATCTCAGGACTACCGAGAACAAGTCTAGCTAGTGGTAGATGGAGGATTTCAACCAGGGATCGCCCTAATATAAACCGCTAGGCCATACAATTTTTCTCTCGAATCAATCCGCTCAAGACGGGTAGCCTCGTATAAAATACCTTATGTAGTAGTATATATAGTTGGTTTCCATATCAACAGGATTCAACAGTATCACTATTATTTTCGATGACCATACTATTTAAAACAGTATGGAAAATTGTAGGCTTTTTAGCTTTATTAGCTAGCGGACGCGCTTTCACCTTCTGTTTCCATGTTGCATTGAGCAAGAACCGTCTTCCCAGGTATAATAGAATCAAACCAGTATTGGCCATTGACCGCTTGTCCTCCTTCACTCGCCTTGATTTCTTTACATGATTCGGCGGGCAACTCAAAAGAACCGATGGGAACTATAGAGAGAAAAATAGTATTTCTTAGCAAAGATTTACCCTAATCTTTCTGCAAAATGCACCCTATATGTATAACCAAAGCTATTCAAGCTATATGAAACTTAATGGTGTATAACGAATCCAAAAGTGTTCATTTATGACGTCATATCACGCCAAAACGACGTAATCCGCCATCTTGGATCCGTCATCTTCGATTTCATGACTATTCAAAAATTTCAGAAATCTCCAAATTGATTTGAAATAATCAGAAAATACAAAGATGCAAACACTAAAAAGATTTCATAGAGACCGAAATGCTCATAAAAATGGAACATTGAGCTAAAAAAATAATTTGGGTATAAAACCTTGCCAAAAACACGGTTGCCAACAGTCTCATACCCAGAGCCCGCGATTCTTTTGGTCAGCACCAATGGTGGGGGCTCTCGGGGATGAGATTGGGTCGCCAAAGAAATGTCAAGTCAGTGGTAAACACTTCACACACCACGAAGTTTGGACATTGTAGGCCCAGCAGAGACATGAGCATATTATCGATACAAAAGACATGCTATTTCGAAGCAACATATCATTTTCTGGAACAAAATGGCAGAAAAGATGGCAGCAAAATTCCCGGAATGTAGGGGTCGCTTTCTGAAATATATAATTCCCAATGTGGTCACTGTGAATCTATGAACCTATGCACCTGGCATCTGACATATATAATATTTTTGATATCGCATCCCATTATTTTTTCTTACAGCAACTTACCTCTTTTCTTGTTACGTCTAACATAATATCTTTCATAGTTGATAACAAAATGTTCCGGTCTGGCTTCCTTGGTTCGGTTGTTCAGCTCGCAAATGTACTGGGGAATGACATAATTGAAGCTATGACATCTATATTCATCGTTGCACGCCTGAAGACACTCAATGAGATCGAAGTTTTCAACTTCTTGAATGTGTGACCCCGTAACATCATTCCAAAAATGGAATATTCATCATGTTGACATTGTTGAGAAGCAACTTCACAGAAAATGTGACACAACACAACTATGAAACTGAAGCGCATTGTTTGAGACCATCAGTTACTTTCAATTGGCTCTGAAAGAAATAAAACAAATCAAAGAAAAATATATTAATTAGTGTCAGAAGGTCTGTTTCCACAATTGAGCTAGTTAGCTTGCATCCAGATATGTAAAGGTAGAAGTAATATGTCATGACAGTGTTTCATCCGATTTCCAAACACCGAGAAGAGAGTTGAAAATACGACAAGTAGCGGGGCATTTTTAAAGAAAATCGAGGTGCTTGGAAATCAGATGAAACAATCTCTCTGCTTGAGTTTGATATATCTTCCCAATCGAAACGACAACTAAGGAGTAAACGGGCGGAGGAATACAATCGTAAACATATTTCAGCTAAATAAGGCCAGTTCGCACTAGGCTGACAAAATTTGCTTGGCTCTACCAAAAATCACTTCATTTTTTGTCTCCGCCAAATTTTCATTTTGGAAATGTGTTCGCACTTGAAAATAAACAAAAAAATCGTGATAAATCATTCGCTAACCACAAAATGTCAATGACATAGAAACCGAACCCCTCTGTTGTTGCATGTGAGATTTTGCATTCAACTCGTACCAGTCGACAATCTTTTATAACCAGTGTTTTCTGGAGTTTTTACTTTCCAGCCTTCGGATATAATACAGAAAGATTAAACCAAATATTTACCCCTTCTGACTGACCGATTTTAAACGGCTTACTGATTTAATTTATTCTGACTGTTGCTATTAAGCGGAACTTCACTCCCGATCGAGCAGCAAGGAAATTGTGTGCTACTCTAGAACGTGCTGCTAGCACGTAAATCTGGGATCTGTAGTAGTAGTAGTAGTAGTATGGACCGAGGTAAACGAAAAATGTTCGCTGTATCCTTGAGATTACTGCGTGCGAATTGACGAATCTGTCAGTTTTGACGCTTTACAAACTTGTGTCCTGCTCTGAGCTCTGAAGCAGGACGACGGCGCCTTTGAACTGAGTTTGGTAAGGCTTGGAATAATTTGCTTGGAAAAAATCACCATCCGCACTTGTGAAACTGAACTGATAACAGATATTTTGCAAAATAAACAAAAATTCGCCTGGTGCGAATGACCCCTAAGATGTGATGGTTATGATTTATTTTACTTCATGAATTATTTTAACTAAATTAAACTGATTCGATCCCTGGGTAATGATACACGGAGGAAATAACAAACAAGTCGACACTATTCATACATGACATATATAATTGTTTTCAAAACTCCATCGACTGCTGACTGAGGAGGTAACCAAAACTTAATTAAAATAAAGGCTTAATTTTTAAAAAAAGTTTCACTGAAATATATTGCTAGAATGCTAGTGCAGTCATACATATTCACGCTGTGTTTAAGCAGAATTGGCAGTTCACATGCATCGATACAGTGACTGTACCGCCGTAAGGAACATTTCAGTCAGCATCAAATCCTAGTCAGTCGGTTTTCGTAATTTTTGTGATGATACTTTACGAAGTTCCGTCTGTAATAAACCCATATTATGTTTGAGTCAGTAATCGACATCCGGTAATCCGGCAACACTTACAGTATAAATACATTGTCAAGCAGACAGGTTGGATTAATAAAATTTGTGTCATATTTTGAGCTTCATGAATGTTGAACTGAAAGTTTTTAAGGTAGAGCTTAACGTGAAGACCGTGTCTCCATGAAAGTCGATATTTAGGTTAGAAAGGGATGCAACTCAGTAGCCTTAAAATTTAACTTATTACTAGATCTTGTTTTGCTAGCGACGCGAATACATGTCCCCGACCTCCCACAGGCCCCAACTAGCACCCTTGAAATAATGAATCTAGAGCTCTCAGGATATCTTTGACTACCTTCCTATGCCCTAAATACTTGTTACCCTTTGTTGCTACTTTAGATAAATATGTTAGTCAGATATCCTAAAAACCTAGTTTTAATTTAGTTTGAACTGACTATCGAAGTGTTATAATTGCCAATTTTTGTGAACCAATACTAAAATGTGCATGCATGTATACTAAAGATAGACAGTCAGATTGTCTTCATAATCTGCTATTCAAATTATGTCTCAAGCGAGTTTGACACTTTAACACGGTCTTTTTTGACAAACGTTTGTTGAGAAATAAAAACTAAACCAGATGCCTAGACCTGATACCAAACCTTTTCAACGGCTTATTCTTGTAAACGGCTTCCAATTTCTTCTGTAAGACTTCTGTTTACAATCAGTGACTTTCAAGTGATATTATCAATCGCGAAGCATCTTGGAATATGTTTGTATGCTGCTTCATTTTGTTGTTTTCAACTTAGAGCAATAATGTTCAGACACATATCAGGTCAACAAAACGTAGGTTAATAAATAATCGAGTTCCTTTTGTATTCATCATAAGCAGGTGGGATGATTGTTAATTGTTTTTATTATTATAATAGTAAACCACAAAATTAAAAGGCAAAAAGTGAAAAAGAAAAACGTATTTGGCATAATTTACTTTTTGTATTTCACTACGCAAATGGTTGATTCCAGCACTGAGACTAAATCACGCAGGTCGTTACTTATTTGCCACCATAGTTTAATATCCTCAGAAAATTGGTGATAAACGCAAGGAATCTATTGTTTTTAGAACTCCAACGGCGTCTACGCGGTTGCTAAATAATACTGGAAGTGAGACATGTCCCTTATTCATATTCATAAGCAGGCGGTCGTTCATTACTTTCAGGGGGGGGGGGGGGGGGGGGGGGGGGTTGGAAAACCAGAGGGGGGGCATAAAGTAAAATCAAAGCAAGGAGAGGAGGGGGGGGGGGGGGGGGGGGGGCTCTAGGTAAAATAAGTCACTCAAGAGGGGGGGGGGGGGGGGCTTAACATTTTATTTAAAATACATATTACATTGGCGAATCCATACCTATTTATAAGGTGGGGGCCTAGCAAGCCTTCACCGGACCTGAAAATAACACACATGCCCTTTTCCTTCTGCTATGGTTCTGTTGAACATTGCCACGGAGGTGATGTTTGTTCTAGACGCGGATGTCCAACAATTAAACATGCAGTAGGAGCTCTTCTTTCTGTTATAAGATTTTAATCCACACTAGTGCGTGTAGAGAAAATGTAGCAGCTTACTTGTATAAAGGTGTGTGTATACTGTGGGGTGGGGGGGGGGGGGTCGTACATAATTTCTGACTGATTAGAAGGGGGGGAAATAACTAAATTCACTCCTTTAGGAGGGGGGGTATTACCTAATATTTGGCTACATGAAGCCCATTTTCCACCCCCCCCCCCCCCTCCTGATAATTATTGCACAGTCCCTTATAGCGACCTTGCGATCAGCTAAAGGAATACTTAAATAAATTTAAGGTAACAAGGCCACTTTAATCCGCGATTGATTAAATCTAGCCGAGATCAGTGACATAATGAACACACGAGTAACTTTACTTATTATATCTCTTATATAGTACGCGCGCTGTGATTGGTCAATTTTACGGGTCGTGTTGAGTATGGCCCGATAAATTTGAGAGTGCTACTGATCATGACAATGACGCCATCTTTGCAAGTTAGTTTCGATTAATTTCAAATTCTAGATCTGCATAATAATGTCTCAAGAAGACGATTTTGAAACCTACAAAGCGATTCGTGTCGATGTATTCTGTAACATCATTATCAGTAACTAGTGTCAATATATTGTGAAAGTTAAAAACTGGAGTTCAGAATGAATATGATTAACATAATTTATAAACAATGAAATGTTTAACTCACCGTATTATGAATGGGAAATATGTAAGCAACTTATAATGAACGGTTAGTGTGCATTGTAGCCTGTAATAAGTGAGTTGCCGTGCAGTATACCCAGATATAGTAGTATCACGTGATTAGCCAATGACTCGCAGGTGAACGAAGTTTGTTTATTAAACGATAATAAAGGCTGTGGTCACGAAACGTGTTTGTTACAATATGTTTTGTAATGAGTTTCTTAGTTAGAAAAAAAGTTAAAAAACAAGGAACGTTTCACAGCCTTACAACGCATTTTCCGCTGTTCTACTGGTCCGATGTTTCTTGACCTCAAAATCCTTACTGACAGCTGAGACGGGTAAATTTTGAGTTAAATAATTATTGTAGTTCATGATCAGCTGTCAGTAAGGATGTTGAGATCAAGAAACATTGGACCATTTGGAAGTTAATTACGTTCGCTGCTGCGGTCACTTAAGAGTTAAAAGAATAAAAAAACAAGGTTAATACAAGTCGATTGTTCATCCAGGATTGGCATTACTTTTAAACAACTAAGGGATGACATCTAGAATGTCAGTATTCCCAAGTATGGCCTATCTAATGTAATGTAATGGAATTTCATTTAATTTAATTTAATCACTGATATAACGTCATTTACATATGCTGATCAACAGCGCTTTACAACAAATAACTACTCCTAATATATACATAACTAAAAAACTAACAAGTTAAAAAATGAAATTAAACCTAATCTAAGGACAGTATGTAAACAAATTCAACAATTTCTCAAAGCTGCCCCGGCAGGCAGCCTATTCCATAATGCTGGAGCAGCTGCATGGAACTATCTTCTTCCCTATTAGAGGCTCTAATAAAATACTGGCATTAGGCCTGAGATTATAAGTAGGATTAAAAATTTTAAGTAAACTTAGAAACACTATCGTTTCCGTGTCTCGCTGAATAACTGAATGAATGATTTCAACTAAAACTGCATAACAGTTCATACATCGGACCTATTGTTCTTTGTTTATCTCTTGCGTGAACCATTGGTATGGTAATGGTAATCGGGTAATAGCATTTATATAGCGCATTTTCTATATATCCAAATGCGCTTTACAAGTAAACTCAGGTGTGACATCGGACGTTAGCTTGTAATGGCGATGATAGCCGCTCTCAGTCCATTCATGACGATCTCACCCCACCCACCCAACCCATGAACACACGTGAACAGGCCAGACCACAACACGATCTCTAGCTACTCTTTTTCGAACAGTGATGTGGGTTCTTTAACGTCCCCTACTAATTTGATATGAAGAGAAGTAGGAGACAAGGCCAACGGCTTAACGTCAACGCCTAATGACGCGTTCATCTGAACTAAGACAAGGTGTTGATCACTTCCAGCATGATCACATCTCAACCAGCATATTTTTAGAACATTAGAACACTGGATTGATAACATAAAGTCCTGCTTGAGCCCCATTATTTTTTGTCCCGGAGGTCTGGAACCCAAGCACTAGCTTTGGACTATGTGCAATATTTTTTTACATATAACAAACAGCAAGTAATATTTCAAATTGGACAAGTTTGAAAATATAACTCGCGGTATCATTACCAAATACGACTACAATTCATGCTATTACCTATACTAAGGATGAGCCCATTACCCGCGCCGGTGCGAGTAACTGTAATAAATTCGTGTCACGACGTTTTTACATGATTGGTTTATATTAGGCCCCGTCAACATTTTTAAAATGCGTTTTCGAAACGCTCCGTTTTTACCGAAAACGGAGCTCGGCGTCCACACTATAGTCTGCAGTTTTCGCAGCGTTTTTCCAGTCCACGCTAAAGCGCTCTATATGTGCATGCGACAAATAAAATGAACGGGCTTCCTGATTGGCCAATATCAGGCTTAGAGCACCATGAAACGATAAGGGAACTGGGAAGGGATGACGACAAATATTTGTTAACTTTCTGATTTTAACCGAAAGTTATCTGTTATAGAATATACGATATTTATTATCAATTGCAATTGATTGATGTGCCCGTGATGTTTGTGATGTGAATGACGTACGGCCGCGTTTTAGAAAGACTCCGTTTTCGGTGTCCACGCTAATACGATAGGGCTGCCTTTTCAAATGTCTCTCCACTCTAGATCCGTACAGGGTTTTCGAATGTATGCGTTTTCGATGAAAACGATTAGCGTTTTAGATCGTTGCTGTGTGGACGATAAGCAAAAACGCATCGAAAAGTATGCGTTTTCAAACGAAAACTCACTAGTATTGACGTGGACTTACTAGATTATTTTTCCCCGCGAATTCGTATTCCTATTAGACAATCCGAAGTAGTTCATTTGCAATTATTAATGGCGTCACCGCATAACAAAGGCTATCATTATGTCGCCATATTTTTCTAAGTTTTCTTTCATCTCATATCATATCACTCCGTGACGGAACGAGGAACACATATTTTCCCGGGAAAAGGGAATCTACAAATAAATCTGTCTGTAAAAACGCTGTGACATACATATAGGCATAGCACCCTAAGAAATAACATTTCTAAAATGGCAGTTAGTTATTTTCTGGCTTATTCTAAGAGGTGCGGCAATCACCCCCGACACATTTATACCGAGGAATTAAGTTTATTTATTTTTATATACAGACAACTAGACTGCGAGCTTGAGGTTTCTATTGGCTGATAGTTGGCGAGAGGAAAACTTAGAGCAGACGTTCAAAGAATATCGATATAAATTAATTTTAGGTGGTTTCATTATTACTTATAAGTAATTACACATGTCGATGAAAAACGACAGTCGCTCCGGAGGTCTATAGAGCATATGAATTCAGTCCTGTGGGACTCAAATGAAAAAAGCCATGGCAGCCGTGTTGGTGTACCTAACAAAAGACTGTTAATTAAAATTATTTTGTAAAGGTATTGTACACCAATATGGTGGCTATGACGTCACGTGCAGTACACTCTATACTATGGTGTTTACATAAAAAAAACGACGACGACGGCAACGAAAATGTTGCTAAACAAAAGCTTAAGGTTTAATAAGCAGCCTAGATTGATTCTGCACGTGCGTTATCCGTCTTGGTACATTTCTTCTGCAAAAGAACAACGTGACCAAATTCTGTGTTTTGTACCTATAGCCTATAGCCTATAGCTAAGTGTATTGTCCACGTGAAATAAAAGTCTATCTATCTATCTATCTATCTATCTATCTATCTATCTATCTATCTATCTATCTATCTATCTATCTATCTATCTATCTATCTATCTATCTATCTTTGTAGACAGCGTGAAGTACGGACGGCGAATATTTCAAGTTTCTATACTCAGCCGAGGATAGGGATGACGCCAATAGACAAACTGAATACATCTGGATTAACGCAAGATAATTATAAGCACAATTTAAATTCCTTTTTTTTTTTAATCGATGTCGTTGTCGTGGTTCCATAAATTTCCTACTATCAATAATAGAAATACGAAAGCTCGCAGTCCGATTTAAAAAATACAATAGCCAAGTATGTTAGTATTAAGGAAACAATATTTAAAAGAAAATAATTCGGCTAGTGCCAAATCTCCAAAAATATCGATTGAAAATTGATCACATGTTTTCTATCGTAAACTTAGACTACGTTTACACTATAGGAAAAGTTTCCGGATTCTTTAATGTTTCCGGATTCATCACATTTGGGGTATTCGGATTCGTCGGCGTTTACACTGGAGGGTTATTAAACATATCGATGAATCCGGGGAAATTCATATGATCTCAGGCGGATAAATATCCGGATTCATTCCGGATTCATTCGAATAACCAATTACACTACAAAACATTCCGGATTTAAACGTATTCGGATACAAAGTATTCACTTTGATTTCCGGATTCAAAATCTCCGCACACGCGACCAAACCGGGACAGTTTTATCCCGGATTCGTCACGATTCCGGAAAAATCTCCTCTAGTGTAAACGTAGCTAGTCTTAGAGGCCATTTAACTAATAGTGGTTGCTTTGCGTGAGATTGCAATTTCGTCAAGTTTCTTTTACTCCACAAACACTTCAATCCGCATACAAGGATAGTTAGAACGGGTGACAGGATAAAAACGAGCATATCTTGCTTGTGTTGTAGTACTCAATATATGCTTTACAATCGTGTTCAGATCTGTATTTGCCTGAAAAAACCTGTGAAAAATACATAATGCAATACGTTACGGCGCAATTAACGTGAACCTTGCGTGAATTACACTACAAGGAACGCTACATATTTATACGATACAATCGCCCGGGATCGAACCCGTACGTGCGATACAGATTCCATTGCGCTAATCAACATGAACACGCCTCCCACATAACCTCCCACATAACCTCCCACATAACCTACCACATAACCTCCCACGTAACCTCCCACATAACCGCCCATCACTATCCGCAAAGTAAACGAACAGCTCCTAATATTGCTCCATACCTTTTCCACGTTGCCTTCCATATATGCATTCCAGATTACACCATCAGTGGAAAGGGACAGCTTGTAGCTCGTCACATATGATCCGTTTTTCTTCCCTTGCGTTGCCACTGCGCAGACTGAGCGCACTGCTCCCATATCTACCTGTATGTAGTGGTTGGTGATTTTTGAAGAGCCCTGACACCAGCCGCTATCTCCATTGAGGCGGCCTTTGTATGCATAATAAGCCGAATAAACTGAACTCGCGGTCATTTGGGCGTCAGGTATCTGGTTTGGGTCTGCTACTCCTACTGCGGCGCAGGAATCTGTGGCACATTAAAAGAGCATTTTAGCCCAAATTTTTCAAGTTCGTCGTTTGTGATCCGTCTCAATCTTCCCCAATCTTAGCCATCCTTTTATCTTTTTTGTTTATTATTATGACCTCTCTAATGTTTTCTTCCTTTTGTTGCTAAACTGCTATTTTATGGTTTCCTTCTATTTGAATGGGATTTTGTACATCGGAAAAAAATGATTAAATATATCCTGAATATTTCCGTAATGTCCTACCGTACAGCTCGTTTCTACTAGTATAATAACCGTCTAACTGTTTAGTGTATTATAATTACATATATATACGTTTACCGACTGTGCAGGTTTTTCCATCTCCAGAAAATCCAGATTTACATGAACAGCTGTAAGACCCCTGGGTATTCTGACAGTCAGCATTGACGTCACAGCCTGGACTAGCAGCACACTCGTCGATATCTGCAAAAATATCTCGTGAGCCTTTTAGTTTCCTAGTTAATCATATCACACATGAAATTAAATGCGAATGAATTTAAAACGAGTTATGTATTCGCAGTTGTATTTCAAATTGAAGCAATTGTAACAAAACCAGAAATTCAGGTTTTCGATGCATGAGGATCATGTGATACAAAATCCATGTGATATATTAGACTACCGTACATCATCACATGACTTATCACGAGGAATTTTTTTGTCCGAAGTTTTATTTTAAAGAATATATTATTTAATGATATTTATTACACTCTACTATAATTTCACCAGTGCAAGTGTTTCCATCGCCAGTAAATCCAGCTTTGCAGGAACAACCATAAGAACCGGCAATATTCTGACAGTTGGCATTGACGTCACAGACCCCATTACCAGCACTGCACTCGTTCACATCTATCAGATAAATTCAAAACAGCCAAAATTGAATTATTGTGTATGTAACCTAATGAATTTCCAACCCAGTAAAAGGTAGTGTACAAATCCATATTTTATCATATGTTTACATTAACGTACGGTAAAAAAAAATTACTGAATAGGTATAGTATTAATAGCATTCACTAAAAGATACTCAAATCTCTACCATACTTCATGCACTGACTAAGACGGTTTTGAGCTGTTTTAAAGAGCTCTAAAACTGAAGGTGGCATCATCACCATCCTCTTCGTCTTCATCACCATCATCATCACCATCATCTTTATTTTTTAAATACGGTAAATATAAAAAGTAGTTAGAAGATGATCCCTTTTTGATGACAGCTGACCCGGCGTGAAACCAAAAATGAACAAGGATGGTCAAGGATAAAGACGATTAAGACGAAATTACGAGATTTGCTGAAAGGCCTACACCAGGGGGGCAGGGGGGCAGGCAGCGCCCTTTGATCTTGCCGCTTTTCCGCTATACATGATCGCACAAGTAAAGAAATCTGTCAATCATTCGAGAAACGTACCTCCACGGGAGTTTGCTGTGGAATTTTCATCCATGGTGTCCCACAATGACCAAAGTTCAGTTAAACAGCGACCGAATCGTTCCCATAGATGTTTGAACGTGGAATCGCCAAAATATTTCTGAACGAACACAAACGCACGTCATGTCCGCCATCGTCCGCCACGTTTATTTTAAACAAACCAGTACTTAGTCTCGCTCGGCCAAATTTCTTAAATGTGCAATCATGTATACTATGTATGCATCACTAACTGGTCATAATTATAAATTAACGTAATTCGGAATATTTAGCACATGTGGGCGAGTCGTTGTTTTGTACTTCTGCAAGATTAAAGGTTATAGTCGTGTGGCAATAACCGCATATTTAATATAATATATTATTAAATACTCCATCACTGTTTTGTATTTCTAGCCTTCTGATTGGCTCCTTGCTCACATATATGTTATCAGCTCATAACACGGATTCTGCCAACTATGGTGGCTCATAATTATATAACATCCTTTGTGACCAAATATAGCAAATAACGCGCTAGCTCGACATTTTGTTCAAGATGGTTTGTTCTTCGAGATAGTGAAATTTGAAAAAGATGGCTAAAATCATTAAGTAAAAAAAATTTCGCCCTTCCAAATCAAACAAACGTTAAGCCTACTAAACTATGCACGAAGTTTGGTACGAAATATTTGATGGAAAATGCCGGTAAATGTACAACAAATACGACTGGACGAGCACTAAAAACAGCCTGAAACAACTTACGGGAAGATCCGAAAACAGACACAAATTCGACCAAAAAATAAAAACCCGTTTACACCATAAGTTAAAATTTGCCAATTTAGTATTGTTACCTTGTATTTCGAAGAGGCTTGTCAATTCCAGCTGGACAAAGGATATGAGATTATTATAACCATGCAATTCGGCTCGAAGCGTGCCTCGTTGGTTATGTCATCATCTCATATCCAATGCGGGCTCATGGAATAATTGTTAAATATATCTAGGATTTTTTTTATTTATGTTCATCTTACCGCTGCAAGATTTTCCATCTCCAGTAAACCCGGCTTTACAGGAACAAATGTAAGAGCCGTGAGTATTCTGACAGTTGGCATTGACGTCACATACCGGGCTAGTGGCACCACACTCGTCGATATCTATCAAAGAAACAACAACAAAATAAGCTTTTATATTAAAAGGGACACTGTCCTGATTTTAGCATGATTTTGGGAAGCTCAGAAACATATCTAGATCATAGGAAGTTGAACAATAATAGTTTGATTCTGTAGAATAGCACTCGACAAATGACAGGAACCCATTAGGAAGTGAGAATGACAAACGACAGCGAGGATGGAAATGGATTGCAATATGGATTTTTGAAAAAATGTCAGGATGTCAGTTTTTCAAAGTTTCAAATTTGGCTCGGAAATCTTTGAGATTTTGCAAAAATGTTGTTGCAATATGGAATTTCTTGAAGAAATTGGTTTTTATCATTTAGTTAGAGTTTATTAAGTTCTTATTTCATAGATTTAGGGACCATTTCGTTCATTTATAACAGTTTTGAGCCAATACGCCGGGACAGTGTCCCTTTAAGTTGATAAGTGACTTACTAACTGAATGAATGACTGACTAGCTATAGCTAAGTGAGTGAATTGGTGAATGGCTGATTGACCGACGATGTGTCTTTTGGTTGATAAATTGGATTTTTAAATTACATAGCCAGGGGGTCCCCTGTGAATATTTTATTGATAAATACGCCGTTCATATACGTCTTGGCTAAATAATATTATGAAAGTTTTGCATTTGACTTCTAAGAAGAACAGAAATACCAATACTTTCCATATTTTTGTTTCTGGTTCAAAATCTCTCTAGCCAATTTGATTTTTTTTAATTTAATTTTCTCTTTACATTATCATAATCTCAAAAATAAAATTAACAAATACGCCATTCATATGCGTCTTGGCTAAATAACATTATGAAAGTTTTGCATTTGACGTCGTAAGAAGATAAAACTGACCAATACTTTCCATATTTTTGTTTTTGGTTAAAAATTTATCGAGCCAGTCTGATTTTTTATTTTCATTGTCTCTTATTCGTTATCATACTCTCAATAATAAAAATCAAATCAAACCAATTTTTATACTGTGCGAATCATAAAAGGGTGAACACTTTGATGTAACTTGTTTTACATGATCAACGGAGATGAGAATAGTCAGCTACGGAACTAAAAATTTACACTTTTTTGCAGAAAAGTTTTTTTTTTTGTTTGAGAAAATAGCAATAAAATAAATAAATAAAAAAAAAAATCGATTGTTGGAAAAGGAAAATCCAAGCTTAAATAAAAGTGTTCACGGTTTTTTGATTCGCACAGTAACGTATGCGTGAACAATACTCCCGCACCGGAACACGTTTTTCCTGTTCTTCCATCTCCTGTAAGACCAGATTTGCAAACACATTTGTATGAGCCAGGGGTATTCTGACAGGTGGAATTGGCGTTACAAAGAGGTATAGAAATACCGCACTCGTCAGCGTCTGAAAATAAAATGCAGCATTTCCTGACTACACGAAATCTACAACGAACACGAATAACATGATACTCCAACTGGATTGTAAAATTATCTCCCCATCACATGAAGCTGATCGCCTTTCGTTTTATAAAATTTCGGACGTAAATAGACTTACTTTACACGGTTTATTATATGGTTTATTACCACTCAGCTCGATTTTCTATAATTATTCTGGGTGGCATATATATTAGAGTGATTTTATTTAACCGGTGAAACACCATCCAACTGTTAAAGCCTGGTTTTCACTAGCGACGCGCGCGACCAGAATATAAATACAAGAACTAGTCGCAACTGATCATTGCTGGCTAAGGATATCGAAGCCATGTTTCTCTTTTTTGTGCAAGCAGTTGATCCCGGCCAGTAATACATGAAAGCGTTATAGCTGCGGATTGTCGAAGGACGAAGCGCGATCTCCGATCTGAGCGCGACATTACCATTATCCTCGTTAATAAAAAAAAAGTGTACATCTCGTTCTTCTTTATTTTAAACGAAAATTGGAAAAAAATGTCATAACAACAGATTATGTCTGAAAATTCGAAACTTTGGTAAACCTGCACTTAATCACGCGGTTACCATGGCCACGTCATCAACTGCTGACAAACTGTTGTCGCATCAAAATATCTGAGAGGGATGATTGAATAGCTACTGAGCAGAGAAAATCTTATTTTTCAAATAATGGGGGGATGGCATCCATCCACCCCACCCTGTACGTCCAAATGTTAACATTCTTGACGAGTATTTATAAATAACATCAAGCCGAATAGCAGTCAAGTCCTCAAGTTTTTCCAGCTATATTTGGCGTCCGTTGCTCTTACATATATTTGTTGTGTTAAAAAAAACAGATCCAGACTAACCCTTTTCGCAATGAACTCCAGTAAATCCCGGCGGACAAGTGCAGTTAAATGCATCAATAAGAGTGTTGCATATTCCTCCATTTTGACAGGGATTACTGGTGCATTTGTCAATAACTAAAACATGAAATACAACGAAGTGGTAAGGCGCGTCAGCTGAAGATCGAGATAGTAAATAACTGTAAAATTACCCAGTACTTTGTTTACGATAGTATGGTAAGGCTATTTCGTTCAATTTCATCGCAATATTTCTTATTTTATTTTTGGTTTCAAACATTATGAAAATAAAAAATAAAAAAATAACTAGTTTTACATCAGGTTCTCAGTTTTTATATTACAATTAGCCTTTTAATACATATGGTATATTACAGTATTGCACACAAATAATGAAAACGAATTTTGACGAATTTCGAACTCGGAGCTTTTCGGGGCGTTTCCGCGAAAATGAACAAATTTTCCCTTCAAACGAAATTCCCGCGAAATGCCGACATGTCGACGTCGGATATAAAACCTTGTCATCTGTGAGACAGCCGCAAATAATAAAACAAGCTTTAAATTGTTTCTGCGAGATATACACTAAAAATCCTGCCACTTGCGAACGCGTGGTAAATAATAAAAACAAATAGTTGTTTATATTGTTTCTGCGAGATACACGCGTAAATTGTCACTTGCGAGCGCGCGGCAAAAAAATAGGTAATTGTATATATAATGGTCTTTGAAAAGCGTCTTACTTGTTTGGCAATATTTCCCTTTGTATTCCTTCGTGCAAACGCACACATAGCTGTTCTTGTCGTATTGTGATACGCATGTCCCATTGTTCTGACAAGGCCAGCTGCTGCATGGAGACTACAAGGAAAAAATATATAGTTAGGGCAGAAAAAATAGACTAAGTATAACGCAGCATAACCAAACGCTTGTACTCTAGAGCTGATGTAAAGACTACAAGTAATTTCCCTTCGTGGGAGCAGAGGTAGCCATGCGAGCGCAAAACGCTCGCCATCGGATAGTCCTGCACAACTTAAATGGGAACTGATGTTGTCTTGCGAGCGCAGTAGCGCACGTGAGTGGGGTTAGTGCTGCGAGTGCGAAGGGTGTGCGAGCGGAGGATGACTTGCGGAGGTGGTATAGTCTTGCGAGCGCGAAGCGCTTACGTGAAGAGGTGCGAAGGATGTTTCGCTCAGTGTCAGTGTGAGCGGAAATAGTATTGCAAGCGCGAATCGCCAAGCTACGAGCTGATGAAGTTTGGAGTCTCTCGTGCTTTGAGTGAGCGGAAATAATATTTCAAGTGCGTAATGCTAAGCGCGTACGGCCCAGGTGCCTCGCAATATGTGTGCAGAGATAGTATCTGGTGCCTCGCAATACGTGTGTGTGTGCAAGCGAAGATAGTCTTGCGAGTGCTAATGCTAAGCTCGTACGAGCAGATGTAGTCTCCGATGATCACTAAGTAAGTAAGTATTAAGTAATTTATGTATCGACATATCACGGACGAGATCGATACTCGTTTTTCGCGTTTCGCGTTTCGCGATATGCGTGGGAGCGCAGATAGTCTTTCGAGTGCTAATAATAAAGTGCAACTAACCCCCAAAAAATTTATTCATTTAAATAAATGTACTTGTTATTTGAAACTTAAGAGCTATTCTCTGTAACAGTCAAGCAAAGTGGGAAATGAAAATTTTTCACCTCCATTCAAATTTTGCATGCAGTTAGATATTCAGGGGGGATGTTCAAAAATACCCTTTTATAAGGTTGCTACTTTATTGTTGGCATGGTAACGCCGAAACGTTTGTTGGTGGCCAAAAACCTAATTTTTAACTCAGAAACTTTTGTAAAAAGTACAAAATGTAAAACTACTGTTTCTCCAGTCCATTAAAACACTACGACTCAAGACTTGCAGCAGATATAAAAACTATCATTCTAGTTTACATGTATGTATCTTTCTTTTTATAATATTAAATTTACATAGACTAAAACGGTCAGTCCAACTACATAGAGTTTCGGCCATTTGAGTAGATGGGTAAAACTAGCTAATCCTTTTCTTTAATTTCTCCAAAAGTACATCGGTTCTAGAGCTGAAACTCAGCAGGTAGTTTACACAGATATTCTAGTTACTATATCTGTAAAAATCTCTGCGGGGCGGGCTCTCTTTTTCCCAATTGCAGTTAACGAACAAACCTCAAAAATCAGTTTTTTGTATATTTCGGCGAAATTAACATTCTATCTACTCGCGAATAAATTAAAGAATATTATCTGCTGGGTCATGTTCTGATCAAAATAACAGTTGCTGGCTATTATTTTTTAAACAATATGGATCAAAATATTGCTTACTTTATGGTTTTCTCCATTTCACCACTTTGCCATGATGGAGTCGGTTCGTTCTGCAAGCATTCGCATAATTTGAACACAAATTCAGATGCCTGCACCTTTTCGTGTGGCTGGTCCTGCTGTCTATCTTCAGCGGCTGTCAACTGTCCCATTTCAGCACATTCACACAAGTAACAGCAGGTTTAGCAAAAGAACTTCAGTCAGCAAGCCGACATGCATATGAGCCAAATTTAAGCGAACATTTTCACCTTTGATTTGCAATGTATTTCTCCATCAGATATCTCCATTCGCTCCAGAAGAAGGAAAACCATTTTCCTTTTAAGATTTTAGCGAAGAATCGCAATTACTCAGACTTTTTACACCCAATACTTCTTTTGTCCTTTGATCGAGCATCGAGTAGAAATCGAGAGTATTATTGGTCAGCGGTTTTGGGCCTTTCTCGTTTATTTGATTATATCCATTTGAGTTCCGTTCTTAATCCATTTATATCAGGATTGGCAACACAAAAAACGAGCTCAGTCTTTGATAGACCACATATGGAATGTCTTTCACACCCAGCTCAAATCGTCAAATACAATACTGACAATACACACTGAATACAAATTAGACAGTATTTTATGGTTTCCTGATTATTTTAAAACTGACGTGCCTACTTCTGACCACTTATATTTTAAAGGAAGTCTCAACTGCTTTATATATAGACTTTGCGTTAGAAGTAATCTTATCAGTTGTAGCATGTTGTGTAAATTTGTTTAAATAACAAATTTGTTTTGTTGCGCATGACCAAACTCAAACTCTAAGATTTTAAACTAGATTACACTGTTCAACTGAAATCCTTGCAGGTACAGCTGTTAACGAGAGAAACAACACACTCAAAATAAGGGTCCTTTCGCCTTCCTGAAATTTCCATGTCATACTAAGCGTTGCCATGCGTAGCAAAGACAATTCATCTTTCGACATCTCACATAGACTGCGAGCAGTCGGTCTTTTCTCCTCAGATCTTTGGCGCGAGCGGGAATGTTATAATTATGCAAATTAGGTGAAAAAACGAGGAGAGATATAATTGTAGCTCTTCGTGCACAATTGGATGCTTGTGGCTATTCAGATCTTGCCCTAAGGAAGTCATGATATCTTCTCTAACTTCTTGCAGAACATGTTCGTTTCTGCGGCTTCATATTCAGACTCACCGAGCTGCTTTCGTTTTGCTGCAAAGCGAGAAAAGTAAGAGGAGATTTGCTGTGGGGATAGAAATTCTTCCAATAGCGATTGTTTGCATCTTTAACTTTTCTTATTTCTTTTGCTACCGCTTCCCCAGTTTCTTTCTTCCCTGATTTCTCTCCTTGTAAAAATTTGTTTTCAAGAAAAGTATTTTGCTTTTCGCTGAATCTAGTTGCCTTTGGTTTTGACTTTAATGTCCAACCCATGTCTAACAAGGACAGATAAGGGCTGCCAATTACAGTAACAAACCCGCCCGTAAGCCTTAACAAAACGATATGCTGCCCTACAGCCAGGATTTTCGGAAATTTGTCTTTCCAATAATCGCTTAATGTCGTTAGCCTCTAAACATTCTTTTCAACAGCGACGTGCTAGTTTTTTGTAATCTGAGTACTGAACTCTAAGTCCATGTTCCCTCGATTTCGGCGTTCCAGATTCCTGCAATTACGGTCTTAGTTAAATGAATTTCGAAGTTTGTGCGGACACAACATTTCAAATCCTACTGACGGCGCGAGGCCATAGGAGTTACTGCACGTTTTTTATGTTACTTTACAGAAGGGGAAGAAAATAAAAGCAAGCTAGATAACTTACCAGCACGGCAGAGTAATAAGTCAACTTCATCGGTAATATTTTTTGTACATTTGCTGAGCCTGTAAGTTTGCAGATGCGTTGATATATCACGATCACAGTCACTGAGAAAAAATAATTCCTTTTCACCGTCCGGGGAGAAGCAAACTGGAAAATCTCCATAACGAAGTTCGCATTTGCACCTGTTGTGAGACCTGTTGTTATTCACATGAATGTTACATCGATTAACACCGCTGACCATATTCACGGGACTGTCAAACAAATGTTTGATATTAGAGTATGTGGCTTTCAGCCTTTCAGCAAGCTTTTGGACTAGATTTGTCGGAGTTAAATAAGCTTACTTGAAAAAACTCCGTTGATTGTCTTAACGACTAAAAAGCGGAATATTTAACTTCTTCTGGAGCGACTGATGGCATCTGATGGAGAATACGCCGTAACTTCCAAGGTGGAAATGTACGTGTTGACTGTTCATAAGGTGCACCTTGGATTGCTAAATGAACTTCTTTATAACTGCTTTATAACTTGTTGTAAATTACTTATTGGATCACAATTGAAGATAAACATTGGCACCAGGCGCATGAAAAGGCTCGAGCATCCATTTGTGTTAAGTATGAATGCGTAGTAGCAAGTGGTAAACTGGAGAAAATCATAAAGTAAAAGCTTATTTTGATCGACATTGTCTATATTGTTTAAAAATATAATAGCCAGAAACTATTATTTTGATCAGAACATGACTCAGCAGATAATATTCTTTCATAATGAAGGCAGTTTCAGTTTTTTTGACATTTTGCTGGCGAGTAGATAGAATGTTAATTTCGCCGAAATATACAAAAACTGATTTTTGAAGTTTGTTCGTTAACTGCCCTTGGGAAAAAGAGAGCCCGCCCCGCAGAGATTTTTACAGATATAGTAACTAGAATATCTGTGTAAAACTACCTGCTGAGTTTCAGCTCTAGAACCGATGTACTTTTGGAGAAATTAAAGAAAAGGATTAGCTAGTTTTACCCATCTACTCAAATGGCCGAAACTCTATGTAGTTGACTGACCGTTTAGTCTATGTAAATTTAATATTATAAAAAGAAAGATACATACATGTAAACTAGAATGATAGTTTTATATCTGCTGCAAGTCTTGAGTCGTGGTGTTTTAATGGACTGGAGAAACAGTAGTTTACATTTTGTACTTTTTACAAAAGTTTCTGAGTTAAAAATTAGCTTTTGGGCCACCAACAAACATTCGGCGTTACCATGCCAACAATAGTAGCAACCTTAACAACGGGTATTTTTGAACTTCCCCCTGAATATCTAACTGCATGCAAAATTTGAATGAAGGTGAGAAATTGTCATTTCCCACTTTGCTTGACTGTTACAGAGACTGATAGCTCTTAAGAACGAATGTCGCTAAGGATGGAGCCAAATTGGAAATGGTCAAAACAAAGTTTCCTTCATACTTTGTGTGTAGTTAGTCCTTGGGGTGGAAACATTCATGATGATATTTGTTTCACTTCCTGCACTAACCTAGACTTGGGATCAGGGGGGGAAGTTCATGCCCAAAAATGTATTTTTTGAGGTATTTTTAACCCTGAAAAGTGAGATTTTGTTAACTAATTATCTCAAAATGCAAAAGTCTGGTTAAAATTCTGCTGACATCCTGGTATAATATCATCCTTCCGCTCCACAAAACTGGCACCGGATTTTCAGTTTGCTTCCTGGGGGCCCCCTGGCTCCCTGTCCTTTGTAGGGGGGGGGGGGGGGCGCCTTTTTAAAAAACTGAAAATGAGACTTCTTTGGCTAAAATAAAATCAAACTGGTATTCATATTTTGATCAAATTTGAAGTTGCAAATGAATATTTCGTCCTTTGTGAATCTTTTGGTACTGAAAAGTCCGCGGGCACTCAATTATTTTTTGCAGAACAAAACAATTTACAATTCATACCCACGACAAAATGTTAATTTTCCGTCATTTTCAATGCCCACTTTCTGGAAGGTAAATAATGCTATTTGTAGCAAATAACCACTACACTGTTTCTCTATCATCGATAATTTGAAAATATTTCACTTTTACAGCTTACATGTAAGCAACTTCAGAAAAAAAAAAGGTTTTGAATAGCACATCCACTGGTGAAACTGTTAATTTATGCAAATAATAACACTCAAGTTTCCGGCCAAAAAAATATAAAACTGAGTTGTGTAGTCAATTAAACCACATAAATAAAACTTATAATAAACAATTGATGTAATGCATACCATTTATTAAGTAATAACTTCAAGAAACCACTGATCTCAGAGGCAACGAGGAATCACGCCGAATATTATAATTCGTCGGTGCTTTCGTTATGTGCCACCGTGTTGAAACTATAGTTCTCATCCGTCGGAACAGCCCCAAATGGTTTCCTTTTCACTGGAAATATATTATCTGGAATTGGCTGCAGCTGCTAACTATCCACAAAAATATTACAAAACAGATCCACGATGGCGGATGCTCCACCGATATGATCGTTGCTGTCGCCGCCATGTTGGATCACTTCTTGTCAGGCCGTGATGAATGCTTTAAAGGCAACCTCCTTGTTCTTTTAGAAATGTCCGATCTCTTGAGCTCCACAATTCTCAGCTACAAATCCTGAGTTATAAATTCTTACTGAGCTATATAAATCCTTTTGAATTGTAAACTCCAAGCCGGCACACTTTAATTTGGTATGTTTATATTTTATGGTGTCCGCTGACCGAAAAAGATAAACATACAATCGTCCCGGCGACCCGTCCCGGCTTATTTAGAGTTTACAACCAAACACAGTGATACTTAAAAAGGATTTATATAGCTCAGTAAGAATTTATAACTCAGGATTTGTAGCTGAGAATTGTGAACCTCAAGAGATCGGACATTTCTAAAAGAACAAGGAGGTTGCCTTTTCAAGCATTCTTAAAAAAGCATTCATCACGGCCTGACAAGAAGTGATGCAACATGGCAGCAACAGCATCGATCGGTGGAGCTTGTATAGAGGAGCTTGTATAGTGGAGCTATTCCAGATAATATTTCCAGTGAAAAGGAAACCATTTGGGGCTGTTCCTACGGATGAGAACTATAGTTTCAACACGGTGGCACATAACGAAAGCACCGACGAATTATAATATTCGGCGTGATTCCTCGTTGCCTCTGAGTTCAGTGGTTCTTGAAGTTATTACTTAATAAATGGTATGCATTACATCAATTGTTTATTATAAGTTTTATTTATGTGGTTTAATTGACTACACAACTCAGTTTTATATTTTTTTGGCCGGAAACTTGAGTGTTATTATTTGCATAAATTAACAGTTTCACCAGTGGATGTGCTATTCAAAACCTTTTTTTTCTGAAGTTGCTTACATGTAAGCTGTAAAAGTGAAATATTTTCAAATTATCGATGATAGAGAAACAGTGTAGTGGTTATTTGCTACAAATAGCATCATTTACCTTCCAGAAAGTGGGCATTGAAAATGACGGAAAAGTAACATTTTGTCGTGAGTATGAATTGTAAATTGTTTGTTCTGCAAAAAATAATTGAGTGCCCGCGGACTTTTCAGTAGCCATATTACAGATTCTACGGGGGAAGAGAAGAGCTGAGTAATATTCTTATTTGCAACTTGCAATATTTGCAGGTCAAGAATATAGAATAGCCA
>MU826860.1:411458-545351 GCA_029204205.1 Desmophyllum pertusum
TATGATACCATATTTTTCATTAAATTCCAATTGTACATTGGAATGCAAAAGTCTGAATAAAGATGTAATGCGGGAAAGTCGTTCCAAACATTAATTGTCCAAAACTGACCGATCTAATTTGTTTCATAGTTACCGCATTCAAAACGTTAATTGCATTTCACCCCGGCTTGTGTATGTTATTAAAACGTCTAGAACATGGTTATGCACCGTAGTACTTATATTCAACATAATGGGGAAAACGTTGCGAATTATTATGGAAAATAAAAACACCCCCTAGCTGCATTATTTGTTATATTTATTTTATTATATGATTATCATTATTTTTTGTTTAATTCTGGAAAATGTGATCATGTTAAACATTTGAAAAGCTACATACAAGTACTTCCATGCAATTTACTGTTAGTTTCTCAATATTTTCCAAATTAAAATGAAAACGTAACGTTTCAAGTTTTCGATCGTGCAGTGTTTATTTTGAAGTCGGCAATTCTGGTGGCTGGGAGTGAAATAGTTCAAAAACTGAATCCATAGCTTACGCTACCCGGACCAAACGCATAACCAAAGTTCATTGCAGCTGGCAGTAAGAGGCCAATATTATTCCTAAACACGAGGTCGTGCGACAACTGACACGGTAGTTTTGGTTCGTTGCTTGGCACCGCCACGAAAGGAATAATTAAAAGATAAAATTATTCTGGTTGTACGAAACCGCCGAAGTGTTATAAATATGGGATGGAAGGACATGAAGATAGATACGAATAATGCAAATAATGGAATATGAGGGGACTATTGTTATTTACTCAGTGTTAAAAACTGTTGACCGATTGAGCAACATGTATCCAGGTCCGTAAGCATATTCAAGTAGTGCCCAAAAACCGAGTTAGTAAAACATCCCAATTGTGAAACAAAAACTAAAAAAAACTAGGAACTCCCCACTACCAGAAAATTGTATATCAACCACATTAGATACAGGCAATCCACGGGAAGTGGAACTGCGAGGGGTGCTCATAAAAGCCATAAGAGGTTTTTCATAGTTTTTCTGGGGCCGTTTTGGTTCTAAAATAGGGTAGGTTTTGTTACAACTCTGGTCCGCAATTGCGAAGGAAAAAACGTACTTTCGGGGGAATTTAAAAAGCCCTTCTCGTGCAAAGGCTATACATATTCATGGTGGGCGGAGACCAAGTGTATAAAGACACTTGTACTAATTTTCGTAAGTCTACAATATAGTATCGATGTTTGGGTCAGGTTTGAAATAGAGTAAGGGAGTCTGAATAAGGATTAAGAAGCGACACGCCGAAAAAAAAATATCGGGGGGTTTAATAATGAGAAGGTAATTTCATGTCGCTTGACTTTCTGTTCATACAATAACTTCATTAATAATTAAGTACGGGAAGTCGTTCCAAACAAACTTATCAAGACTGACCGATGAACACAATTACACACGAACGACTAAACGTATCTTAACTCCATAAACCATAATTTATATCCCATGATCTGAGTCCATGGAAAGTGCATTATAGGTGCTACTCTTTTTAAATCCAGAAAATAATCATAATTATACTATATAGGAAGTATTTACCAAGTCTGTTCCAATCCAATTGATTGGAAGAGCCAGGTGTCTATTCAGTAGTCGCCGGCACTTAGGCCCAATTTATGCAACGTAAACGCATTCTGGTCGCATTTCAGTCGCGTCGAATGTAATTCAAGTCCTAGCCTGCCAGGCTCCTTAGTTGGGAATAGCGCGGCAAGAAAATCGGCGAGCGGCGAAGCGAGCCGAGTGCGCTGAAATCGCTTTAAATCAATGAATGCCCATACAAATAGCAGGCGTTTCACACATTGCTTCCATGGCTCACTGCACCGTAGTCTACAATGAATCGTACCAGCGAGATTTCTGCGGCTCAGTTAATTGTTCTCGCCTCCTCGCGTCGCGTCTTCTCGCCGACGCGAGATTTCCACGCGCTTCGCGCTCGCGCTCGCCCGTTCGATCTGAGACAAATTAGGGACTACTCGTAGCCTAGTTGAATTACAGTTGCATGGCGCGAGGGTATTAGGCTCCTGCCCAATAAAATATGACATTTTTCACTGCCACGTTTACTCTGTGTGTCACCGGCACATACAGTGAGTAAAGATAAATTGAAGTAGGAAAACGAAATTGACAATCGTAATATACCATGGAAATTTAACACAGCACTTTGTGTATTTGATTTCTGAACCAAATCGAACTGAGTTTAATTATTAGATTATTAATATGTGGCTTCCACCCGGCAGGAAAATAGAGCCGTATTTTAAAGGCAATTTGCGGCTTTCGCTTTGCCAGTTCGCAAGCTCATATTTATAACCAAACTTGTCAATAATTCATTTATTTCTCGCATTGGAATAAAAGCCCGTTAGAAGTTCGTTTAATTCCTTCAAATTTTATTCCCGAAAACTTTCGCAGCGGGCAAAATTAGCGGGCAACAGTGCAAAGTGTTACCCTCTGACGTCACAGTGTTTGCAAATGTTGCCCGCTCATCGTTTTTGGCGGGAACAGTTTCTCTGTTAGCTGTCATGTGACCATGAATCAACCAATGAGAGCGTACGTTGTATCGAAAAAACGCAGCTATATAACAATATTGGAAATTAACGCTTGTGCCTCGAGTTAGTTACCAATTAATTTTGTTGTTGTTTATTTATTTGTATTTTTTTCGTTTTCTCTTTAAGATCACAAGTAATGTAAATCATCCAATGAAAATTCAAGGGACCGCAGCTTACGGGTTACAGCCATTCCAAAAAAAATTAATTTAATAAAGGGAGGAAGTAAATAAGATTATGAAATACTTTAATTGACAGAATCATGAACATCGTTTCGTTTTTTCTTCTAAGATAATTCATCCACTATTTTATTTGATACTCCGTTGTCGTGGCTGTGACCTGGCAAGGCGATACTCTAATATGTCCTCTTTTTGATGGGTCCATGTGTGGAGTTAATTAACTTTGATTACACTCATTCAGCTATGAATAGCAAGGCGATCGCTGCAATTGAACATAAATATTACAATTAGCCATGAATCAAGTCAAATCGAAATCATATTCATCAAATAATGTATCCGAGATAATTACCTGTCGTTAAATAATTTCAATCAATTCCTCCCATAGTTCCTCTATTTCTTCTTGGTCACAACCCTCAACTACACATTCCTCATGATATCCGGCGCGTTTTCTACGGCTTGTTTTGCTCAAGAAGCCGTTTGCCTCACTTTCCCTCAACTTAACCTGTCGACCTGTATAAGGCAATGGAAGGGGTTTTGTTAACAACACAGAGCTACATGGAAAACGCTTCCCGGATGAATCACTAGCGTATCAGTACTTGGACAACTGGTTAAGCCCCTTCCATACGAGCAGAAAGTCCCCCCATGTATCTTGAAAAGTATTCTCACGCTATGAAAATGAAACTTATATGGCTGACTCGTCCCCAGTCGTCTCCCTTGTCTCCTTTGTTGCTTTAAAATATTTTATAGGAGACAAGAGAGACGACTGGGGACGAGTCAGCTTCTATGGTGTGTAAAGCATCCAAACATGTTTATTTTAGTGCCACCCACGTGTCAGTCATGACGTCATATTATGATCACGCCATAATGACGTCACACGTTAAAACAAATCCGCCATCTTGGATTTCTAAATCCTTCAAAAATGTCAGAAAATCTCCGAATTTGATTAGAAAAAAATCTAACAAAATAAGGATGCAAAACTGATCTTGGAAAAAAACCCTTCGTAAAAAGCGGAAATCTCATGAAATCTCACCTTTTAAGGTGTTTAAATCTAAAATGAACACCGTTTAGTTATCCGGTACCTTTTAATTAAAATATGTACCTCGTTGGGGTGAAAATAAATTCGAGCCAAACCGGCCCACGGAAGGAGATTCTTGTACCTTTTAGGGGTCCCTTTCAAAATTTCCGATGATCACCCCCATCACTTTATTATACAAATGTGACATTGTGTTTTGCATTTGTTGTCGACCTCGAGCCTTGTAGTCGCGAAACTGCCTCGGCTGTTGTTTATAACATTGGTGAAAATACGGGCTTAGCTGCTATGCAGTGTACCCGAAAGCGGGTAATTTTTAAATAAACATTATAATTATGTAAAAAGAATGCTGATAACATAACATGTACCGATTTGACTTTCAAGCAATAGTACATCGATCGCTATTTTGAACTGATATATTAACATAACAGATTGTCAAGTCTCAGTACATTCACGTTTGGAGCGGTCAAGTTTGAAGCCATAGCTTGGACGCACTGCTTTTGGTGGCCGCTAAACAGGACAATGTCAGCAAGGCAAGGAGCAGAGTGACTTGCATGAAACGAATCGCAAACCATCTTCTTTAGTTGTAAATAAAAAACACTTCTTTCTGTGAAATTTTTCCGCACCTGACTGAAAATAGGCTACATATGCACCCGCTTTTATAGCCAGGATTCTATAAAAAAAGTTTGGCTTACACCTTTGAACTCCCTTTAGCAGTTACGACAAGGAACACTTTCGTAACCAGTGTGTTTACCATTTAGAACGTGACTTCCTTTAGCATTAAACGGCTATTATTACGTTCCGTTGAAGCTGAAGCACTGACTACTTCCCGATCCGTCCATCGATATATGCGTTATAAAGTGGTCTAAAGAGGTCAAGAATTTATTCGACACGTATCAATAAATATAGTGTCCATGCGACCGAAGAAAACAATGAAATGTCGTTTCTTTGTTCAACAGTGGCTCTTTGCGATAAGAATCTGTATTTTTATCCAACTGCACTCGGCCGATTCGCGACGGCCAGAAAATGTCTCACGATATTTGAACCATAGAGGAGATAGGTTTGTTTGACAACCAGGTTGTCTGTTGTCGCGGTCCACAAAACACGGTCAAGTCGAATCTGGAATTCGGGAAAATAAACCGGTAAAAAGACAACATTGGTATAGTACAGGCAAAAAATTAGGACCGATTAAAGACATAGCTATTACATATTTTTCTAAACCCTAGCTACGATCTATTTTGGCGACCCATGATTCCAACCTCATATGGACATTAATCAGTAAATCGTACCCGTTTTTGGCTATAATATTTTATTCGATTAGTTCAGGGAAAATCTTCCCCTCATCAAAGGGTTAACTCCAGACGTCGAAACCCTTCGCGCGGGCATGACTCACTGGTTTAAGTTGCTTTAAGGCTAATTAATTTAAGGAGGTAATTCCAAAATGTGTGTTTTTGGAAATATATGTAGACCAATTGATACGGAATTGCTCTTCTATATTGCTTGCATTGACGGAAGGGGGATTTGGATTATGGATGCCGTTAAAAAGAGATGCACGTACGTGGTTGTGTTGACTTGGAACCCGACTTGCCTAAAATCACTATCTCCACAAACACATGACTGTCACCCTTTTGAACTCCCTTCAGCAGGAATGACGACAACGAACCGATTTTAAACTCCTTCGCACGCCTGCATGTTCGGTGATGGTAAAAGGAGGAATGAGTTTGCGGAATGGCATGTGGCATCACTTGCGGAATGGCATAATTATGCGGAATATGATATATGCAGAATAACTTAAAGAAATAAATTAACTGCAAATAACCGCTTTACGTAGTGCTGCGGGCTCAAACATACGATCTTGTCACGTTTTCAATCAAGATGGCGGTTGTTTGGTGACAAGAAGCGTATAGGTTAACCCATTTACAACGCCACTTTTGTGTTCGTCGTAGCCATATTTTTCGGTCAACACAAAGGAAAATTATCCTTTAAGTGATATTTTGTATTCTGGAGGTAAATTATTTTAGTTATCAGGTTGTATTTTCATGAAGAAGTGTTCTGTGTCGATTCTGTCAGATTCTGTGCAAGAAATGAAAGTTCACGAATTATAAAATTATTTGGGTGATAACAGAGGTCTATAACTAGAGGTTTCCATCTAGCATTGCGCGCGGCCCATCAGATTAGGAGTTAGGCTATTTTTAGACATTTTTCGCGCGAAACTAGCAGCCAATCACGCACCATGCCTGACAAATATGGTCACTGAACGCGCTAGCTCGACAATTTTTGTTCAAGACGGTTGACAGTTAAATTTGAAAAGATGGCTAAAATTAAGTAGAAAAACCCTTGGCCCTTCTAAATCAAACAAAAGTTAATTCTACTAAATAATGCACGAAGTTTGGAACGAAATATTTAATGGGAAATTCCTGTAAATGTACAACTAATGCGACTGAAAGAGCACTAAAGGCAGCCTGAAATTAGTTTACGGGAAGATCAGATCCGAAAACCGCGGACATATAATTAATTCGTCCAAAGAATGAATGCCTGTTTACAACACAAGTTTAAGCTCAGTCTATTCAGTATTGTTACCCTTGTATTTCGAAGAGGCTTGTCAATTCCAGCTGAATTAAGTTTTTACAATCAGCACAATAAATATCCACGGCAGTTCGTCAAGCGTTCGTGGACGGTCAGATCACTTCACAGTGAAATTCTCTTCGAAGACCACTCTCTTTCTTTCCATCCATGTAGATATTGAGGGTTTCCTTTGTTCTTTTACTTCAATGAACTTGATTTTAAGCTCAGTTCGTTTCAACACAATTTAGTTTAAGCCTTATTAAATTCTGTAGTCGCGCAAGTTTTGCCCGCCGTATAATGTAAACAAGTGAAACCTTCGGCTGCGTATAGCTGTCCGTTCAACTTGTAAAATGAATATAATGTTCAGCTCCACAATTATTTCGAATCTTCCCATGTTAAGCTAAACCATCGGCACAATTTTCCAGAATATACTAAACTTTGGAGAGATTGAGCGAAGATTTTAAATCCGCGGAGAACACTTTTCATTCAACTTGCCAACTGGACAGCGCGCCAGTCCGCCAGAAGTTTTGCCGCCGAATTCATACAAATCATGCTTCATTTAGATTGAACTGAAAAATCACTCAGTCGATTTATAGTTTTACAAAAAGTATACCGAAGTTTGACCTAAATTTAGTGAAGTATTTAAACAATTATTACATTCTGCTGTGACGCTTTTCGCTTTTCCTTGGCCAAAGTTTCTGTCTTTGCGTAGCGCTCGCCGCATATCATTTTAAAGATGGTTCAACTTCAACGTGATTGGCTGCTGGTTTCGCGCGAAAAATGTCTAAAAATAGCCTAACTCCGAATCTGATGGGCCAAGGCCCAATACCAGAGATGGAAACCTCTAGTTATAGACCTCTGCGTGATAAGCATAAATCCATGACAGATCCAGATGAACAGATCGATGGGTTATATTCTGCCAGTTATATGGGTGCTATGATTTTTTGGAAAACAGCAGCTCTCAGAAGATATCAATAAAATTGGATTTGATGATAGACTGTGTGACACAATTCTGCTCACATGTGACACTTCACAAAAACAACCCAACTTTGAGCACTAAATTCGCCAAGAAGATAAGTCGCGCTTAGAGACACCTTCTGTCTCTTGGATTCATGCACATTCGAAGAGCAACTTTCCGACATTTTCGGCAAATTCCGCCATGCAGTTTCATATGCAAACGCCATTTCCTGTGTAAACTTTGCAGCAATAAAAAAAAATAAAACTCACATAAGTGATAGATTTCTTCATAAAAATACAACCCGATAACTAAAATAATTTACCTCCAGAATACAGAATATCACTTAAAGGTTAATTTGTCTTTGTGTTGACCTTAAAATATGGCTACGACGAACACAAAAGTGGCGTTGTAAATGGGTTAACTTATACGCTTCTTGTCACCGAACAGCCGCCATCTTGATTGAAAACGTGACAGGATCGTATGTTTGAGCCCGCAGCATTACGTAAAGCGGTTATTTGCAGTTAATTTATTTCTTTAAGTTATTCTGCATATATCATATTCCGCATAATTATGCCATTCCGCAAGTCATGCCACATGCCATTCCGCAAACTCATTCCTCCTTTTACCCTCACCGCTGCATGTTTGTGTCACGTCCACCACTTCAGAAATGATCCGTAGTTCTGTTTGGATTTTGGTCAACTAATTAGGCAAATAAATTGTCTGCCGTGAAGCTATTTTAGGAACTCCATGGAGAAATCTTACAAACTCCAGTATGCTTTGTCTGCTGTTAAGCTGTTAAACATTTATATTTAATTTGGCAATTTATTTGAGACGAAAACTGAACCTGCGAAACGTCGCGTGAAACGAAAATTTTAAAAACTGGGGAATATCACTTGGGGAACATTTGTCGCCCTTGTTGGATACGAGATGATTATAGTCCAAGCATTTTAGCGAATTAAAAGGGTCAACCTATCACTAATTGCAACAGAAGGTATCATAACAGTTTTATAACCAAAAATATGTCCTCTACAACATATCAAAAGTCTAGAGAAATCTAAGGAAAAAAAGATGCCAAAAATCTATTATTTATATGGATACCCTGATGCAGAACATGAAAACGAGGCTAAATAAACAATTATCATTTACAGGCTGTTTACATAAATGAGAACGTTAGAAAAACCATGTCATTGTCTTTATTGTTTGAAGAAATGTTGTCTTAACATTTGAGACTGGTTTAAAAAAGAACTGCTGACCAGTAATCACCGCAGGCTCAATTTAAAAAGTTATGCAATTTTCAATAATGGCCACCTCCACAGGGAATTTGCTGTGTACAGGTCAGTCATTTTCTTAATTGATTTCACTTACTTTACCTTATGGGCATCTTCTCCACACTGGTATCTGAATATGCACAGTTATTATTCAACAAATTGTAACACTGTCCAAATATGGTCATGATGCACTCAATATCTGTCGGCCGTACTCAACAGATATCCTGCGCTATACGTAATTTCGTATGCACGCGGTAAAATATTCAAGTCAGTTCTTGAAATAAAAGTGGAAGAGTATTTTTTTCAGATGTGTTATCAATTGTTGAATAATAAATCCTGCTCAATCTTGCGGAATATCGCCTGATTTTAGTATCAGGCGATATTCCATGCGATTTCCGGCAGGATAATTGTTAAATGTAATGCGTCAGTCAGTGCTCATTCAAACCCGGGGCCAATTCTCCACGGTGGAGACAAGCAAGCCATTCGAATTCCCCATGGTCAGGCCAAAAAAGGCTCATAATGCTCAAAGTTAAAATCAATACAAAGAATCAAGACACAGTTTTTTATAGCCTGTGAACAGACATTAAACTCATCACCAATAGATGAGCTTGGGGAAGGTGCCTTGATAGAGCCACACCTGAATCGGCCAAAGCGTGGAGGTATCCATGGCAACCCTGCGAGCAGCAACCCCCCAATCTCAGCCCAACAAAGATGCTTGGAAGGGCGAGGGGGCCTGCGAACAGGGTGGACGTGGGACCTCAGAACCTACCCAAAAAATCCCAAGCACCCTCCCCAATGCCTTACCGATTAAAAGTACATAAAAAAGACAAAATAATCACCTACACAACTATCCACTGTAATGCGTCCAACACGATCAGACAATTGCGAGAGCCAATGGCAATATCAGCCAGCCTAACCGATAGGCGAAGCAGCAAGAAAACCAGCTTGCCTAACTGATAGACAAAATCTGCATGCTCCAAGGTAATGGAGTCCACTACGTCAAGTGGCACGAGAGGCTAGCCAACGCCTCTGAAGGCGTGGCAAATGTACAGCTGGTAAGCATTATTAGACCAGCGGGCCCAACACTTGAATGAGGTGGTCCAGAACCCCATTGCGTGCAGCTACCATGGCCGCACCGATACGGAAACTGTGGCTGGAGAAGTTGCCTGGAACTCCAGCCAGAGCCAGACTAATCCAACTGGAGAGGATAGCACGTAACAAGGGCCGTCCATCCTGCAACAGAAGCGAGGGGCCTCTGGAGTTACCACTGATGGCCAGGTACGCCAAGAGAGCTTGAATGGCACAAAGAGGGTAATTTCCTCTGCCAATGTGAATAAAACAGCCCTTTGCTTCGAAATGGATCCGTCTTGGAAGCTTTGATACCAACACGTAAGCACGAAGGATTGGAATCAGAATCAACTGCAATGTCCTGCGACGCCCAGGTGGCATGGATGGAAGCAGAAAAAACTGGTGAGCATGGAGACAGTGAACTCGACAGACCGAAGGAAACCAAAGTAGGCGTCAATGCAAGGTGGCCCAACACATACAGTACAATGATCCGGGCAAGATAAATCCAATGATTTAAAAATCACCATCAGTACGCCGTCGGTAAATAGGCAGGCGCAGAGCTGAAGAAGAGCCTTGAGAATGTTAATCCCCCGGACCACCCTCTCCAATCTGGGGCAATTTGATAAAGGGGGCAGGAAAACCTTGTTCGATATGCAAAGAGCGCACAGCATATAAGTACACCTTTATGGATGAATGCTGGACCGGGACCTTGCCAAGAAAGTTACAAACAAACACAAAGTCTCGAAAGTCCATTCAAAGTGATTGCAGGATGCCCTTTACAAGTGGATGAGAAAGCAGCCTACCCAAGGCCTCCCTGATGTGAGAATATACAGCTGGTATACATTGCTGGACATGGCCGGAGAATCCGAAGGTCAGCCATACCCCAAAAGCCTGAACAAAGTGGATTGCAAAATGTAGATTACACAAGCAGTACTAAAAATCTAGCCAAGGCCAATGCCAGACCTGGACCTGAAAGCCGTCACAAACCGATTGCAACTTAGCGACTACGAGGTGCATGTTGTGTGAGCAGGTGCGAAAGCCTTAAGCCAAAGCCATTGCCACTGATGTACCAGTCCACATGCTAGAGGCCACCACAAGCACCACGCTAGCATGATCCTACCACCACCAAGTGGCCAGAACAAGAAGCAGACACAGAACCCCAACAAACGAAAGACCCGCATTGCGCTATGGGCCAATCATTAAGCAAATAATAAAGGCATGTAAATTTCAGGCACAACCAATGGCCAGGTAAAAGACTGTCAGTAGTTAGCAACGAGGGTTGCTGCGAGAGTCCGCAAAAACCTGCCATAGCTAATGGCCAGGTTACCGACTGTTGAGCATTTTCGTATTTTGTAAAATTATAAATTAAGAACTAGTCAAGCGGATTATTCATAATTCACCAATAGTTGTATTTCCCAGTTGAATTTGAGCTTGCGAGGATGTCTGGATTATTTATCTCTTTTGTTTTGAGTGACATTGGTGAATTTGTGATCAAAGAAATACATGTAAGAGAAGGTTGTTGTACGTAGCCTCGTTTTCATGCTGTACCTATAGAACTACATTGTATAAGTAAGAATTTAAGTCACTTCCCTTTTGTAGATTTTTCTAGACTTTTGATATGTTGATTGGTGCACTTTTCTGAGAAGAATAGCGAAGAAATATATTCTGTTGCAATTTGTGATGGGTCCCATCAATATATTGACTGGACTATTATAGCCAACTCGCGCTACGCGCTCGTTGGCTATCTATCATCTCGTATCCAACGCGGGCTCATGGAATAATTGTTTTATTTAAAACTTCAGTAACTTTAGGTGAAAAATTCGGTATTACTTTTTAAACAAGACTATTAATCGACTGAGTGATTAAATGAAGCGTGATTTGTATGAAAACGGCGGCAAACGTCTGGCGACCGGCGCTCAGTCTTCGGTCTGTTCGGTAAACAAGCTGAATGGAAATATATATAGAGCTGCAAGACAGAATTTTCTTCGGATTAAATATTCGCTGTTTCTTCTGAAGTTTCGTATATCCTGGAAAATTGTGCAAAATGTGGAGCTGAACATTTTCATTTTACAAGTTGAACTGATGGACAGCTGAACGGGTTGTTTATACGGCGAGCAAATCGTGCACGTCTGCAGAATTGTACATGCGTTGAGACGAGCGAAACTGAGCCAGTTGAAATCAAGTTCACTGAAGTAAAGAGCAAAGAAAGAGACAATGTCTACATGGATGGAGAGAAAAGACTGTGACCTTCCAAGATAATTTCACTGTGAAGTGATCCGGCTTCGATTGTACCATCACCAACGCTTGACGAACTGCGATATTGTTTTCAATGCTTCGTCTCTGATGGATATTTATTGTGCTGATTTTAAAAGCTTAGTCCAGCTGGAATTAACAAACAATACTGAATAGGTTAAGCTTAAATTTGTAGTCAGTTATCATTCATTTTGAACGAATACGGAATTTGTGCAGATTTGTATTGGTTTCCGGACTTTCCCGTAAATTGTTTCAGGCTTCCTTTTATAAATAGTGCTCGTTCAGTTGCATTTGTTGTAGAATTACAAGCATTTTCCATTAAATATTTCGTTCCAAACTTTGCTGCATTTTCTAGCAGTTTTGTTACTTCGTCTTCAGTCAATTCTGCCGTGAAACAATTTTCTCCGGCGGCCATTGTTCCTTGGAGAGAGAAAAAAATTCATGATCACCTCGCTTTCTCGCGATGCGTTCATGGTATAATGGCTCATATCCCATGGCCTCTAAGCCAATCAAAAGTCTAGAAATGCATTATCCAATGGTTTAGTTTTTAATAAATAAACAATAGCCGCCATTTGACTCAAAAATATGCACGGATATTTGTCCGCCGACATTATCTGTTCCGAGAAGCGAACAGTTTTCCGAGAGCGAAGCTCGAGGAAAACTGTGAGCTTCGAGGAACAGATAATGTCCAAGGACAAATATCCGAGCATATTTTTGAAGCCAAAATGAGGCTATTGTAGTTATTATCCTTCAAATATTTTTTCACAAGGCCGCTCTGTCTGCCATGGAAGATCTCGGTCTGCCAAGCTGTTTTAAAAACATCAAAATAATTCTGTTGGCATTCAAAAATATTTCTGGTCTGTCCAAAACAATCAGTTCTATTTAATTTAGCAATTTATTTGAGACGAAAACTGAACCTGCGAACGTGAAACGCAAATTTTCAAAACTGGGGAATATCACTTGGGGAATATCACCCCGATATTCCCCAGTTTTGGCTGCGTCACGTGACGTGATTAGACTAATCACGCGCGAAAAAAATATTTGATGGATTATAAGCTCGGATATTTGTCCTCGGACATTATCTGTTCCTCGAAACTCACAGTTTCCGAGAGCGAAACTGTTCGCTTCTTGGAACAGATAATGTCTGAGGACAAATTTCCGAGCATATCTCCTCGCCAAATGGAGGCTATTGTTTATATATTCTAGCCTGAGATCACGGCAGGCTCCTAAAGAAAATCTGCGAGCGAAGCGAGCCGAGTCGCTGTAGGGACGTCTACGGGAAACGGAGAAGAGAGGCAGTAAGCGGGATTCCCATGCAAGAACTCCAAGAAACTCATTAAAGGAGAGGAAGTAAATAAGATTATAAAATACTTTAATTCACATAATCATGAAAATCATTTTGTTTTATATTCTATAAGGCAAGATAGTTCATCCATTATATTTGATACTGTATTGTCGGGCCGACTGTGACCTGACAGTAGCTCTAGCTATTACTCTATTTGCAAAAAGGTTTCCTCCGTTTAGATAAATCATTTTTGAAGTTAATTAATTTTTCACTGATTACATTCATTCAGCTTTGAATATCAAGGTGATCGCGCCGTGAAGCTGCAATTAAACAGAAATATCAAAGTTAGAAATAATTAGGATGATGAAAATATCAAGGAAAATCACGGTACGGTCTTAAAGTATTAAACCTACGAAGTATAGTGACAATTTTTTTTCGAAATAGTTTAGTAAATGACAGCAATACTTGTCTAAAATATGTCCGTCCCTTAAAGTGCTACTACGATCAAAAATACACTTCTCCTGTTCTCTTCGGATTTCGAAACTTTAACCACCAAATAGTAAATGTGCCAAATATCATTTAACTCTACTTTCCAACTTCGACTTGCCGCCATTGCTGGATTCAAAATGTCCGAGCGCGTAAATAAGGATTGGGACGAGAGGACAATGACGTCATCCAATCAACCAATTCGAAACAAATATGGCTTCTTCTGTGTGCGCGAAGGCTGATTTCATGTTTGTATTGTATATCGACGAGGTTCTAAGAGCTTTCTATAAACGTAGAACGCTTTTTCTTCACACAAGAAGATACATCCAACGTATTGTGTCGACTATGCTAGCAGCAGGAGTCTCAATAGCCAGAATTTCTTCGCACAACTCTCCTACTCAGTGCTGGTTTAAAGAAGCCTCATCACGCTGCTCAAATCGAAGACGAAGATAAGCTAAGATAAGCTTATTACGGATGATATCGTCTGATGACTTATTGCTCAGCTGTTTAACTACGGGCCGGGCTGTTGGGTATGTGCTCACGGGACTACGGGAGGTTGTTTTTGTCAGCTGAATGAAACTCCTCAGAATGAACTAAATATTTCAAAGCTTCGCTTGTTTACTTTGTCTGAACTGTAATTATACACATGGTATAAAGTGTTGTCATGTGCTGCTTGTTTGGATACTTGGATTTTAATAGTTACTTCCAACGAACTAGTGCAAGGTAATACTGGGAGATCAAACAAAATTTATAACAATTTGTTTCCTATATTTAACTTAAATAAAATAAAAGCCTAAAGCCAGTTGTGTGATTGTGTCTTCAGTGTCAATTAGCTCAAGGTGCATATTTCCTTGGTTTTGATATCATCCATTTTTGAATTGAATTTGTATCTTTGATGCTATGTTATTGTAAACTTTATTGTACTGTAAATTAACAGGGTTCATACAGTCTAGAAATTATGTTAGAAAAGTATGGATTTTCCTGACTAGCTTTACAGACGCTGGAAAAAGTTTGGAAAAATGAAGTTTATGTCTGGAAATTTGTCGAAGCTACATTGTGTACAACAAGTTCTGTTTATTCAATTGAAATCTTTGTCAGGTAGCTGGAATTCCTGTTCTTCCGCGTTTGATTGCGTGTGTTTAGGCCAGTTCAGACGCCGTACTTCACATGAGCCGAATCAAATTCGATGAATTAAGTTCATGTGAAGTACGGTGTCTGTATCAATTCGGAACGGCTGATTGAATTCGGATCGGCTCAGCCATTCTTCCCGCCTGGCTCAGCCGGGAATTACGGCTGTGGACTGACTTTGATTCAGACGCCAAACTTCACATGAGCCGAAACAAATGCATTAATTATTATAATGTATTTTCAATAATAACAGCAATTTCCCCCTAAAAATTAAGTTTGGCTGAATTTAATAAGCTCGGCGTCTGAATCAATTAAAATCGTCTAAATTAATTTGGGTCGGCCTAAATTCAAATTCGATATGGCTCATGTGAAGTACGGCATCTGAACTGGACCTCAATCTGCCGAGTCTGTAAAATGAAAACATGGTTTGGAAAAAAGTATGGAAAATATCTCAATTTTGTTTACAAAAATATGCAGCAGAAACCCTGTAAATACAAAATTGCCCTTGATTAAAACAAGGCTTATATACAGGTAGTTGTCCCCCCCCCCCCCCCCCCCCCATTATAGTCATTCTAATTTACTCAGCATCATTAGGACACATAGGCTCAATTTGCTCCCTTCTCTCAATTCCTGTCTTCAAGAGCATGCATTTGGTGGGGGTAGGGGAAGGGGATTCATTTTCCCAGGTAGTGGAGCCTAAAAACATGTGAACCAATGCTTAATCAGCAGCAAGAGCTATCGAGAAGTCTGAAATTAGGTTCTTGTACATTTGATATGGAGAAAAAATGGGGAACAATTCTAGGGTACCATTAGGGCCCAAGCACTTCGGTTAGTGAGGAACTGATTGAGCCTTAAGGGTTTCTGAGGACACTACCTTCACAATCATAGGGGTCACTTAACAAGAACATTTGGATATCACAAAAACAGCGTTAACCTGATAATAACTATCAGGTATTTTAGTTGCTAAAAATTGTTTTATGACACATTGTTATGAAAGTAGTGATGACTAACACTCAATTTTCAAGTAAAACAATATTTATTTTCACTTTTGTAAGATTCAGGTTGGCCATATGCACAACATGTGAATTTGGGCATGGATATCTTTTGGAGAAAAAAACAATAATAATCACCCCTGGCTATTATTCTAGGAAATATATTTTTATCAGGTTGCCCCAACAATTCACCTACTCCTGGAGCAGCTAGAGGGAGCAAGGGTACTGCAAGTCCAACACAAAAGTCATAAAAAAATCATTGGGCAAGAATGATTTTACATGAAATTATGTCAACATTTAAAAACTGCATGGTAAATAATTTCTACAGTTTTCCAGTGCTCATTACAAGTTACTTCACAGTCATAAGTTACTTGGTTGCATATATTATTTTATTTCCCTTATGAGCTGAAAAATATTGTGCTTTGAAACACAATATTGTTGTTTATGTCTGAATTTCTAATGTACTGGTCAAAGGCATATGATTTGGCTGATCAGTATAATGTATTTTCTTGCGAACTGTACACACAAGGGACAAGTAAGGGGAGGGTTAGAAAGTACATGACATTCAGCTGTTGACACGACAGCCATATGCATGCACTGACTGGTTGATTTGATCGATCACGTAATGAAAAGTGCTCCGAGCCAAAAAACCAACAGTCAACTAATTTAGCGAGGAATTTAGCAAAACCTACATTACACGTACTTCTACCATACCCCTGGACATGCCTGGAGTTCCCAAGTGTTCTAAAAATTCCTGTTTTTCCGTCATCTTCACGTTCCACTAGCGCGCTGCTCTTTTCTTTTTTTAGTGCATAGTAAAGCTCAGAAAAAGGGTCGACATACTTCTTATTTCAATTAAATTCTGGGTCATTTACGGCGAAAGACAACGGGAATACGTTCACCAACATCGGCGCTGTTGTGTTTCTTCCATACGACTGCAATACTTCGCTCGAAGGCAACTTGATTGGATGACGTCACGAACAGACCGCTAATGGCAAAAATCGCGGGCCGCGACGTTTGCGAACTGATCAATGGCGGATGGATTTTACGCGATTTTACGAGATTTTCGCGGGCTGGTTCTCTGCCGTGTTTGTACTTTCTGGTCAGATTTCTAGCGTGTTGTATTTATCATTACCCAAATAATGAAACTGTCTAAAAAAAAACGAGAAAGAAAATGCTTAATTTTGATCGTAGTAGCACTTTAAGCAAGCTATGTCTGCTGGAGATAATTACCTGTCAACATTGAACATGTTCTATCATTTCTTCCCCCACTTCTCTTATTTCTTCCCAGCTACAACCCTCGCGACATTCTCAAATAGATCGCGTTTTCTACGGCTTGTTTTGCTCAAGAAGCCGTTGGCCTCACTTCCCTCACCTTAACTTGCCCTGTGTAAGGAATGAAAGGCGTTTTGTAAACAACATATAAAAACGCGGGGTCGTGGGAAATAATAGGTGGGATAACGCTGCCCGGATAATCACTAACTATCCAGTGGATACAAAGTACGCCTTTCCTGCATAGCGATTTATCTGGGTCGAAAAGTTAGACCGCCAGCTTTAGCACTTGGACAAACTTGAAATTGGAAAACTGAGCACAATGACGGTCGATTTCGTTCTCTGTCGTATGCCGGCTGGTTTTACGGATTGATATCACCAACCTAGGGATTTACCTTGACGGAACATTTCGGTAATACTATAACCCCGAGGCTGGAGGTATATAAAGGGGTAGGGATTTCCGACGAATTGGACTGTAAAGAAAGCACCTAACGGCTGATTCATCCAACATTATAAGGAGCTACTCAAGCGAAAATGTTAGTAAAAGTCGTAAAAGGGATGCAGTGTTTCAACTGTAGGGGGCTGTGCTAAACCACGAAACACCGAAACAGCGAAACACCGAAACGAAACAGCGAAACAGCTATTTTTTTTTTTTTTTTTTTTAGCGAAACACCGAAACAGCTTTTTTTTAATGGTTATATTTTGCTGATATCATTTCCGATGGAAAGCTAAAGCTGTGCACAGTAGTCCCATCAAGTTATTTGGGAGAAGCGTTGCGTGACGACATAAACGGCGACTGTCACTGCGACTAGTATAGTGAAACATAACATTGGCTATAAACATGAGCTCGCGATCTTAAAGTACTCCAAATAAAATACAGGCTACTATCCAAAAAATTTAAGGCCGCTTGTAGATCCACCCCTTATACTAGCGATAAGCGAAGAATGTCTGTGGATTTGTTGACTCTACCGGTAATAATCCCGGCAGAATTTGCATTCGGCATGCGGACGCAGTAAACGCCCAGCTTAAAGCTTTCCGAAGCTTCTAAACCTATACCTAAATGGTTAGTGGATTTATTTCCAGTTGCACTGGTGCTCAGTCAGTAAATCATAACGATCCTCGCAGCGAATGAACGATCCACTTTGGGTACGAATGGGGCAAGCTGTGATGTCTGGTGCGCGGCGAATTTTCCGAGAATTTCGGTTGAATTTTCTAAGAAAACGACCGGCTTTGAAAAATTATATTTACGGATTTCTGAAGCAAAAATTATATACACCCACCACAGTAAAAAGCGTTTTTATCGTGTACAACTCATTTATTCATTCATTCATTCATTCATTCATTCGCAATTCATGGTTTTACAGATATATATATAGCCACAAAAGAAGCGGTGAAATTTACCAGCGCGAAAGTTAAATTGCAAGTTTTACAATACAAAACGTCTAGTAGAACGGCCCGGGCTGTTTTACAATTAAATTTGAAAAAACATTTACATGTAGCTACAATTGTTTGCATAAAGAGTTGAGACACTCTTCGTTAAGAGGACAACTTCAGAACATTTTAAAAATTATACCTTGTACACCCCCCTACCCCCCCCTTATCAATGTTGTCCAAAATGTCGGGAATACATTCAAACCATATATAAACAACACTGAAAGGGGGAGGGGGGTTAGAAATGAAATTATTTGTTTATTTTTCAAACGAAGACATGCTTTTGGGATGAAATTCTGTTTTTGAAGAGAGTCTCAACCATTTTGCAACTCATTGTAGCTCTCCGATTATATAAACGTAAGAAAAACGCGAGATATTCTCCGTTCTCCAAGAAGGTATAAAGTACTGAGTAAAGCCGATAAGTGGTCATGCACATGACGTACTGTACGGTCACGCAATCGCACATACACTGCATCTCTTGCCCTTCTTTGTTTCTTTCCATCGGATCAGTAATTCACAGTAAACCATTACAAAAAATAGCTGTTTCGGTGTTTTAAAAAAAAAAAAATAAGAAAAACAATTGCTGTTTCGTTTCGGTATTTCGTTTCGCTGTTTCGTGGTTTAGCACAGTCCAACTGTGGGTATGTGAAAGGGGTACCATTTTGTATGGAACGTATATGAACGGGTGACCTTTTCTGTCGAAAAACGGTATATAACTGAGGGTAAGGGTTTTGGACCTTGGGGCGGAAGCCTCCCCGTGTAAAAACTTTGTTTAGTGAATCCGAGCCCACATCCATGGAACGAGATTTCTGGTACATTTTATGGGCTCCTTCCAAAATTTCCGACGATTACCCCATCACTTTTATTATGGAAGCCCCCCTCGCCCCCAACCAGATGTGACATTGTGCGTTGAATTTGTTGTCGACCTCGAGCTATATACAGCTGTTTCGAGAAAGGTCGTCGTAAAAAAGCGCACGCGACAATCCCGAATGCGTAATCTGGGATATGATCAACGAATTTTAATAAGTCATATAAATACATCAAACCCGCAATGCCTACTTTTGTTGCTTTCTTTAGCACTCTCAAACATACGTCCATAGCGTCTCGTGCCATTTTCTCAGATTTCCCTGAAATGCTGAAGTCAAGGAACCATGAACTTAAAACTTTCCACAATACCTTTCGGGATTGTCGCGTGCGCTTTTTTACGACAACCTTTCTCGAAACAGCTGTATATGTAGTCGCGAACTCGCTCGGTTGTTGTTATACAACGATTAATTCAAAATAGAAGACTTAGTGTATTTAATTTACCCGAAAGCAGGTAATTAAAAAAAACCTATATGGAAAACAACACAAACCGCCAGTTACACGAGACGATGCAACCAGGTACGTTTACTCTGGCCATTTTTGACTTCTTTTTTTCAATTGAAAAATAATGAAATCGTAATAATTATTTTCCAACTTAGTTTTCGAAAAAGGACCTTTATCGATCGTTCCCTTTTAATTAGCTTCTCAGTAATAGACTCCGTCCCTTCGTTCCACTCCATGAAAATGAAATCATTAAGTGTAAAATATCACAGGTGAGCACTAACGAAATAACATCGAAATAACATTCACAGGCCTGGTTCCGAATTTAGGGTATAGAAAATCACAGGTTTCGGTCTGAAATGATGTATTTAATTGATGTTTAGAAGTTGCATTTTGCCGCACACCACTCAACAAAAACAAAAACAAATTGGGGAGTTGGAATCATTGTTTTGTTGTTTCTCTCGGTCCGAAAACAACAACTACGCCTCCCGAATGTAATGCAGAATTTAAAAAGATGCTGAGAATATAACATGTACCGATTTGACTTTCAAGCAATAGTACATCGATCGCTATTTGAACTGATATATTAACAGTACACTCACGTTTGGAGCGGTCAAGTTTGATGCCATAGCCGCTTGGACGCACTGCTTTAGGTGCCGCTAAACAGGACAATGTCAGCAAGGCCAGGAGGAGAGTGACTTGCATGAAACGAATCGCAACCATCTTCTTTAGTTGTAAATAAAAAACACTTCTTTCTGTGAAATTTTTCCGCACCTGACTAAAAATGGTTACATATGCACCCGCTTTTATAGCCAGGATTCTATAACAAGTTTGGCTTACACCTTTGAACTCCCTTTAGCAGTTACGACAAGGAACACTTCGTAACCAGTGTGTTTACCATTTAGAACGTGACTTCCTTTAGCATTAAACGGCTATTATTACGTTCCGTTGAAGCTGAAGCACTGACTACTTCCTGATCCGTCCATCGATATGTGCGTTATAAAGTGGTCTAAAGAGGTCAAGAATTTATTCGACACGTATCAATAAATAGTGTCCATGGAACCGAAGAAAATAATGAAATGTCGTTCCTTGTTCAACAGTGACGCTTTGCGATAAGAATCTGTATTTTTATCCAACTGCACTCGGCCGATTCGCGACGGCCAGAAATGTCTCACGATATTTGAACCATAAAGGAGATAGGTTTGTTTGACAGCCAGGTTGTCTGTTGCGGTCCTCCAAACACGGTCAATCGAATCTGGAATTCGGGAAAATAAACCGTAAAATACTTGTTAAAATATACAACATTGGTATAGTACAGGCAAAAAAGGTCCGATTAAAGACATAGCTATGACATATTTTTCTGAACCCTAGGTACGATCTATTTGGCGACCCATGATTCCAACCTCGTATGGACATTAATCAGTAATATATCAATAAAATCGTACCCGTTTTTGGCTATAATATTTTATTCGATTAGCTCAGGGAAAATCTCCCCCGATCAAATAGCCTGCGTGGCAGGCGTATAAAGGGGAAGGAGGGGAGTTCGACGCGCGCGAAGCGCGAGGAGTCGGAGCGCGGTTTAAACTCCAGACGTCGAAAACGTACGCGCGCGCGCGCGCGCGCGCATGAATGAATGTTTATTTCCCATCAATTAATACAAATACATATTGGAAAAGTGTTACAATAAAATAGCTTTGGGAGGAAGACTAAAGAAGCCCTCACGGGCTTTTACATGCATGCCTCGCTGGTTTGCTTTACGGCCAATTTAATTCCAAAATGAGTTTTTGGAAATATATGTAGACCAATTGATACGGAATTGCTCTTCTCTTGCTTGAGTTGACGGAAGGGGATTTGGATTATGGATGCCGCTAAAAAGAGATACACGTACGTGGTTGCGTTGACTTGTAACCCGACTTGCCTAAAATCACTATCTCCACAAACACATGACTGTCACCCTTTTGAACTCCCTTCAGCAGGAATGACGACAACGAACCGATTTTAAACTCTTTCGCACGCCTGCATGTTTGTGTCACGTGCACCACTTCAGAAATGATAATGATCCGTATTTCTGTTTGGATTTTGGTCAAACTAATTACTAGGCAAATAATTGTCTGCCGTGAAGCTATTTTAGTTACTTCATGGAGAAATATTACAACTCCAGTATGCCGCTTTGTTTGCTTTCCTTGCCACAATCTGCGAAATACATTGTTTGATCTAAGAACTTGAATCATTTGATTCAGTGCCGTCCATGCAGTTAGGCCTGTAATTATTTCGAGTTGTATACTGTCAGGCCACCAAAAACCCGGGTAAATATAACTCTTCATGGTTCCTGTGTTCATTTACTGAAGGTTGTTAAACTCCTAACTTATCTTCCCTATCTTCAAATCACACGAATTAAGAAAGTGGGTTGTTGTACATGTTGCAGTAGTCATCATTCCACTTCCTTCAGCGTTAATCAGTGAGTTCAAGTTACTTTACTTCCGTAACTCTATTTTTTGTGGAGGTCCATCGCTGGAAAGAGGTCAATCATTTTCCTTTAATGCACTAAGAAAATAAGGAAATATCGTTTTCTGTCTCAATCCCGTTTCCACTGAACCTCTATTACAGTTGCTTCTTGTATCCTAGAACGCCGTTTGGTGCATTATTAGTCTCATAATCAATCTCTTACAAGCCGTGTCAATCTCTTTAATTCCACTCCGGTTTTCCTCTCCAATCCAGTTGTGAATACCGTACAGCTAAGAGCGACGGCCGTAATGGGAAAATATCGCCCCAGGCCTTTCTGCTATTCTGCTATCTGACCGACCGAGTGAATCGAGGTCCGTACAAGAAAGACGGAGGGCGATATTCTCCCAGTACGGTCCCAAGCTAGTGAGACTAATGAATAAGAAGTTTATTACATGGCTCTCGTAACATTTTACTATCCAGCCGGAAACATCCTCGCTTTGCCAGCTGTACATTAGGGACGGACCATTAGAAAAGTGATTGGTGGGTTGGGGGAAAAAACAAAACAAAAATAATGCAAGTGAAGGGAAAATCCCAGGAAAAAAATTAATGCAAAGAAGAATCAAAGAAAAAAAATTAATGCAGAAGGAAAGGTCCTATTGTGATTGTCATTTAATAAGAAAAGTAAAGAGTAGTCTCCTACGCAGCCGTTATTTGTGTCGTCACGCAACGCTTCTCCCCAAGAAGCGTTGCGTGACGACAGAAAATCGAAGAAAATCGACATTTATGTTTGTAGTACTCGATTAGCCCCCCCCCCCCCCCCCCCCAAGCTTTTTGCAGGGGCTTCCCGGTAAAGGCCCTGGGAACGAGGTTTTCCTGGTAAAGGCCCTGGATGAATGAATGAATGAATGAATGAATGAATGAATGAATGAATGGATGGATGAATGAATGAATGAATGAATGAATGAATGAATGAATGAATGAATGAATGAATGAATGAATGAATGAATTAATTAATTAATTAATTAATTAATTAATTAATGTTTATTTCCCGTCAATTAATACAAATACATATTGGAAAGTGTTACAATAAAATAGCTTTGGGAGGAAGACTGAAGAAACCCCCACGCGCTTTTACAAAGTAGACGAGACGAGACGAGACGATGTTGAACGGTTAAACCCCTTCGCGATGCACATGAACAAGTTTCATTTCTAGAATTCGCAGATCTAGAAATTTAAAAGCAAACTGAACGACATCTCCAAATGCCATCCCAAATTTTAGTGACAACGCGCGATTATTGAATTTTTTTGAATGTCAGGAAACCGGTTTAATAGACCCTGGAGTGCGATCGTTCAGTAAACAAATGACAGATCTGCTTCTCTCGGAAAACGGATCAGCGACAGAGTTCAAAATCTGAACTGATGGAAGTGAGAATCACAACTGGCGTGGCCAAAGGGATTTTTTTCCTGGGGGGGGGGGGGGGGGGGGTGGGGGTGTTGATTACTTCGAAGCACAGCGAAGTAAGAGGCGAAAGATAAACTCAACAAGTCTGTTTAATGACCAACGATCGCCATTACAACTCGAGCACATGGAAGAAGTAATACCGCATGGCATCATGGGTAATTATACATGCATGCACTGCGGTCATTCTTATACCTACATTAACATACAGTGTCAACATCCTTCCTTCTTATAGAAATATGGAAAACTTGTAAAAACTTGAACAACTGAGAAACAGTCACATGACTGAAAATGACTGTCCTAACGCTATGAAAATTCAATGCTTCAAATCTGACTGGAATGTCCACTACACAAATAAACAATGTTATGAATTGACAGTCTATCAAATTATTAGTTGTCTCTACTTGGTCACGTAATCATTGAAATGGATTGGCGGTTTGATTTCGCGCCTTGGTCTGTTCACACTTAATGACTGTCCAGGGCTGTTCATAGGCGTAACTTTCTCCTGCACACTACGCGGTTGGCTGTCCTTCACTGGAGTGTCCGTAGTTGGTTAAACGCCTGTGGTACTTCCTGCGGCAGTATCAACGGTATTACATCATGAGTGCGAGACATAACAACAGGGGACATGTCACGAGCCTTTGGTGTTATCTTGGTTGGTCTCAAATGCACACGATTTTCTCCTGTATGTTCCTCCACCAGGAAGGACCATTGACTTGGTAAGTGTTAGGACCCAAAATGTCCGTAACTTTGCCTAATTTCCAGTTCTGTCCTTCAACGTGTTGAAAGAACACGGATTGTCCCACATCTATCTCTGAGAGTTTTCGGGACTTTCGGTCATGGGCATGCTTAATACTGCGCTGCGTGCATCACGCTTCTCTTTTACAAGAGTGTCCTTTGGGCCATTGCTTATGCTGGGCAAGAAACTCCGTGTTCTTCTGTAGAACATCATTTCCACCGGACTACGACCAGTATCCTGATGGGGAGTGTTTCTTTGCTCTAGCATCGCTTCATAAGGATCATCACTATCCTAATGAGTCTTCACAAGAAGAGATTTCATGATTTTGACGGCAGATTCCGCTTTGCATTTGGATCGGAAATGATTTCGACCTTTACACTTGTCACATGTCTTCCCCCATGCAGGACATTTCTCTTTGTTTCTTTCATGTTCATAACCACAGTAGTGACAGTCTATTTTCACTCTTTCTTTGTCTTTCTTTGTACTTCCGTTGCCACTTGTAGATTTCTGGCTACCAGGCGCTTTTGGAGTGGGTCTCCGAGTCACTTTGTTCACTTTCGTCGCTGAGTTTGAGAGGTTTGGGTTGTCTCTAAACTCCTTGACTTGCTTGTTGGACTGTTCATAAGCCCTACAGATTTTCACTGCTTTCTCGAGGGTCAAACCATCAACCCTAAGGAGTAACTCTTGAAGCTTTCCTGTTACAGTAAACACACAATCTTATCCCTCATCATCCTGTCTTTCTCCTGAAAATTGCAGGACGCTGCTCTCGTTTTGAGCTCGTGAGGAATTTTTTCAAACGGCTCTTGGTACGGAATGTTCCAAAACCTGTGCGACTCGAGGACTTCATTGTCTCTCGGATTGCTGTACTTCTCTAAGGCTTCCAGTACCTTATCGGGTTTATGTTTATCATCGGCATCTTCCCACACAACATTATCATACACCTCGAGCACTTGAGGGCCTGCACAATTCAAAATGATTGCAGTTTGTACCTTTTTATCCTTCGCGGATGCGCCAGAAGCGGCCAAATACACCTCCATTTGCCGTTTTCATCGTTTATAATTCTCGGATACGTTTCCCGAATTCACCTCTAGCGAGGGTGGAATTCTGAACTGTCCGGATTCTGAGGTCGCCATTCGGTTAAATCGATCCCACCGCTGCCATCATGTTGATTACTTCGAAGCACAGCGAAGTAAGAGGCGAAAGATAAACTCAACAAGTCTGTTTAATGACCAACGATCGCCATTACAACTCGAGCACATGGAAGAAGTAATACCGCATGGCATCATGGGTAATTATACATGCATGCACTGCGGTCATTCTTATACATACATTAACATACATTATCAACAGGGGGGGGGGGGGGGGGTGGCACACAGGGTATATGAGACAAATACTACCTAATTAAACCTCGCATAGCCCGGGGTAGAGGTTGTATAAAAAATAAACATGTTTTATCCGTTAGATAGGGATTTATCAAAATAGTAACACAATCCATTCTATGAACAACTGGACCCAGGGGCCCGGACGAGATAGATAACTATTCGAAACGCATTTCAATAATCTATGATTACCACTAGTAATCACGCAACGTCACTTGAGGACGTGAGAGCGCGCGGAATAGTCTAGACCCCAACTTTAATTCGACTTCCGGTGCTAACGTTGCCGTTCTGTGGCCAAGTTCAAGAGGCCATTTTGGTGGTTTTCACGTCGCGACCAGAACGCCACAAATTTGCTGTCATTTGTCTGTTGAACAGGTGAGAAAACCTCTAGAAATGATTAGAAAACATTGTTAGAGTAATTATTTTGTTTATACATTCAACTCAAGTGTCAAATACTGCAGCTATATTATTCCCGATATATTTCATCCGACGTATTTTCCCTTTGACGTCTCAACTCAGCCGATTTTCTACGCTGCTTGTCGCGATATATTAAGCTTATAGTTTGGCTTTTTAGAAGGGTTTTTGAAAATATCTAGGATCGATTACCAGCCGCTGTTCGGGAAAAAGCGGGAAACGAGCCTGGAAAATATATTGTTCTGCGGAAAACGAAGAGTTTATCTTGCATAAATAACAACTCGCCCTGTGTTCATTGTGTTGTTGTTCTATTTTCATATTAGTATTTCATGCAGTGGAATAGAGTATCAGATGATGGTAATGATGCAACAACAGACCTGGACCCAAGCTATGTCAAGTTTGTTAGTAAAATAGCTTCTGTTTTTGTTTTTTTGTCGTGATTCACCATTTTCGCGTTCGCAGCGCAGTGTCAACCATTGAACAGCACTCAAAACATATGGGTATTTATTCAACTTGGTGAAAACTGTACGAAAGAAAATAATACACAAAAATGACGACTAAAAGAAAGGAAAGGTAGACGAAACGATACAAAGATAATAAACGATGCAAGAGGAACGAAAACTTACATGGATGGTTCCAAGGGCGACTGAAAACACGTACAAATAGAAAATGAACTGCGTAACTCCGTATACTTTCGAACTACGAAACTGAAAGCACGAGGTGCCGACCGAGGGGTCCTGGGAATACTAAGAGAACCGGAAGTAAATTAATTTGTTCCCAGGGCCCAGCTAAGTTAACTCAACATATATCTGGTGTTCTATTAGAGACTGTCACACTCCTCGCCCAAGGACTACGACGTCCTTGCTCTTCTATACTTCTAATCAGCATCAACACGGTCCTGTGACTGCACGATAAGGACCAGTTCACTGATCGGGCGTAGGTATGTCTTGCGAACTCCATCTTTACACACCAACACGTTTGCTTTCCTGACTTCTCCATCGTCGCTGACAATGGCTTCCAGGACCTTGCCGGTTTGCCAATCGTTGCGGTGTGCTTCCTTATCTCTGACAATGACAATATCACCCACAGCTAGGTTGCGCTCCCGTTTGTTCCACTTTGGCCTCTTTTGCAAAGACTGAAGGTACTCCCGTCGCCAACGGACCCAAAACTGATCTGCAAGGTATTGTACTCTTTTCCAGTGACGACGGGCATAGAGGTCTTGTGGGACGAAGTTTCCCGGAGGTGGGAGAAGTGGACGAGACTTTAAGGTAAGTAACATAGAAGGTGACAGGGGCTGTGGGTCCTCAACATCAGATGGGACGGCAGAGATGGGGCGAGCGTTTACTATGGCGGAAACTTCGGCCAGGAGTGTGACCAGCAGTTCATGAGTGAGCTGAGGTTTTCCTAGTTCTAGAAGCATGGCGTCTAACACTCGACGGATAGTCCCGATCTGTCGCTCCCAGACACCTCCGAAGTGGGATGCATGCGGTGGGTTAAAGGACCAGTCACAGCCCTGATCAGTGAGGTAGGTCTTCAGCGCTCCCTCATCCATATCTTTGAGTGCTTGCTCCAATTCGGATTTAGCCCCAACGAAATTTGTGCCACGATCACACCTTATCCTAGCGATTGCGTCCGCGGATTGAGAGAAATCGGCGAAGCTTCACAGATGAATGTGCTTGTGTCCATTGACTCTAGGACTTCAATGTGGATTGCTTTACTATTCAAACATGTAAAAACCAGTCCCCAGCGTTTTCGAATTGACGGCGCCTCCTCTGAGTCTTCGTGTTTGGATGGTCCACGGTCCAAACACGTCACATCCAACGTTGGTGAAAGGCGATGGGGTTTCGGTTATGTCAGTGGGTAGGTCAGCCATGTGTTGCGCGAGGCTTGGTCCTCTGAGCTTTGCAGGTGACGCAGTATTTTTTTGAGAGTGGTGGAGCTTTACAGGTCTATTCAGACGACAACGTTTTCTGTGATGTGTGCGTGTTACATGAAATCAGTTAACAGTGTGGACGGCATTCATCGAGCAAAATTGTGAAACCTGGACGGAACTAATTAAAGTAAAAGCAGTAAACATTGCGTTGTTGCCGTTGAAGTTGCCAGTTATGGTCAGTTATGTTATTGTTGAAATAATTGAAATGTACAATGTTATCACGAAATATCAAAGTGTGATAAGTCACGTCGGACTTATGAACGTTTTATAGTAAAGAAAGGATATGTAATGCTTCATATATATATCTGCTCGAAATACAGATTAAATGAAATAATATTATTAACAAATAAAAAGGAGAATTAAAAAAAATCGTGTTGTTGATTGAGAGTTGAAAATAATCACGATAATTCAACGGAAATGTTATTTGCCGATTTCGTGAAGTAGTTTGCTGTAACGGGTGTTGTCAAATTTTCATATATAGCTTGTTTCATAGCGCAGAATACCGTCTTTAATCTCGAAATTTATAGATAAATGAATCTTGGTGACGCGAAAGCAATTATAAATCTGCAATCATTCTAGACGCGGATGAAGTTTACAGCGAAAAACCAAAAATAACACCTTCTTCGAATTAACTATTCTTTAGAATATATCTGGTGTTCTCGTCAGTGATTTTGAGTTTATTTTTTTTTCGAAAATCTAAATTAGTGCCTTAAGTAATGAAACAATATATTCACTTCCGTCATAAAAATGTCTAGCGTGCACAGATTAAGTTATTGGGGAAAGTTTCCCAATCGGAAAAAAATCGCGTCCACCGTTCCACGCCATTCCTCGATTTTTAGCGGGATCATTTGCGGTCCATTACTGGGGATCATTTGCGGTCGGGGATCATTTGCGGTCGGGGATCATTTGCGGTCGGGGATCATTTGCGTTCGGGGATCATTTGCGGTCCAGGGATCATTTGCGGAGCTGTACAGTATGATTACAGACAGAATTGGACGACACGAAGTCCCATTACCAATTAATCATAAAAATTACAATTTCCGAGGAAGGAGAAGTGTCAACGGGTCAAGTTTTTTTTCTTGTTTTGCTCTACAAATAAGCGAGATTGGTCGGTTGCTAAGTAACTCGCGAAAAATAATCTTTGTGTCAATCAAATACGCAACCATGCGAGAACTGCGCAGAACAACTTATCAAAATTTCGTTGAACGAACGCTCAGTAGCCTGCGTAGCTGGCGGTTTTGTTGGCGCGCGATGCAAAATTCGTAAGCGGCGAAGCCGCGAGAGTTGGACAGGGTCGAAAGACTTTCGACCCTCTCCGCCCCAGACTCTCGCGGCTTTGCCGCTCGCTGTCGCGGCTTCGCCGCTTACGAATTTTGCATCGCGCGCCAACAAGACCGCCAGCTACGCAGGCTAAACGCTCAGCGAGGCAGTTTTTGTTTCAAAGTACAATATTTTTACAAGCTGACTCGAAGCTGTAAAGTCTGTATACTAATCGGAGTCAGCGTCAATGATTCTTCGCTTCCTTGGCTTTTCGGATCTTTGGTTTCGTGTTGAACACGCAGTTGTTGTAAACTTGAAATGGCGCCGAGAGATATTCTGTTTCGTAGCCATGCTGTGCAAAGACGGCATAAAGCTTGGATTCTCGGAGGAACAAACTCACTGACTGGATTAGAACTATCTGATGGTCAGATATTCTATTTCATCACAGCTGCGACAGCTGCTGGATTTGATGGAGCTGGCCCTGAACTGTGCGGCAAACAACTTGTTTATGGAGCAGATGGAGAAGTGACAGCCGCACATGTTTTTGTCGAGCTGGATTGTTGACATCAATGTTTCTCGCTTTTACACCATTTATTAATTGTGCCCATACTGTCATTCATGTTTTGGTTGCTCGAGCTGTGTTTTTGGAGGCTGCCGTTTCATTTATTTCCGAAATTTCTTCATCCGACACAAGTGGGAAACGAGACTGGTCTACTTGCATTGTTGTTGTTGTTTTTTGTCGAACAATGGCGGATTTTCACCGGAAGTCGGCTGCATGTTTGCCTCCGTTTGCAGTTTTAAAACGATGTAGTGGGGGGCTGAAATTCATCTGAACTTGTCAAGATATCCATAAAAGAACTCGTCTGGTTTCTTGGCAAAAAACATTTGTGCCATAGGATAAACAAAATCATCATTGCCTTCTCCAATACTGTCATTGTTCAAGGGGAAGGGGAAAAAATTATCCATTTTGCATTTTGCATAAGAGAGAGTGTTCATACTCTTGCTATGGTTATTTTAACCAAGGCTGTGATTGGTTGATTTAAACTAGAACTTTAAATGTGATTGGCTTATTTAACTGTCCGATAACAGACTGTCCGATAACGAGCTGTTAGATAACGAACTGTCCGATAACAACTTGGCAAGCAAATTAGTGGAAAATAGGAGTTTTTTTCAACCAATCACAACGAGGAAATTGTAATTTTTATAATTACGAGTGATAACTGATATGAGACCGTATTCAATGGGTCTTAGTCCCCCTGACCGCGCGCTACGGAAAACTCTATTGAAAGCCTTTATTTTAGGAAAGATATTACAGTCAAACCTGTATATAACGCCCCTGTATATAGCGGTCACCCTGTATATAACGGTCACCGAACAACTTCCCGAAAATCGTGCCTTATATTTACTGTAAAGTTTACCTATATATAGCGGGCACCTGTATATAACGGGCGCGGTCACCCTTTAGACTTCCCGAATCCACAATTTCATTATTTTTTACCTGTATATAACGGTCAGCAAATTGGATTACGATCAAACCACTAGCTAGAAGGAAACTTAAGGAGAAACCTATGTACTGTATACAGTACTGCAGCTCCCTAAAAGTACACCACGGACATTTTAGGGTCCTTTTAATCGTAATTTATTGCGTTGCTGTCAATTGTTATTTTCAATAAAATGTAAATTGAGTGATTATTTCCACATATAAAAACGCCAGTATTCATTAACTTCCAGTAGAGTTTAAAGGAAACCTGTATACAAACCTGGGTCACCTGGCCATTTCCCAGCTAGGGTGACCGTTATATACAGGTTTGACTGTATGTCGTATAAAAAGCAATTTATTCAGCGGAAAGTTGTGTAATACGCACGTATTACACAACTTTCTGCTGAATAACCTCTTTGTATTTTTATCCAACTGCACTCAGCAGACTCGCAAAGGCCAGAAATGTATCACGATATTTAAACTGTAAAGGAGATAGCAGATGGGCATTTTGTCTGCGCATGCTCAACCTGGAGTCTTTTCATGAGGGTATCCGCTGGCATGCGCCCTGCCTTGCGCGAACGCGCGTCTGTTTCTCGCCATTTTTGCGAGGTATAAATACAAGTAAAAATAAAGATCAGTAGAAAGAAGATGATAATGGCGGCTTACGCAGCAGAGAGTTTGTTTCGAATTATTATCGTTTTGTCTTCTCATTTCCAACTTTGAAAGTGTAAAACGATCAAAGCTAGGTTGTGTGGTGTGTGGAAAGAAATCGCAGCAAATTTATTTTCGAGATGCAAGCGCCTACAACGGGTGACTTGGAGAGTTGTTTGGAATATTATCAACTTTTGCCGGAGATATTTTGCGAAGGATGCCGAAGGGCGATACAAGAACACAGACGCAGTGGAAAGACATTCCATCACGTTAGTTTTGTTTCAAGTTATTACTGACAATTTGGTATACGGTAGTTTCGTACACAAGTTGTTTCGTACCCAAGTTTGTTAATTATAAGCCGACAATACAAGTCTTTAAAGCTTCAGATTAATAAAATTACAAAGTTAACACAACCTTGTTTTTTGTTTGAAAGTTGTTGACATGAATCGGAACGGCCTGGGACGACTTCCTAAAAAGGTCGTTTTCTGAAAAGACCGGCGGACTCGGATAGTGCTAGGGAGACGGTAGTTTTTACCAAAGGAAAAGTTTTTAGAAATGGAGGAAAATTTGAAGATTTTATCAGAGAGTAAGTAAGCTTTACAGTTATATTAAACTTAACCTGTCTTCATTCATAGAACTGAAAATCACCTTGCAGGTGTATACAGTAGTTGTTTATACAATAAGATAGCAACCTTCGTAAGGAGGACTGAATTTGACACTCCTACAATACAAATATTGTCTCGTTTTTATACACCAATGTTCAAGGCCTGTCCAAATTTTACAGAGTGCAAACTGGCCGGACAGAACACAGTATTCAAGGGGTTGAAGGGTCCGGTTCATGAAGATGGCTCCAAGGTTATATAATGTGGCAATACATTCCCACAAGAGGAATCTATGCTGAAGAGATGTGTTGAGCCACACAAACCTGTATATTTCCATGTTAAAATAATTTCATTCTGCTCGCCATTGCATGTAATAGTATCGACACCCTTATCTAACCTAACCCACTCGCTTAGGGCAACTTCTTATACTTATTTTCTAAATAATAATGCCCGTCATTGAAATTATGGGCTATAAGGGACTGAAATAATTACCCAGGAGAGAGAGAGAGAGGGGAGGGGGGCTGGAAAACCAGAGGAGGGGCATAAAGTAAAATCAAAGCAAGGACGGGGGGGGGGGGGGTGGGGGGGGGGGGGTGGGGGTAGGTAGCTGTAGGCAAATAATGCCATATAAATGAAAACATGAGTTTTGAATCAGGCTCTTTATCCATTACAGTAAACTATTATTTCTACCTAGGATGTGACATGAAACAGGAGCTGACCATGGTGGAAAACAAAATCTACAGTGAATTTGTTATGAATAAGGAAAGTTACAATGAATATGAACCAGGAAGATTCAGAGAATTTTGCATTTCTGCAGGAGCAAAAACATTATTTGATACCATCTTAAGTGCAGTGACAACATCGAGGCACTCTACAGACCGCATAAATCTAAACCAAAAAAGGGTTGTTTCAATTATTTATAACATGTGCTACTGCATGAGCCAAACTTGCAATCCACTTCAAATTGATCATGCCCTTTATCTCCGGAGCAGCCAAATTAACCAACAAGGGTTAGAACTGAACACATTGTGGGGCATCCTTGTGCTAGGAGAACAGTGAATGATGTTGTTAACACCCTGTCCCAAAAGCATGGTCAATCATTTGAAGACTTCATAAATGAAGCAACAAGACACAAGTGGCTGTTAGTTCTCATAATTGACGACTACACATCAATTCACACCAAAAGGAGGCCACAGGAAGAAAGAGCATCGGAAGCAAAGACTATGTGCACTATAGAGTTGTAAAAGCATTTAAACAAATTCAAGCAGTACCCGTGGCACAGGCAAATTTTATTCATGACCCTAATGGCATAGACATTGAATTATGCCAAGGGATAATCACATCCCCATCATGCATGCATAATATAAGTACCACTTATGCTTCAACGATGCCAGATTGGCTTACACAAGCTTTCTTCAATCCCGAACTGCAAAGACAACGACTTAATGCACACCAGTATTGCGAGAGTGATACAGTACGAACAATGAGAAAAATGGATGATCTACATCTGGCAGATTTTGTAGAATTACGACTGAAATCAAAGAGTGACTTTGATGCTGCATGACTTTGATGTTCAGCCTGGAGATTGGCCCTGTCAGTTTTACTGCAGGCAAATAATCTACCAGTGTCTGAAGAAGTTCAACAGCTGTAATCCGGATCTGGCCAATACTCTCCACAAACATTCTCATATTTCACATAATCATTCTGCGTATTCATATCCATCCTCTACTGGTCCTGGAGACAGTCATGTCAATGATAGCTTGCCCGTGAACTTGACTTCACAGCCATCCATTCTGTCCATTGTTCCAACTATAGGCCCACTCCACATCTCCTTAAACAGTAGAGAACACATTGTCAGTTCATTTCATCCCTTTTTCAAATCAGTCTATGAAAAACTTTTCCCAAGAAGCAAGTTTGCAGACACTCCAAAGCCCTGGAGAGTAAGTCTTATTATGGGGGTTGGACACTGATACGACAAACTGTGCTGACAAAGTTTGCAAAATTCAAAGATCTTGAATATGGAACACTGTTAAATCTGTTAGACAATTACATTCCTTTGGTCCTTTCGATTTACAGTATTTCTTTTAAACTAAATAACTTTTCAGAATACTTCAGCGCCATGATCAGAATTTGGATTATGTTTACCTGCCTCCAACGTCGCCACTATAATAAAGCTCCATTAGTCTGGATAAACATGTGTTCGCATTGGAGAAAATATGCACCACAACTTTATGAACTTCTTTGCAAATACATTACTATTTTTGATGAATATCCAGTGGAAAACACACACAGCATACTACGTGCACAAACAAAGTCTTCTGACACTGCTGATCAACTAAGGAAAAAAGCCAAGTCTATCTTCCAGTCCAAGGATAAACAATCGAATTTCAGATCATTCTTCACAGCACCTAAACAGTTTTCCTTTTCACACAATCAACTCCAGTTTCTTAAAGTAAGATGTGCTCAACTACTCTCCTCCATGTTGAAAAAAATCTCCCAGTCACCAGGACAGAGCTCATTCTCTTCGAGGAACAGAAGTAGCAAAAGCGCACCAAGTCATGTCACATTGCTTACAATGTGTTCTAACAATCCTATGAAAACCAGTGTTTTACCTCTAGGATACCATGGAGAATTCAAGCCTGATCAAACCAGGAAATGTGACCTACCTGAATGTCAGATCTCCAGCAAAGATGAGGACTGGACACTTCTTGATGGCTGCTTCCATTCTTTCCACATTGCATGTCTTAACAAGTCCACATCCTGTCCATTGTGTAGGGAATTCCTGCAACAAAAGTAAAGGATCTTAGTGAAATTGCTCAACAAGCCATTTTAAATCCAGCATCTGACAGGCCTGACAGCAACAATGATAACAGTGAAACAACAACATCAAGTCCAAGTACTGATGATATGGGCAATGAACATGTTGAAGTAAGAGGAATGGAGAGAGAGGAATTTGAAAATGTTATAGGCAAGCTCAATGATGAGATTTCCAATCTTAATCCACCACCACAACCACATGTCATTTCTGATGCTCACCATGGACTAACCAGTAATACAAGAACTTCTACATCCAAAGCACCACCACACTGTACCAAATGCCATCATCCTGTCAGAGGACATAAGCGATCTCACAGCAATTCACACATTACCTGTAATTTCTGCCCCAACAGTATCTGTGTTTCAAGTTCTTCTGAGTGTACATGTGTGTGGCCACAGAACAAAACAGGAGTCAAAGCAGAAGCCGACAGCAAACCCCACAACCAGCAAACTGAGACACAACGAATACCTGTCACTGTCAACCAACATCTGGATGTAACTGAGTGGTTGTTGCCTTCCTACATTTGCCAGTCAACCATAGGTGGGGGACAGACTGGAAGTAATGCCTGTACAGTCATTGCCCTGTTAACTGGACTCAATTTCCTTCAATCAACTCTTTCAATTCCTAACCAGCTACAAGATCTCAATCAGACAATACCAGTCTATTGCCAGTTAATCTTTAAAGGGAATCATATTTATAGCTCCTTCAACCTGCCACCAAATCAGCCAAATCTTGACGTCAAGGAGGTCCTACAGAAGAAAGAGGCAAGCTATCAGAACATAGAAATGGTTGCATACATGGGCTTTTTCTCTTCACAGGACCTGGAAGACTACATTGTGCAGTACCATCGCCACAATCAAACATTCGCTGCAGTATTGATAGTGCCCCCAGATAAGTCAATGGTGTTGTGCTTCAACCAAGCAACAATGTGCCTTTTTGAAAGTCACTCACATGGTCTTCGGGGGGCTATTATATCCACAAGCTCTTCTGGTAATGTAAGAAATTTTGTGCAATACTGTACCTTGAAAGTATGGTCACACGACACTGGCAGACTCAGTTGCAGGGAGCAAATCTGGCTATACTAGGTCTTAAGTAAGGCAAAGAAAAGTACCGTAAAATTCCGATAATAAGCCTGATAATAAGCCCCCCCCCCCCCCCCCCCCCCTCGAATAAAAGCGTATGGACATAACTTTAGATTTAGCTCCTAAAGGAAGATATATCTTCTTCGGATTATAAGCCCCTTGTTTTGTATTTTATGTCGTTACAATACAATGTATGCTCAAAGACTTGGGGCGTCCATTTAACGAGTGTAGAACTTGTTTTACAGTATGTTACATATCGTGATGTGTAGAGTGTTGTCATGCATTATCTTTATATGCAAATAATTTTTTTAAGATGCAAAATTCCTTCCAAATATAAGCCCAAACATTGTTGAAACACAAAATTAATTTGGATAATAACCCCCCGCCCTCCCCTCTCCGATAATAAACCCACCAAAATAGCATGTTAGACAAAATAATATAAGCCCAGGGCTTATTATCAGAATTGTACGGTAATTGCCAAACACATACAGCTGTAGCACATAACCAGAATTAACAAAAGAGCAAAATTACTAATGACAATAAAAGTAGTCAGGATTGACATACTGTAAGGCAAGTTTCACAACTGTTACAATCATGAATAAATTGCTGGTTGCATTTATACACATGTATTTATATAGAAAGCAAACCATGATTGCTACGTCGTGTTAGGCATTTGCAAACTTGTAAAATGTAACATTTCTATTACTTATCAATTGAAAGGAGTTTAAAAGCCGTTTAGATGGACAAAAAGGATTTCAAATTTGGATTGCATTAACTTCCATCATATATACAGAATACCATAAGTATGTATTCAACCATGGGGTATTTCCAGTATTTGTAAAAAAATTATGTGTCAACATTTTAGGGTTTCAACACAAATCAGGCGCGACGCATTCGTAAATTATTGTCCAAGTGTTCCATCAGAGCTTACGGAAATTATTCCATTTCCGAGTTCGTGAAAGTACACGTATCTGTGCACACGCAAGCTTCGGTCGATTTCAGACGTCAACTTTTACTGCAAATGCTAGCTGTTTAAATTCATAAAGTAAGGACCGCACATTTTTCTAATGGAAATAAATTACATAGAGCAAAAAATAAATAAATAAAGAGTGCATTGAAAGTAATTTGGGCTTGGGGGAACGGTGAAATTAAAAAGTTATATCCAACTGTTTTCCCGTGCTTGCATTGAAGAATAACAAGAACCCCTGAAGGGATTCCAAGCGGCCGATTTCCCGGGGGGGGGGGGGGCACTCCCGCAGCTGGACAGGGTATGGTTTTTGAGCATTTTGGTCTGGAACAGGGTATACCAAAAGGCATTTTTGGGTATCAGGGTATCAGTTTCCCAGGAGTTGGCATGAAGATCGGTAATTTATACTCTGGCATAGGGTAGATGAAGTAGTCAGACGAAAAGAAACGCGTAGGAGTGTTAAAAAAGCTTTACAACTACAACTCGCAGTGCTGCTTAGTAGTTTAGCCTTTTGGGTTAGAAAGAAAATCGTTAAGAATCGTCCGGAATAGGGTATCTTTTTTCAACATTTAGGGCCTGTTTACATGGAGGGACGGGAACCCTAATCTGGAACAGGTTCGCAAAATTAGGGTTGTTATAGCCCAGCGGCACACCCCCACCCAATTTTTTGGGATAACCCCCCCGGGCCAATTTCACCTTGAGGGGAGAAAGAACAATGCACCCCTCCACCCCCTCGGTCAGTTTACTCTGAGGTTCTCCCGCCAAATCTAAGAGTCAACTTCGAACCTGCGTGACGAAAAAACGTGACTGGGTGATGCAATATTTTGGCTAGCGTAAGTTTGAGCTTAGGTCAAGTTTACTGTGTAGAAAACTTTAGCTAATGTCAATTGCATCATAATCAACAAGGGCACAGATGTGTTTTCGCTCAACGTGAAAATAAATTGTGAATGACATATATGCTGTGGAATTGTGTAAGAAAAACTGTTATGTTTTTGGGACCGAGTTTTATCGTTTCGTTTAATGAGGTAGGGCTAGCGACATGAAAAAAAAACCCGTCCGTCTTTCCTTAATAAAATTGAACAAAAAATGATTGATTAGTTAAAATACAACTCAAATACGTGGCAGTTGATAAAACAGTTGTTTTTATCAATGATTATTTTGATAGCTCACTTCCGATTCAAACAACAAAAGGGAACTTTGTGACAAGCTCAAGAAAGATCACAGACAGATAATCCTGTGTTTAAGTAGTCCATGTTTCAAGATGACTTGGTCCACTACTACTGATTAAAGAGTAATCTTGATTTCTATGATTCAACAAAGTTTATGTCGTGTGTGGTGCTTTTTTGAATTCGTTTCCATCCATATGTAAAGACTGAGATCAAGAAGCTACCGTATGTAAACATTTTCAATATTTTCCACAGGCAGTACAGGATCAAAATTGGACTTTTTCGAGTTTCGACTTATATGCTTTATGCGAGAGTTGGACAGGGTCGAAAGACTTTCGACCCTCTCCGCCCCAGACTCTCGCGGCTTTGCCGCTCGCTGTCGCGGCTTCGCCGCTTACGAATTTTGCATCGCGCGCCAACAAGACCGCCAGCTACGCAGGCTAAACGCTCAGCGAGGCAGTTTTTGTTTCAAAGTACAATATTTTTTACAAGCTGACTCGAAGCTGTAAAGTCTGTATACTAATCGGAGTCAGCGTCAATGATTCTTCGCTTCCTTGGCTTTTCGGATCTTTGGTTTCGTGTTGAACACGCAGTTGTTGTAAACTTGAAATGGCGCCGAGAGATATTCTGTTTCGTAGCCATGCTGTGCAAAGACGGCATAAAGCTTGGATTCTCGGAGAACAAACTCACTGACTGGATTAGAACTATCTGATGGTCAGATATTCTATTTCATCACAGCTGCGACAGCTGCTGGATTTGATGGAGCTGGCCCTGAACTGTGCGGCAAACAACTTGTTTATGGAGCAGATGGAGAAGTGACAGCCGCACATGTTTTTTGTCGAGCTGGATTGTTTGACATCAATGTTTCTCGCTTTTACACCATTTATTAATTGTGCCCATACTGTCATTCATGTTTTGGTTGCTCGAGCTGTGTTTTTGGAGGCTGCCGTTTCATTTATTTCCGAAATTTCTTCATCCGACACAAGTGGGAAACGAGACTGGTCTACTTGCATTGTTGTTGTTGTTTTTTGTCGAACAATGGCGGATTTTCACCGGAAGTCGGCTGCATGTTTGCCTCCGTTTGCAGTTTTAAAACGATGTAGTGGGGGGCTGAAATTCATCTGAACTTGTCAAGATATCCATAAAAGAACTCGTCTGGTTTCTTGGCAAAAAACATTTGTGCCATAGGATAAACAAAATCATCATTGCCTTCTCCAATACTGTCATTGTTCAAGGGGAAGGGGAAAAAATTATCCATTTTGCATTTTGCATAAGAGAGAGTGTTCATACTCTTGCTATGGTTATTTTAACCAAGGCTGTGATTGGTTGATTTAAACTAGAACTTTAAATGTGATTGGCTTATTTAACTGTCCGATAACAGACTGTCCGATAACGAGCTGTTAGATAACGAACTGTCGCGATAACAACTTGGCAAGCAAATTAGTGGAAAAATAGGAGTTTTTTTTCAACCAATCACAACCGAGGAAATTGTAATTTTTTATAATTACGAGTGATAACTGATATGAGACCGTATTCAATGGGTCTTAGTCCCCCTGACCGCGCGCTACGGAAAACTCTATTGAAAGCCTTTATTTTAGGAAAGATATTACAGTCAAACCTGTATATAACGCCCCTGTATATAGCGGTCACCCTGTATATAACGGTCACCGAACAACTTCCCGAAAATCGTGCCTTATATTTACTGTAAAGTTTACCTATATATAGCGGGCACCTGTATATAACGGGCGCGGTCACCCTTTAGACTTCCCGAATCCACAATTTCATTATTTTTTACCTGTATATAACGGTCAGCAAATTGGATTACGATCAAACCACTAGCTAGAAGGAAACTTAAGGAGAAACCTATGTACTGTATACAGTACTGCAGCTCCCTAAAAGTACACCACGGACATTTTAGGGTTCCTTTTAATCGTATTTATTGCGTTTGCTGTCAATTGTTTATTTTCAATAAAATGTAAATTGAGTGATTATTTCCACATATAAAAACGCCAGTATTCATTAACTTCCAGTAGAGTTTAAAGGAAACCTGTATACAAACCTGGGTCACCTGGCCATTTCCCAGCTAGGGTGACCGTTATATACAGGTTTGACTGTATGTCGTATAAAAAGCAATTTATTCAGCGGAAAGTTGTGTAATACGCACGTATTACACAACTTTCTGCTGAATAACCTCTTTGTATTTTTATCCAACTGCACTCAGCAGACTCGCAAAGGCCAGAAATGTATCACGATATTTAAACTGTAAAGGAGATAGCAGATGGGCATTTTGTCTGCGCATGCTCAACCTGGAGTCTTTTCATGAGGGTATCCGCTGGCATGCGCCTGCCTTGCGCGAACGCGCGTCTGTTTCTCGCCATTTTTGCGAGGTATAAATACAAGTAAAAATAAAGATCAGTAGAAAGAAGATGATAATGGCGGCTTACGCAGCAGAGAGTTTGTTTCGAATTATTATCGTTTGTCTTCTCATTTCCAACTTTGAAAGTGTGAAAACGATCAAAGCTAGGTTGTGTGGTGTGTGGAAAGAAATCGCAGCAAATTTATTTTCGAGATGCAAGCGCCTACACGGGTGACTTGGAGAGTTGTTTTGGAATATTATCAACTTTTGCCGGAGATATTTGCGAAGGATGCCGAAGGGCGATACAAGAACACAGACGCAGTGGAAAGACATTCCATCACGTTAGTTTTGTTTCAAGTTATTACTGACAATTTGGTATACGGTAGTTTTCGTACACAAGTTGTTTCGTACCCAAGTTTGTTAATTATAAGCCGACAATACAAGTCTTTAAAGCTTAAGATTAATAAAATTACAAAGTTAACACAACCTTGTTTTTTGTTTGAAAGTTTGTTGACATGAATCGGAACGGCCTGGTACGACGACTTCCTAAAAGCAACGTTGGTCGTTTTCTGAAAAGACCGCGGACTCGGATAGTGCTAGGGAGACGGTAGTTTTACCAAAGGAAGTTTTTAGAAATGGAGGAAAATTTGAAGATTTTATCAGAGAGTAAGTAAGCTTTACAGTTATATTAAACTTAACCTGTCTTCATTCATAGAACTGAAAATCACCTTGCAGGTGTATACAGTAGTTGTTTATACAATAAGATAGCAACCTTCGTAAGGAGACTGAATTTGACACTCCTACAATACAAATATTGTCTCGTTTTTTATACACCAATGTTCAAGGCCTGTCCAAATTTTACAGAGTGCAAACTGGCCGGACAGAACACAGTATTCAAGGGGTTGAAGGGTCCGGTTCATGAAGATGGCTCCAAGGTTATATAATGTGGCAATACATTCCCACAAGAGGAATCTATGCTGAAGAGATGTGTTGAGCCAACACAAACCTGTATATTTCCATGTTAAAATAATTTCATTCTGCTCACATTGCATGTAATAGTATCGACACCCCTTATCTAACCTAACCCACTCGCTTAGGGCAACTTCTTATACTTATTTTCTAAATAATAATGCCCGTCATTGAAATTATGGGCTATAAGGGACTGAAATAATTACCAGGAGAGAGAGAGAGAGGGGAGGGGGGCTGGAAAACCAGAGGAGGGGCATAAAGTAAAATCAAAGCAAGGACGGGGGGGGGGGGTGGGGGTAGGTAGCTGTAGGCAAATAATGCCATATAAATGAAAACATGAGTTTTGAATCAGGCTCTTTATCCATTACAGTAAACTATTATTTTCTACCTAGGATGTGACATGAAACAGGAGCTGACCATGGTGGAAAACAAAATCTACAGTGAATTTGTTATGAATAAGGAAAGTTACAATGAATATGAACCAGGAAGATTCAGAGAATTTTGCATTTCTGCAGGAGCAAAAACATTATTTGATACCATCTTAAGTGCAGTGACAACATCGAGGCACTCTACAGACCGCATAAATCTAAACCAAAAAAGGGTTGTTTCAATTATTTATAACATGTGCTACTGCATGAGCCAAACTTGCAATCCACTTCAAATTGATCATGCCCTTTATCTCCGGAGCAGCCAAATTAACCAACAAGGGTTAGAAACTGAACACATTATGGGGCATCCTTGTGCTAGGAGAACAGTGAATGATGTTGTTAACACCCTGTCCCAAAAGCATGGTCAATCATTTGAAGACTTCATAAATGAAGCAACAAGACACAAGTGGCTGTTAGTTCTCATAATTGACGACTACACATCAATTCACACCAAAAGGAGGCCACAGGAAGAAAGAGCATCGGAAGCAAAGACTATGTGCACTATAGAGTTGTAAAGCATTTAAACAAATTCAAGCAGTACCCGTGGCACAGGCAAATTTTATTCATGACCCTAATGGCATAGACATTGAATTATGCCAAGGGATAATCACATCCCCATCATGCATGCATAATATAAGTACCACTTATGCTTCAACGATGCCAGATTGGCTTACACAAGCTTTCTTCAATCCCGAACTGCAAAGACAACGACTTAATGCACACCAGTATTGCGAGAGTGATACAGTACGAACAATGAGAAAAATGGATGATCTACATCTGGCAGATTTTGTAGAATTACGACTGAAATCAAAGAGTGACTTTGATGCTGCATGACTTTGATGTTCAGCCTGGAGATTGGCCCTGTCAGTTTTACTGCAGGCAAATAATCTTACCAGTGTCTGAAGAAGTTCAACAGCTGTAATCCGGATCTGGCCAATACTCTCCACAAACATTCTCATATTTCACATAATCATTCTGCGTATTCATATCCATCCTCTACTGGTCCTGGAGACAGTCATGTCAATGATAGCTTGCCCGTGAACTTGACTTCACAGCCATCCATTCTGTCCATTGTTCCAACTATAGGCCCACTCCACATCTCCTTAAACAGTAGAGAAACACATTGTCAGTTCATTTCATCCCTTTTTCAAATCAGTCTATGAAAAACTTTTCCCAAGAAGCAAGTTTGCAGACACTCCAAAGCCCTGGAGAGTAAGTCTTATTATGGGGGTTGGACACTGATACGACAAACTGTGCTGACAAAGTTTGCAAAATTCAAAGATCTTGAATATGGAACACTGTTAAATCTGTTAGACAATTACATTCCTTTGGTCCTTTCGATTTACAGTATTTCTTTTAAACTAAATAACTTTTCAGAATACTTCAGCGCCATGATCAGAATTTGGATTATGTTTTACCTGCCTCCAACGTCGCCACTATAATAAAGCTCCATTAGTCTGGATAAACATGTGTTCGCATTGGAGAAAATATGCACCACAACTTTATGAACTTCTTTGCAAATACATTACTATTTTTGATGAATATCCAGTGGAAAACACACACAGCATACTACGTGCACAAACAAAGTCTTCTGACACTGCTGATCAACTAAGGAAAAAAGCCAAGTCTATCTTCCAGTCCAAGGATAAACAATCGAATTTCAGATCATTCTTCACAGCACCTAAACAGTTTTCCTTTTCACACAATCAACTCCAGTTTCTTAAAGTAAGATGTGCTCAACTACTCTCCTCCATGTTGAAAAAAATCTCCCAGTCACCAGGACAGAGCTCATTCTCTTCGAGGAACAGAAGTAGCAAAAGCGCACCAAGTCATGTCACATTGCTTACAATGTGTTCTAACAATCCTATGAAAACCAGTGTTTTACCTCTAGGATACCATGGAGAATTCAAGCCTGATCAAACCAGGAAATGTGACCTACCTGAATGTCAGATCTCCAGCAAAGATGAGGACTGGACACTTCTTGATGGCTGCTTCCATTCTTTCCACATTGCATGTCTTAACAAGTCCACATCCTGTCCATTGTGTAGGGAATTCCTGCAACAAAAGTAAAGGATCTTAGTGAAATTGCTCAACAAGCCATTTTAAATCCAGCATCTGACAGGCCTGACAGCAACAATGATAACAGTGAAACAACAACATCAAGTCCAAGTACTGATGATATGGGCAATGAACATGTTGAAGTAAGAGGAATGGAGAGAGAGGAATTTGAAAATGTTATAGCAAGCTCAATGATGAGATTTCCAATCTTAATCCACCACCACAACCACATGTCATTTCTGATGCTCACCATGGACTAACCAGTAATACAAGAACTTCTACATCCAAAGCACCACCACACTGTACCAAATGCCATCATCCTGTCAGAGGACATAAGCGATCTCACAGCAATTCACACATTACCTGTAATTTCTGCCCCAACAGTATCTGTGTTTCAAGTTCTTCTGAGTGTACATGTGTGTGGCACAGAACAAAACAGGAGTCAAAGCAGAAGCCGACAGCAAACCCCACAACCAGCAACTGAGACACAACGAATACCTGTCACTGTCAACCAACATCTGGATGTAACTGAGTGGTTGTTGCCTTCCTACATTTGCCAGTCAACCATAGGTGGGGGACAGACTGGAAGTAATGCCTGTACAGTCATTGCCCTGTTAACTGGACTCAATTTCCTTCAATCAACTCTTTCAATTCCTAACCAGCTACAAGATCTCAATCAGACAATACCAGTCTATTGCCAGTTAATCTTTAAAGGGAATCATATTTATAGCTCCTTCAACCTGCACCCAAATCAGCCAAATCTTGACGTCAAGGAGGTCCTACAGAAGAAAGAGGCAAGCTATCAGAACATAGAAATGGTTGCATACATGGGCTTTTTCTCTTCACAGGACCTGGAAGACTACATTGTGCAGTACATCGCCACAATCAAACATTCGCTGCAGTATTGATAGTGCCCCCAGATAAGTCAATGGTGTTGTGCTTCAACCAAGCAACAATGTGCCTTTTTGAAAGTCACTCACATGGTCTTCGGGGGCTATTATATCCACAAGCTCTTCTGGTAATGTAAGAAATTTTGTGCAATACTGTACCTTGAAAGTATGGTTCACACGACACTGGCAGACTCAGTTGCAGGGAGCAAATCTGGCTATACTAGGTCTTAAGTAAGGCAAAGAAAAGTACCGTAAAATTCCGATAATAAGCCTGATAATAAGCCCCCCCCCCCCCCCCCCCCCCCCCCCTCGAATAAAAGCGTATGGGCATAACTTTAGATTTAGCTCCTAAAGGAAGATATATCTTCTTCGGATTATAAGCCCCTTGTTTTGTATTTTATGTCGTTACAATACAATGTATGCTCAAAGACTTGGGGCGTCCATTTAACGAGTGTAGAACTTGTTTTACAGTATGTTACATATCGTGATGTGTAGAGTGTTGTCATGCATTATCTTTATATGCAAATAATTTTTTTAAGATGCAAAATTCCTTCCAAATATAAGCCCAAACATTGTTGAAACACAAAATTAATTTGGATAATAACCCCCCGCCCTCCCCTCTCCGATAATAAACCCACCAAAATAGCATGTTAGACAAAATAATATAAGCCCAGGGCTTATTATCAGAATTGTACGGTAATTGCCAAACACATACAGCTGTAGCACATAACCAGAATTAACAAAAGAGCAAAATTACTAATGACAATAAAAGTAGTCAGGATTGACATACTGTAAGGCAAGTTTTCACAACTGTTACAATCATGAATAAATTGCTGGTTGCATTTATACACATGTATTTATATAGAAAGCAAACCATGATTGCTACGTCGTGTTAGGCATTTGCAAACTTGTAAAATGTAACATTTCTATTACTTATCAATTGAAAGGAGTTTAAAAGCCGTTTAGATGGACAAAAAGGATTTCAAATTTGGATTGCATTAACTTCCATCATATATACAGAATACCATAAGTATGTATTCAACCATGGGGTATTTCCAGTATTTGTAAAAAAATTATGTGTCAACATTTTAGGGTTTCAACACAAATCAGGCGCGACGCATTCGTAAATTATTGTCCAAGTGTTCCATCAGAGCTTACGGAAATTATTCCATTTCCGAGTTCGTGAAAGTACACGTATCTGTGCACACGCAAGCTTCGGTCGATTTCAGACGTCAACTTTTACTGCAAATGCTAGCTTGTTTAAATTCATAAAGTAAGGACCGCACATTTTTCTAATGGAAATAAATTACATAGAGCAAAAAATAAATAAATAAAGAGTGCATTGAAAGTAATTTGGGCTTGGGGGAACGGTGAAATTAAAAAGTTATATCCAACTGTTTTCCCGTGCTTGCATTTGAAGAATAACAAGAACCCCTGAAGGGATTCCAAGCGGCCGATTTCCCGGGGGGGGGGGGGCACTCCCGCAGCTGGACAGGGTATGGTTTTTGAGCATTTTGGTCTGGAACAGGGTATACCAAAAGGCATTTTTGGGTATCAGGGTATCAGTTTCCCAGGAGTTGGCATGAAGATCGGTAATTTATACTCTGGCATAGGGTAGATGAAGTAGTCAGACGAAAAGAAACGCGTAGGAGTGTTAAAAAAAGCTTTACAACTACAACTCGCAGTGCTGCTTAGTAGTTTAGCCTTTTGGGTTAGAAAGAAAATCGTTAAGAATCGTCCGGAATAGGGTATCTTTTTTCAACATTTAGGGCCTGTTTACATGGAGGGACGGGAACCCTAATCTGGAACAGGTTCGCAAAATTAGGGTTGTTATAGCCCAGCGGCACACCCCCACCCAATTTTTTTGGGATAACCCCCCCGGGCCAATTTCACCTTGAGGGGAGAAAGAACAATGCACCCCTCCACCCCTCGGTCAGTTTACTCTGAGGTTCTCCCGCCAAATCTAAGAGTCAACTTCGAACCTGCGTGACGAAAAACGTGACTGGGTGATGCAATATTTTGGCTAGCGTAAGTTTGAGCTTAGGTCAAGTTTACTGTGTAGAAAACTTTAGCTAATGTCAATTGCATCATAATCAACAAGGGCACAGATGTGTTTTCGCTCAACGTGAAAATAAATTGTGAATGACATATATGCTGTGGAATTGTGTAAGAAAAACTGTTATGTTTTTGGGACCGAGTTTTATCGTTCGTTTAATGAGGTAGGGCTAGCGACATGAAAAAAAACCCGTCCGTCTTTCTTAATAAATTGAACAAAAAATGATTGATTAGTTAAAATACAACTCAAATACGTGGCAGTTGATAAAACAGTTGTTTTTATCAATGATTATTTTGATAGCTCACTTCCGATTCAAACAACAAAGGGAACTTTGTGACAAGCTCAAGAAAGATCACAGACAGATAATCCTGTGTTTAAGTAGTCCATGTTTCAAGATGACTTGGTCCACTACTACTGATTAAAGAGTAATCTTGATTTCTATGATTCAACAAAGTTTATGTCGTGTGTGGTGCTTTTTTGAATTCGTTTCCATCCATATGTAAAGACTGAGATCAAGAAGCTACCGTATGTAAACATTTTCAATATTTTCCACAGGCAGTACAGGATCAAAATTGGACTTTTTCGAGTTTCGACTTATATGCTTTATACGATGACCTTTGTGAGTCGATCTATTCGGCTTTATACGCGGTGTATTGCGTTACTACATTATTCGATCATTAAGTACCCGCTGGGACGACAAAGAGAAAAACAATAACAAGATCGAATAACGCAGTAACGCAATTCGACTCCTCTGCTCCCTGTGTCATTTCAAGTCATCAAGTTTCATTTCTGCTGAAGTAAGAAAGACGACTTTTTGTTTGTTATCCAACTACATTCTGAAACTCTGCATCAGCACATACATGATCAGCTTCACAGATTAGTATTAAAAAGAATCACTGTTCTTATGCACATATTTTTGATTTCTCCACCGCAAGTATTTGAATTATTCATCTCTTGTAGGAAAAGACGATTAATAAGCTTATTCCTGACTTCATAGGTTAACTTTAAGATGCTCAGCTTCACAGATTAGTATTAAAAATAATCACTTTTCTTATGCACACATTTTTGATATCTAGACAGAAAGTATTTGAATTATTCATCTCTTGTAGGAAAAGTGTGAATGTTAAAACCTTTCACGACAAACGATTAATAAGCTTATTCCAGACTTCATAGGTTAACTTTAAGATAACTGTGTAGAAACTGAAATATATATCTAAATGCCATCAACTAATGACAAATAGTCATTTGAAAACATACCTTAATTTATCTTAATACCACTAATCCAAGGACACTAATCACGTTTACAAAAACATATACCACGGGGTATCGTAACTGCGATCAGGAAGAGAAATCCCAATGCGGATTGCTTCATGCTCATAGCACAATACCTCTATTGCATCATCTTTACATGACCAGAGATTGCGTCATGTCAACCGTGGGATCGAATAACGAGAAAAGGTCACACAACAAAATTTAGCACATTTTGCAACAACACTGCTGTTCACTGCTGTGGGACATTTGTCTTTGCTTTTTCCAATGCGATTACTGTAATAAAACTAAATACATCTACGCACTTACACGACACTACAGAAAGAATGTGGAAGAGAAATTCTCTACTGGCTAATTTTAGACCGAGATGCGATAACATCATGTCAACCGTGAAGAGGACTAAGGCTAGCGACATGAAAAAAAAGTGCATTTCTTGAAGCGGCTCGATGCCCATGATGCATCGGCCGCTTAAAAAGTGCATTTCTTGAAGGCGGCTCGATGCCCATGATGCATCGGCCGCTTAAAAAACAGCATTAACACAACACAGAAGACAAAGCAATACAAAATAAGTCATGATTAAAGCTTGTTGAAGTGAAACTGCAACAGTAGCAAAAGTTTAGACGTAAATACGTTGAGCAGCAAGCTTGAATGGCAAGACGACCAAAGGTCTCCTAACCTGCGATCAGGCGTTCTTTTCCTTTTCTTTCTGGGAGCGCGGAGAGAGAGAGAGGAAAAGGAACGCCTGATACAATTATTTTTGCCGATTCGCTTTCCACCCACTTGTCAATGATCTGTCAAGCTGTCAATTTTCAAAATCTACGTCACAGTTCGTGACATTTGTTACACTTGCCGTTCTCTTGAATTCGGTCTTCTGACCTTCTTTGCTTCAAGTGCATTTCTAACGGGCAAGATATGTTGTATTATGAGGAGCATTTTGAAGTAGAATAGAGCCTTCGACTGTGTTTTTGCCATCAATTTCATTCCGAAAACAGCACTGACTACGATTGCGTTACACGACACAAATTTGCATAATAACGTGGATCCTAGACATGTCTAGTCAGTCGTTATGGTCGAATGATTCCATGATTCCGTTTAGAAATTTGAATCAAAATAACCATTTTTTAAGCGGAAAGCTTCAGCCATTTTAAATGTAAGATCTTTATATTGGCCTTGTAATGATTCAGAAGAGTCCTTCCCTTCGCAAAAGGCGGTAGCGGAGTGGGAAAGTAGAAGGCCTTTCTTGTACTTTAATCGAGCGTGCACGCCGGATTGACAAAAGCCATATTAGGTACGCATGATTGACGGAAGTATTGTTTTTCGACCAATCAGGAAAACATTCAGAATCTGAATGTTGTACATGCGATCCGGTAAGTAATTGTATCAGGCCCTCCTCTCATCGACCCAAGTAGTTAGAGGAGGGCCTGATCGCAGGTTAAAGGTCTCCAAGATCCAGGACTTGGAAAATCTATCAAAACTTACCAAATACAAATCACCAGAACGGCTGAGCAAAGAAACGTCTACCTAGAATGCAGTACATTTTTTCAAGCCTCTAATCCTATGTCGCTAGAAAGAGAAAGGAAAGGCAATGTCATCTTTGATAATTTAAAATTGGGGGCTCGGTGAAAATGTTGAGCAAATTAACATCGAAGTTGTAGCAAAATCAGGTAAACATCGAAATTTCGTATTTAAACAGGGCCGTGTAACTTACGAACGCTTTAATTTACAGAGTCTTACTTCACAATATCAAAACTTCAACTATTTGAAACTAACCTCAATCGCTCATCTGTTCACGTCAACATCTGGAATACGCGAGAATCCGTGTCAAGCTCCACTGTTTTGCACGTTTATATCATTCCTGTTCGCACTTTGGCCGATAATATCTCGCCAGCCGATCGATGAGCAGACAACAAACACCACGAATGTCTTCAGAGTTAATACTGTATGTAAAAACATTGTTTTCTTTCATTTCGATCCATGGAAACTTTTCAAAATGCGTCGATCGCCTCTCCCAAAAACCGCACATCACTCCCCACTGAACAAAATGGCGCCAAGCATGCCGCTTCATTCTAATTCTTACGCGCATGCGCAGGTAAAATGCCCATCTGCTAAAGGAGATAGGTTTGTTTGACACTGGGTTGTCTGTTGCGGTCCTCATAGCTAAGGAGAGAAAGAAAAAAAACCCAGCTAAACACGATAGATCGAATCTGGAATTCGGCAAAGAAAACCGTGAAAAGAATTTACAATGGTACTACAGACAAAAAGGTCCGATTAACCCTATCATATCTGGGGGGGGGGGGGGGGGGCAGAAAGTGCCCGCGCTGACTTCAAATTCATCGTACTTAAAGAGCATTCAAGCAATCATAGCCAAACTTTACGACTTTTCCTAAAAATTATCTGGGAACATTTTGGTGGGTCAATGTTTTGATCACGTGACTTGACGTTTCCATGGCAACCAAGTTTTTGACAGGCCGTTTTAGCCAAATTTGGTATTTTTTCATGAGATTTCCGCTTTCTACGAATAGTTTCCTCCAAAATCTTTGCAATTATTGCATCCTTATATTGTTTGCGATGTTTTCAAATCAAATTTAGTGATTTTCTGACATTTCTGAACAATTTAAAAATCCAAGATGGCGGATCCAAGATGGCGGACATTTTTAAAGTATGACGTTATTTTGGCGTGATATGATATGATATCACAATTGATTCGTGATTGTCACTAAAATAAACCTGTTTGAATGCTTTATACACCACATAAGTTTCATTTCAGTTACATAAATTATGTTGTTATTTCCAAATCAATCATAGAAGAAAGCTTCTGGATATATAATGGTTTTAAATTCCTAATTAACTTCAATTAACTCCACCCTGAGCATGAAGTGCTGAAGTGCATGTACTTTGGCTTCCTTTTCAATGCAAGTGACTCGCACTACTACATGTAGGACAATCAGCTGAGTTTCTAAATGCACGAATTACATGCAAATGGAGAGTTTTATACGCGACCATTGTTTGTGGCGAAGAAAAATTATTATCTTCGAGTTAACACGGTTTTATTCTCTAGTTAGAAAATAGCACTCCGGTTAGGCAAAGAATATATAGAGTGTTCATCTACAGATTTTATAATAAAGCAAGGTCCGGTTTGTCATATGTATATAAGTATCATCAGGCAGGTTGCGCGCGCGCGCACGCGTCAATTAGTAAAACAAAAATTGTCATTTGCGCGTGCATTCAGGCGGCCTTTTTTTTCAGTCGGAAAAGAAACTGTCAACACGTCGCTGAAAAATGTTCTTATCCGGCAAGAAAATGTTTTCCAAGAACAAAGTAGCAAATCTACTATCTCACTTCTTACCGGCAGGAAGGTTTTCGCACAATAAATAAATCTAGAAAGTCGTTTTCTTCATTTGAAACGCCGGCCATTACTACGTCAAGCTGGAAACAAGCCGCGAAATCCAACTAATGCAAAATATGGTTTCCCCCCGATTTGGGAGGGGGAAATGGCGCATGGGCGTGAAAGTGATCCTGGACTCTCTCTTTTCCCGCTGGGTTCCAGTCCCTATGGGGCGGGGTAAGAGAGAGTTCAGGGACTGAACTAGCCGGACACATCCTCGTTTTGCCAGCCAGGCGTTCAAATCGCACATAATCAGCCCTTGTGGGCATTACGGGAAAATCTGACACCGAGTTTAATTTATACCATAACATATACGGCTTCAAACGTTTTGTCGAACACGTAAACCATATTCCTGGCGTAGGCCTACGTGCGCGTAATGTAGCCCTCGTCAGTCTGTTTTATTGCTCATTTACGTCGGCAATTGCGCGGCGTTTAGGGGCGTCAATTTATATCGAGGAAGTAAGACAAATATCTATTTTTGGGTAAATATATGAAGGTCAATGTAGGAAAATACTGACTACCATTGATGGAAATGGCTAGGTCGACTGACAAGTTAAATAGCCCACTTTGAAAAAGAGTGATAGCCTGGGATCGAGAGTGGCCGCGCGAACGTTTGTGGGATCGTTTGCATTGGGTCTAAATGCACGCGCAAATGGCGAATTTTATTGCGTGACCAAGGTAAGAAAAAACCGTAAAACAAGTAGTTAAATGCACAACAATATATACTAAAGCTGTTTATATAGAAAGGAAATACTATATTCCGGGCATCACTAGCACTGTAGTCTTTCCGATCCGTATTAGGTTTTAGAATATTATTGTAGATTTCAGGGAAAATAACACTGCAATCAACTACAAAATATATTTTATTTCACGCCAAAAATCGCGTCAGTTTTCATCTATAAATTCGTCATCTGCCGGGCGGTTTACCTTCGCGTCCACCCAAACTTTCCCACAAAACGCTCGGGGGCCACTCGACCCCAGGCTGTCACTCTTTTTCAAAGCGAGCTATTACAGGATCGATCGTTGCGTGTTTGTAATGTTCCGGGAACCGTCACTTGTCACAAAATCATATCTCTACAGTGACCAATAGCTTGGTCTGATATATTTGAACACCCTTTGCAGTTGCGACAAAATATTCATTAACTACGTGTTTATCGTTTTGACAATTATTAATTTCATTTAGCATTAAACCTGATTCGTACCCAGTCGTTATTTATCTGGTAAGAAACAATTTTAGCCGAGTGAATCTGGAGCGAGATCAATAACGCGGCGCTGGGGACAGGGCTGAATAACGTCTGCGCATGCCCCAAGCGCTTGCCAGGCAACCATAACAACAATATAGCCGGCAAAATGCCGGGATTTTCAAAAATACGAAACACTGCAAAGGTTTTCGCCTAGGATAACTTTGCCTGTAAAGTTAAGCTTTAAAATCTTGCAGTGGATCTGCCTGTTACTGAGTGAAAACATATCTTTTGAACACCAGGTTTTTTTTTCTGAACATTCGCTGAAAAATAGCCACGAAGCGCCCTACGATGTCAGAGTCCGCGAAAATGTAGAAACGAAGCAGTAATGACAGGGGGGGGGTAGCTACTTCCCTTTCATTCTCTTAAATCAAATCCAAACCATGCTCTCACAAACTTGCAAAGCAATCATCACAACTTTAGCCAGCGGATTCATAATCTGCACGTGCGTAGAAGTTGTGTAAAGCCAGAAGAAAAGCTATAAAAGAAAAACATGGCGGCCGATGAGGCGATGGAAGTGCGTACTGATGTATTAATGATTATTGTATTTTTTCACTTTGTGAAACTTCTTCCTCAAGTTTTTCGTTTTTAAGACGCAACCACGACCGCGACGACAACAACAAGAACGTCACAAAACAATAGGTTTAATTAGTAATACAATATTCTGCACGTGTGTTTTGCATATTTCTTTGCCGTCCCATGCAAAACAAAACGCACGTGCGTTTTGCTTTTACATTTCTTTGCCTTCGTATGCAAAACAAAATAAAACAAATGTCCACATTCACGGTGATTATGGAGAACGTCAATACGCGAAGGTTAATTTTCCTTTTTCTGTCCTGGACTTGATCTCACGAATTCAGCTCCTGGAAAGTTTGGCCACATTGGACAAATTGAACGTGCTGGAATAATCTCGAAATAGTTTATGGGAACGTTAATTAATTTGTTAAGGAATTTTGCGCGCGAAAAGAAGCTTTAAGAAAACACCGCTGACCAAAACGAAATTGATCGCTTTGCAAGCTGTGAGAGCATGGTTCTCGGTCCCAGGCCCTGTCTCTATCCCCCCCCCCCCCCCCCCTGAGTAATGATATACTCAAGTTTTTTCGTATTCCCCGGCATTTCATGACGAAAAATCTTCGATGTAAACTTTGAAGTGTTCACATTATTATTTACGAAAGTAGGAAATAAAAGACATTTATATTTCCTTGCTGTCGTGTTTCAAAACCACACAACATCACGTTCGCGCCAAAAATTGGCTATTGCTGTCATGAAATCCCGCACATGCGTAGACGTTATTCAGCCCTGTCGGCGCTGGGGTGTTCGGGGAATTCTCTCACCCGAAAGACTGGGTACGAGCCTGGCGTTAAACGGCTATTATTATCTTCCGTTGAAGCTGAAGCACTGACTACTTCCCGCTCCGTCCATCGATATATGCGTTATAAAGAGGTCTAAAGAAGTCAATAATTGTTTGGACTTGTATCAATCAGGGGCGGGGGAGAACACTCTGCGACGCCTGGGACTTTTTTTTGTTCCGAATCATCCAACAAAATATGACGTCACATCCGGTAAAAAGCGCCTCACAGAGTCGTTTTCGCGAACTATCGAAATCCAGTTTCGAGTAGGCATGATTTCTTCGTTTTTTGAACGTATGGTTTGGTTGCATTTTATACTGTGGATATAAAGAAGTTGCAGAGATATTGCTTCGACTTATTCAGCAAAAATTTCGGCAAAAGAGAAAGGTTTAGTGTTGTTTTGAAGGCAAATAACGCAACGCGAAGTGACGTGTCATGGCGGATATTAAACGTCTCAAAACAAGTGACGTTCCATCTTTTGCCTCTAGTAGTTCCTGATTCTGGGATAACATCGATTTCTATAGCCCACTCGATTTACAACATCATGGATGAAACATTGGTGGTCATAGTATATAGTGTATACTCCGGGAAGGTAATTAACACTCGCCGTAAAGTGTTGGAAACCGATGTCGTTGCTCTTGGCCCGTGTGTGCTTACTTGAAGACACAAGAGAAATCTTATACTGAAGGTTGGTATTTTCTTTTCCTACATCTCCTTATTGTTTCCAGTAAGACACAATACATGTATATTCCGGCTTTGGGGTCATCAGTCGGTTTTGTTCCGTGAATTAATTTTAATTATCAAAGAAACAACCATTGAATCAGAAATAATTATTCGAATATGCATGTCATGTATAACTTCTAAATTATCTTAGCATCATGAACATTTGTAACTTATTTCTACTGCACCAAAGTAGATCCTTAAGTTTAAAAAGTTGAATCATCAAATCCCTCAGGGTAGATATATTATGTAATTATGGCAAAACGGTCAGTATAAAATACAGACTGCAGATTGACAGCTGGATATAAATATGTAGATTAGGTATAAAATGCCCAGGGTGCATTTTATAATATAAGGGTTTACGAAATCTGCCATGCGTTTCAAAAGTGTGTGGTGTATTGGCATGCAATCATAGTATTTGCCGTATACTGACGTGTAATCAAGGCAGTGGTTGGAGTAAGCTCACAATTCAACAGACTTGGCTTCTAGGCGTAGAATTTTGAAAGTTGGCGTTACCCAAGCAGGGGTCTCTATAGCCTGCTCGCAGGATACTTTGGTGTGGCATGCACATGGAATACACCCGCTGGTAAAATGCAAACTGCAAACTGGGTATAAAATGCCAGACTGACCAATAATTTATTGCAAACCTGTCTCTTTGTCTAATCAAAATGTGACATATTTCAAACTTGAACTTACCCAGTGTCGACATGCAATCACCTTTCCGAGTTCATAATGGGACTTTAAAAATGTCAACATTAAAATGCTATTATATTATTTTGTTCTGAATAAAATAATTTTAACAGTTTACTTTTGTTCCTTTACTAATTTATTATTAGTAGAGGAACAAAATTAAAATGTTCTTTTAATCATGCAGAAGCCTGATCATACTTCTTATGATATCAAAATTAAGGGCCAGTTTGTACCAAAGTGAACATTTCATGGCCATAAACATTACGGGTCTAGCCTGCAAGCTACATGTATAGCTAAGCAGGCTCTCTTGTTTTATTAAGTTTTTTACAGGTCTTCCTCCATGATTGTTGATTATGTTGATGTTTTATGTGCATCAGTATAAGCAACTAGTATGCTAAATACTGCTGTTGTAAATACCAGAATGTCAATTTAAGTTGTGTGGATGAGACCGTTGCACAGTCAGCTCATTTTGATTGGTAGGACTGCTTACACTTAAAAATGCAAAGCGAAGCAATATTATTATCAGCACAGATGATTTTATTGTCGAATAAGTAGTATCTACAATTTACAATAAATTATTAGATCCATAATTAACCCATTTTGTTAACTGTTGATCATATGACTTAATTTTATTGTCCAATGTTTTTGGCACTCATTCATCCATTCACAACCATGCCCCTGGAATGTTTGGACACAGGATTGTGGGGCAATTAGACAATACAATACTTTAATAAATTAGACCAATTTAAATGTGGTCATTGATATAATATAATATCAATAGAGGTTAATAGACTTTTCTTCATAAGCTGTCTTGTCAAGATCCCGAGGGGGTGGGTTGTACTCCCATATATGGCCTATACTGGGATGTGCCACCCAATAGGGTATGGGTTTTCGACCTAGATTCATAAACAGGGATGGGCTTTTGACTCAATGCTGTCATAGACAGGGCACATGGGTGCCCTTCAGTTACAAGGAATTATTTTCTCCAAAATTTTCTACAGGCCCGGCTGCCGTCTAACCTTGTGTCAGACAAAAACGATATCAATCATTGATCCAGGCCCGTAGGGAGGGGGTTGCGATGGATGCGTCCGCACCCCCCACGGGCTGTGGAGGTCCACCTGTAGTGGACCAACGGTTCAAAAGAAAGTGAAATAGTAGTGCTTGCGCTCTAATTCGATAACAGTGGACAGGTGTAGTTTGAACATGAAGTCTGAATCAAAACAATCGCAGCTTTGAACATGTTTACATATCATCTTCATCGACAGAGACAACATCAAGCGAGTCAGTTTCTTCATCAAAATATGCACTCCTTTGGCTTAAAAATGTCTTTAATCGGAGGGTCCGCAATAATAATGTATTTTTAGTATTCTTTCCCAGAAATATTAATGTTTTTACATTCATTTTGGCTACCTGGTTTCATATCATACTGACTTCAAAACGCACGAAATGCAGTCTCGGACAACTAATTATCTTTCAAAATTTCCCAGGGAGACCCCTAAGTAGCTCACACCTCGTCCCCCCATTCAAAATCCTGTCTATGGGCCTGATGTCAACAACAGTAGGGCGTGCAGCACTGTAACTCTTTTTCACTGATCTAAATCAAAAACATATACATTTTAACCAAAATATTATAAGTCTATGTTTTTAAATAAAATTTTGCCAAACCTATTTCTAAAGGCTGTTGTGAGCTTTATACTCCAACCACTGCCTTGATTACACACCAGTATATATGCAAAGATCGCATACCAATACACCACATACTTTTGAAACCCATGGCAGATTTCATGTACCCTTATACAAGTAAAATGCACCCTGGGCATTTTATACCTAATCTACATATTTTTATGCCCAGCCTGCAATCGACATTCAATCTGCAGCCTGTATTTTATACTAAGGGCCTGTTTACATGGAGGGAGGGTGACCTGGTGTTCAAAAGATATGTTTTCACTCAGTAACAGGCAGATCCACTGCAAGATTTTAAAGCTTAACTTTACAGGCAAAGTTATCCTAGGCGAAAACCTTTGCAGTGTTTTCGTATTTTTGAAAATCCCGGCATTTTGCCTATATTGTTGCTATGGTTTCCTGGCAAGCGCTTGGGGCATGCGCAGACGTTATTCAGCCCTGTCCCCAGCGCCGCGTTATTGATCTCGCTCCAGATTCACTCGGCTAAAATTGTTTCTTACCAGATAAATAACGACTGGGTACGAATCAGTTTAATGCTAAATGAAATTAATAATTGTCAAAACGATAAACACGTAGTTAATGAATATTTTGTCGCAACTGCAAAGGGTGTTCAAATATATCAGACCAAGCTATTGGTCACTGTAGAGATATGATTTTGTGACAAGTGACGGTTCCCGGAACATTACAAACACGCAACGATCGATCCTGTAATAGCTCGCTTTGAAAAAGAGTGACAGCCTGGGGTCGAGTGGCCCCCGAGCGTTTGTGGGATAGTTTGGGTGGACGCGAAGGTAAACCGCCCGGCAGATGACGAATTTATAGATGAAAACTGACGCGATTTTTGGCGTGAAATAAAATATATTTTGTAGTTGATTGCAGTGTTATTTTCCCTTAAATCTACAATAATATTCTAAAACCTAATACGGATCGGAAAGACTACAGTGCTAGTGATGCCCGGAATATAGTATTTCCTTTCTATATAAACAGCTTTAGTATAATATTGTTGTGCATTTAACTACTTGTTTACGGTTTTTTCTTACCTTGGTCACGCAATAAAATTCGCCATTTGCGCGTGCATTTAGACCCAACACTGCGTAAAATAACGCGTGTCGTGGTCCTGAAATTACACGATACGGACCCGTATTCTTCGAGAATACGGACAAATCCGGTGATATCGTGCTCAAGACACGCGACGTGTCCACCGCGTGTCAGGACCCGTATTTTCCCCGAATCGGACTTTTTCCGTGGCATGGAAAATCCGATGTCCGGGTACGTCATTGAAACTCGGCGTGTCAAGGCCCGGAAATTTTCTTATTCTTCCGGATTTGCCGAGAATGAGGGCGTACCGTAGAACGAGCACAGTCCAGCAAGTTGCGCATTTCGCATCTCATCCTTACAAAATTATTATTTGCTTTTCTTTAAATGATCGTCATCGACGGAATTCCACGGTACGAGACGTGTCACTCAGGATTCCTGACACAGATATTCCACGGTACGTCACGTACCAAAGAATTTCAGTGGACTGAAATTCCACGGTACGTCATGTGCCAAGCAATTTTTTACCCGAATTTTCATAGAACGCTAAAAGGCACCAGCGTCTCCTGTTTCTACAGCAATTCCTTGTATCCTGATCCCTTTCCCGACCATCGATTTATAAACGCGTCTTTGCATAATGAAGAACAACATTTGCTTTTGAATATAACACCTTTTATTGAACAGTCATGATTGTAAAACTACAGTCGTGTACGGCAAAATGCCTTATCCTTTTGATAATATCATTTTCAAAAACTTTGCCTCAAGTTCAATAAGTAATGTCAAGCTGTTCACATCATTTACTGAATGCTAGCAAGAAAGTATATGTCAATGATCACATCGCATGTCTCCAGTGCATTTCAAATTCTTGCTGTCACTGCAGTTCCTCAATAACAATACATTTAATAATATTGTGGTCTTTTCTTGGACAATTTTCACATCAGCCATCAGCATGTCTATCAAAGAAAAAGAAGAAAACACAATTTCAGCGAAAAATAAAGTAAAAAGCACTGAATTAGTGCAACTGGGGCAATATGCCTTGAAGGGTGTGGAGAAAAAAATGTTTCCAGGAATAGTCAGTAGTCAATATAAATACTCAACAGGCAGACATGTAATGTAAATGGTCTGAACCCTGGGGTCTCAGTACATTGTACTTTCTTGTTTAATGCTATCACCCAGGGCGCGAGGGTGGTTTGGTGAGAGTAGTCGTAAGTACTGAAAAGGATTGTTGTTGATGATGATATTTCACCAGGGAGGACAATCACATGGACCCCCCTTTTGGACCGGGTCCATGGATCATTTCAGTACATTGTATGGACCTTGTCCATGGAACCCCTATTATTCTTACCCTCCAAAAAATTGAAATCAATAATAATCAATAAAAAGTAACTACTGTTGAAGCTCTTGTTGCAACCACTCTTGTAAGCGACCAAGCCCTAGCTACGACCACCATTGTGAAACCCTATTTGAATTGTCATTCAAACTCTGTAATTATAACCTCTCATAAGCGACCGCTCCTGGCATCTGTAAGCGACCGCGACCACTTTTGGGAATTACCAACTGGTCGTTTCTTTTGTTTTTAAGCTCTCGTAAACGACCACTTGTTTATGAGACATTGTATTATTTGTAATCATCTGAATAAGAGACGTTTTCAATCTCTGTGAGTGTCCAGCCTCTATTGTTTCAGCGCATGGTCACTTACAACGGCCCATTCTTGTAAGCGACCAGCACTAGTTATGACCACTTTTTCAAATTCCCAAGGTGGTCGCTTACGAGAGCTTCGACTGTAATAAGCCCATCTATTACATGTACATGCATTTAATTTGATTAAGTTTGACTGACTTTAATTACATTACGCTAAAGTTCTCAAAGTAAATTTGTTTTCCCTTCAGGTCATTTTCTTACTAATTTTACCCTTGATAACTTGAACCTTATTTGATGAAGTGTACAGTGACTCAACATTTTGGATGGGATGCTAGTCCATCACTAGTAACCACCCATCAGTGCCATCTTTACTGTCAAGTTGCCCAGACCAGTTCATCAGTGCCCATTATTTTAAACTTCTGAGTGGAGAGAGGAAATGTGAGAGTAAAGTTTTGTGACCGACATTTCGACAACTTACAAGTTCCAGATGAAAAATAATCATTTTTGGTATTTATGTAATTTGAGCTTACATTGCATTGCATGTTCATGCTGTATTTCAAAACGTCTCATGAAAAGAATTCAAGACTTTTTGTTTCATGAATGAGTTTGCACTTACAGTTTTTTGACGGGCGCTCGCGCGAAACGTCTCGAGAGAAACGAGACTCGTCTCACATGAAATGAGACGAGACAATGGTAACTTACTTTTGAGCAGTACTGTAGGTTGTCGAAATGTCAGTCATAAAACTTAACTCTCACATTTCCTCTCTCCTCTGGGATAAAGCGATCCGCCATGACCGGATTCTAGGATTTCCGGCTCTACTACGCATGTGTTCAACCCCATGTTTCAACTAATGGACGCCAAGATTCTTGGACTTCCTGTATTACTGCGCAAGTTAAGCGCAAGTCAGGTGGATCGCTATATCCCACTGAGAGGTCCTTGTCGATATTTGTATCTCAGAATATTTGTACTATAAGAAACTGGTTTAACAGGTTATGCGTATAGTCCTTCGAGCTCTCGGCAACCGCGCGCAACGCAAAACGCGGTTCAAACTCTCCATTTCAGGAAAGGAAAATGTTGGATAGTATTAGACCGTTTTAGTGTGTAGTATCGCTGTACACTTTACTCGAACATCTTTTGTATTTTGAGTCGCCTTACGGGATCGCCAAAATATAGCATGACTCGTAAAAATATACAGCGATACTACACACTAAAATGTCTAATAAGATATACCCGGGGGGGGGGGGGGGGAGGAGTACTCCCTATAATGGACTATACGGGGAGGCTCCGCCCGAATGGGGTACCTTTTCAGACTGGAGGTATTTAAAAGGGTAGGGATTTCACGAGTTGGAGTATAGAAAAGGGTAGGGAAAACTGTCATTTAGGTATGTGATGGACTGCAGGTTTGAAGTTCTTAGCCATCGTAAAACAGCTTCCTTTCACTTCCTTCTGGGGATATATATTGTTCAAAAGTTCATTCCAAGGGTATAGAAAAGGGATGTAGTGTTTCTAATGTAGGTATATGAAAGGGGTACCATTTTCCATGGAAGGTATATGACAGGGGTAACTTTTCTGTCAGAAATGGTATATAAAAGGGTAAGGCGTTGGACCTCTGGGCGGAGCCTGCCCGTATAAAGCTCTTTTGAGTACCCCCCCCCCCCCCCCCCGAATATATATGTATTTTTATCCAACTCGCGACGCCCAGAAATATCACAGGATCTTTGAACTATAAAGGAGATAGGATTGTTCGACACTAGGTTGTCTGTTGAAGTCCTCTTAAGCTAAGAGATAAGCCACAGCTAAACCGCACGGCCGGTAAATCGAATCTGGAATTTGGGAAATAAAACCGGTAAAACTGAGACTGGTGAAAATATACAATGGTAACTACAGGCAAAAAAGGTCCGATTAAAGACAAACAAATGGGGGCTAACAGGACTACACGACTCTCCTGTACGTGCTTTAGCCATTTTTAAAGTTTAGCTCTCACGAGTATATCTTCGAAAGACCAACCTCGAAATTATGAGCAGTAAGGATGCGCAGTGCAATGCTAAGGAATCACCTTGATAGTTAGGGCATGCAATTGATTCTGCTGGCGCATCGAACCTTATTATGAGTTAGTTACCAATTAAATGTTTTGTTGTTTGTTCGTTTGTTTGTTCGTTTGTTTGTTTGTTTGTTTGTTTGATTGTTTGTTTGATTGTTTTCGTTGTGTCTTTAAGATCACAAGTAATGCAAATAATCCAATGTAAATATCCATTCCAAGAAACCCATTAAAGAAGAGGACGTAAATGGATTAAAAATATTTTAATTCACATATAATCATTAAAATAATTTTGGTTTATCTCGGTCTAATGTGAGGTAAGATACAGTTCATCTAACATTATATTTGATACTCTGTTGGCTTCAACCTGACAGTAGCTATAGCTAGTAATCTATGGTAAACATGTTTTCCTCTTTTGGATTAAGTTCGTTTGTGAAGTTAATTTTAAACTTTGATTACATTCATGGAGCTTTGAATATCAAGGTGATCGCGCTGTGAAGCTGCAACAGAAATGGCAAAGTTATAAATAATTAGGAAATCGAAATGATCATGATCAGCAAGTGATGTTTCAGAGATAATTACCGTTACAAATGTTCCACCCATTCTTCGAGGTCACAACCCTCGCGACATTCTTCTAATATTCCGGAATTTCTACGGTTTGCATTGCTCAAGAAGGCGTTTGCCTTGATTCCATTCACCTTGACTTGTTCTGTATCACCGGTGTCTGTATAAGGCAATGGAAGGCGTTTTGTTAACAACATGTAGGAACACGGAGGCTGTAAAGATAACGGGTGGGATAACGCCACTGACAATCCAGTGGATACAAAATACGCCTTCCCTGCATAACGATTTATCTGGGTCCAAAATTTTGACCGCCAGCATCATTCCTTGGAAATTGGTAAAATGACAATTACGTGAGTGGATTTCGTTCTCCGTCGTAAGCCTCAGTGCTGGGTTTTAGGATTGATATCATCAAAGCGGCTTAATTGACCTAGGGATTTACCTTAACGGAACACGTTGGCGATATTATAACTTTAAAGCCTGAGAGCAAGCTCTTCTAGGAGAGCTTTCTCGCGCTGAATCGTAGAATAACTAATAATCAAGGCTGAAAAGTAGCATGTGCTACATGCAAGGAACTACGTCCTCATTCCTCCACGGAGGGACTCCCTATAAAAGTAAAGGGGTGACCATCGTACCATTTAGGGATTACAATTACCTACCGCTTAGGGTGTTTAAATCTAAAATGAACACTGTTAGTTTTCCGGGAACCTTTTAGGGTATTAAAATTGGTACCTTATTGCCGTTAAAAATGAATTCGAGCCACATCCACGAAACGAGATTCTGTTACATTTTATGGGCTTCCTCGAAACATTTCTGACGATTACCCCATCACTTTTATATATGGAAGCTAGCCCCACATAATTATGTTTCGGTCTGAAATAATGCATTTAATAAGGATTTTAAGACGTTGGCCGCACACTACCAACAAAAACAAATACAAAAGTTGGGGAGTTGGAATCGTTGTTTTGTTGTTTCTCTTTGTCAGAAAAAAAAACTACGCCTCCCCGAATTTAATGCAGAAGTGGATGCATAATATTCATCATCATGCCCTGATGAGAACCCTGAGAGGTTGAAAGTTCTTGACATTAGTAACTGTTTCACGTTCCAAACTGTTGAAAACTTTATAAATCTAGAAGAAAATGATGCATATTGTGAAAAGCCGGAATGCTGAGAACACAACATGTACCGATTTTACTTTCAAGAATAGTACATCGATCGCTATTTGAACTGATATATTAACATAACAGATTATCAAATCACAGTACACTCACGTTTGGAGCGGTCAAGTTTGAAGCCATGGCTTGGACGCACTGCTGCTTTAGGTGCCGCTAAACAGGACAATGCCAGCAAGGCCAGGAGCAGAGCAACTTGCATGAAACGAATCGCAACCATCTTCTTTAGTTGAAAAACAAAACAAACTTATTTCTGTGAAATTTTTCCGCACCTGACTAAAAACTGATTACATATGCACCCGCTTTTATAGAGAGGATTCTATAACAAATTTGGCTTACACCTTTGAACTCCCTTTGACAGTCACGACAAGGAACACTTTCGTAACCAGTGTGTTTACCATTTAGAACGTGACTTCCGGCTTTAGCTGAACGGCGCCGGTTATTATCACGTTCCGTTGATCAGCTGAAACACTAACTACTCCGGCTCACGATCCGCCCATCGATATATGCGTTATGAAGAGCGGTCTAAATAGGTCAATAATGTATTCGACACGTATCAATAAATGTCCATGGAACCGAAGAAAATAATGAAATGTCGTTTCTTGTTCCGATAAAAATCTGTATTTTTATCCAACTGCACTCGTTTGCGACGTCCAGAGATGTCTCACGATATAGGTTTGTTTGACACTAGGTCGTCTGTTGCGGGCCTTTGACGGTCAATCGAGTCTGAAATTCGGGAAAGTAAACCGGTGAAAATACTGGTTAAAATATATGTGACATGGTCATTTTTAGTCTATTTTCACAATGTCACGCAATCAATATTTTACAGAATAGAAATTATCCAAATTACCTGTTCAGTAATCACATAGTTATTTTCCTTAATTTCTTAGTTTCCTTACACATCCTTTCAGTGTATGTAGCTATTTGCTAAGTCATTATAATTGTACCACACAGTTCCCTTATGCAAATCCTGTGTGTGTGGGTTAAAACACCCTACAGTTTCCTTTACTCAAATCATGTGTTGGATTTTGATATCCCACCATTTAGAGCCTTATTTGGTTTACAAATATGTCTATAATTTCCTAGAATTTACTTTTTTTTGGCTATAGTAAACGCTGGAACTATACAGTAGTCAAGTAGTCTGAAGCATATGATTTCAAGTCATCTTCAATAACACTTCTTATTATACAGTCCGGGAGTATACTAGCCTGCGAGAGCAGACGTAATTTTCCGGCTCGACCTCGCAATTACGTCTGCTCTCGCAGGCTAGGAGTATACCAGTTCTGGAAGAAACGAAATCAATTGTTTACGTCACGAAACGTCACCGATCAAAACATTGGATCACATTTCGTAGCCAAATATTCAAGATGGCGGACAAGCGCGAGGAAGTGTATACGATCGATATGATTTTACTTTCCTAGTATTCTGAAAACATCACAACCAAGATTCTAATAGAGGAGATGAATCGTGAAAATAACGCGGGGTGAAATATACTTTGTTTGTCGCGTTAATAGCAGCTCATCGAGTGAGATCGTATAAAAGGTCGATGGAAGGTCTTGTAGTACATCGCTATTTTCAACTTTTACAAGTAATTGAAAATGATGATTCTACAGGCCGAGGCTTCAAAGTACAATATAATGCCAAAATAGCTTGAATTTGACGACGGTTCCTACATGTAAGTAATTTATAACGCGTGGAAGGAATAGCTTTATTTTTATACCTTGAGTTGTGTTCTTTTCCTTTCTTTCTGCTCGTGTATAATTTCTTAAAAATAATAAACACCTCCAAATTAATAAAAGCTAGTGTTCTCCTCCATGGGTTGCAATCAAAATAATATTGTCAACTGCCGTGGAATTTCCTGAATCGTTGCTCGGATCTCTCGGTCAAGTGGACGGCCAGCAGAACATCTGTTTCCTCAGGATATAAATACTAGTCTGTCCCAAAACATTCGGGGCTTGCGAGGATTTTATCCAAAATTTTAAAGTCACCCCTTGTGAATATGAATACTAAAGGACAGACCTCTGTACTTTAGAATGAGTTACAGTTTTGGGTCTCCCTGGGACAAATGAACTGAGTGTAATAATCTGAATAATGAGGGCTATGACTTTGAAAGGAGAGGCTAGAGAACTCTTCAATCAATTTTCATAGTTGCTATTTGTTTCCTCTATGGCTATATTGCTGATATCAATCAATTATTGTTATCTATGAAATAAATAAATATGTGAGTGGAGAAATCATTCAAAATGTTTCAGGTGGTAAAATAGTTTTATTTGTTTTCAAAGTTGCCCTTATCCTTTTCTTCTTTCCTCTCTCCACCTAGAAACAATATAAACAATATTATTAATAAATTGTTTGTTTAAAAAAATGTAGAGCAGAGCTGGAGATAGTTAAAAACTCTGAGTCATCTCTATGAACCTGGAAATTTACTAAATTATCAGACAAAATATTCAACATACTGCTGAAAAGTTCCTATACAAATTTACCATCATGATGAGAATTTCACAGCCTATTGGGCCCTACATGTAGTTGAATTGATTTGAATTTGACAGGTCACACACAATGAAATAGACCCAGGCGTAGTCATTCAATAAATTGATAATAATCAATAGCAGTCAAGATCAATCTTTGCTTGATATTGATTGGTATCGGCAATCAATAAGAATCAATAAAGAAAGAGTTGTGAGCTCAACTGATATCAATATTGCCGTCGATTGTCATTGGAAGTTATTACTTTTCGGTCTTTCCCCGAGTAACCGAGTAACACTGATAAAAGCATTGACACAATTGTGAGTATATTGATCCAGTCAATTCATTCATCATTCATCCTCTTTGCCCGCACCCTGGCTCCAGAGTTCAGTTATCGACTGTTAAACCACGAAAGCGGTTAGAAGAAGACCGAATAAGCTCCCGAGACTGACCTCTAGTCGCTCGAGTCGACTCGAGTATTCAAATTCGTTTCCATGCGAGAATTCAGTACAGAATTTGTATTAGGTCGCTGATTGGCTACTCCTACTCGTTTCCAGACTCCGCCGGGAGTTAACGATATAACGGCAGCAGTGATTGGCTGGACCAAAATATCATCGCCACAGGCGTATGAAAAACCGGTTTTCAGAGAAACAAACAACAATGGATTACAGCTTTTTGCGTTCTTTTAGAAACGCTGTTGATTATGCTTTGAGCCATAGCGGATTCCAAAGCCTTTTGACGAAATGTATTCTTGCTATTTTCCAGCGTTTCGAGCTTCTCTAGTTCCCGTTTTACATTTGATACATATCACTGACGATACGCTACTTTCCTTGTTGACTGGAAATCCCAACACATGGGACAATCGCCCGGCCACATTTCTCAGTTTCCTTGGACGTTTTCCCCTCGAACAAATTAAACCGTCCTAGACAGGCACATGTAGCGAAATTCATGTTACACACGCGACAAGAATCGTCTACTGAAGCACGCAAAATTTTCACCGGAGTTTTGGAAACTCCGGTGAATAAACTCGCCATCTCTCACAGATCTGAGATCACAGTCGAAAGCTCTTTTCTTTTCACGCATCGATGCGCCACGTGCGATGATCATATGTCAGCTGTCAGATTTAATGAAAACAAACAGATGCGCGTTGGCGGCGGTTAGCCCCCCAAGGTTAAAACCGGTTTGGTAAGATATTCGATCCATAAATTGGATGGAAATGAATTTGAACACTCGAGTGACCAGAGGTTTTATTTTTTCTCGGCGCGTTGCGCCTCGCTGTCGCGGCTTCGCCGCTCAAAAAGTAATAACCTCTGGCACCCAGGGTACGTTTTTCACGGCTTGGTTTGCTCAAGAATTGAAGTCGTTTGCTTCACTTCCTCTCTGTCCTGTATAAGGCAATGGAAGGTTGTTTTGTTAACAATATATATAAACTAACTATCCAGTGGATTTGCCTGTCCTGTATATCGATTTCTCTGGGTCCAAAGGTTAGACCGCCAGCTTTAGCACTTGGACAAACTGGAAATTGGCAAAATGACAATTACTTGAGTCGATTTAATTCTCCGTCGTATGCCGGCTGGGTTTTAGGCCGTTGATATCATCACAACGGTTTAATTAACCTACATGTAGGGATTTACCTAAGTAACGGAACATTTTGGCGATATTATAAGTTTGAAGCCTGAGAGAGGGTGGCCTTCTCGCGCTGAATCGCAGAATAACTAACAATCAAAGCTGAAAAGTAGCATTTTCAGCCAGACCGTTTTTGAAATATTGGTGTCTGGTTTATTGTTTGTATTTTCCAATAGACAATAATATGTTAAAATATGAGATGTACTAGAAGGACCTACTTCCTCCTCCCTCCACTGGGGGGCTCCCTATAAAAGTGAAGGGGGTGCATGTGGTCGTCCGTACCTTTTAGGGCCCGGGGTTGAAATGCCGCTTACTAGGGTGATATGGTGTTTAAACTAATCTAAAATGAACACTGTTAGTTTTTCGGGAACCTTTTAGGGTATTGAAATCGGTACCTCTTTGAAGAATGAATTCGAGCCACATCCACGAAACGAGAGTTCCGACGATCACCCCCATCACCCCCACGTTGAAGTAGCTGTCGACCTCGAGCCTATATGTATAGCCGCGAAGTGTCTGCATGTTTACAGTCTGGCAATGTTTTACTTATTTTTTTTCACTGACCTGAAAATGATATTTTATTTTATTTTATTTTATTTTATTTTATTTTATTTGGCTTCGCCTAAGATATATATAACAAAAATAAACAAACAACGGAATAAATATTACAAATAGGCAGGGTAACCACAACAGCATGGCCAATTACAGCGGACCCAAGATCTAGAAAAATAATTTATATATATATGAATGACTAAATTAGATATTAATTAAAAACAACAGGTTGGAGGGCGATCGAGGCTGCGGCCTGTGTTACATTTAATACAGACTGATTTCCAAGTCCGAGGATTGTCGGACACGTAGAAATTGATTAGAGCATGTTTGTAATAGTTGTAAAGTTGGTTCTTAAATGTTCCCAGTGATAGCGATTTGTGCCTGATGGGGGCTGGTAGGGTATTCCAAACTCTACTGACTCGTATGAAAAATGAGCGTTGATATGTTAGAGTTTTGGTTTTCTTTTGAACAAAAGTTGAGGTGTTTTGGTCGTGGGTTGATCTTGTTACCCTGCCAGTCTGTCTTGAAGGTGGTAATAAGTTCATGTTCATGTGAACTAAACCATTGTTAGCCTTGAAAAAGAAAACCACTCCATGAACTCGTGCCAGTAAGTTAGTGGCAGAAGGTTACGTTGGCTGAGCCTCTCACTGTATGATGTATCTGATTGGAATGGTAACTTTAGGATGTATTTAGTAGCCCGTCTCTGTACTCGTTCCACGCACTTTATTAGCTCGATGGATTGCGGGGCCCATACCTGGGTTGCGTAGCCCAGGTGCGATCGTACAAGGGCCAGGTACAGAGCTCGACGCGTGCCAAGGTTATTTATGCCTCGTGATGATCTACGGACAAATCCCAATAGCTTGTTTGCCTTGCTACATTGTTGGTAAACTTGTTTTGACCATGTGAGATCACTAGAGATCCAGACACCTAGATCTTTCTCTTCTGCTGTGTCCTCTAAAACTGTTCCCTGGATGGAGTACACAAAGTTGACAGGATCTTTCTTCCTTGTGACTCGCTGGAGCTTGCATTTCTGTTGGTTGAAATAAAGAGCTGACGATTCTGACCAAACAGCAAGACTGGTCAAATCAGACTGCAGAACTTTGGCGTCGTTCACAGATTCAACTGTCCTATAGATCTTAGTGTCATCGGCAAAACATGCCACCTCAGAAGATGTTGAGGCATCCGGCAAGTCATTGACAAACAGTAGGAACAGCAATGGCCCTAGGAGAGACCCTTGGGGCACGCCTGATGTAACGGGGAGCTCTTTAGAAGAAGTGCCAAGGACGGTGACTCTCTGTTTGCGATTGGATAAATAAGCGCTAAACCAATCATGTAGACGGCCAGTGATGTTGAGGTGTCGAAGCTTGCGAAGCAGGAGGGTGTGGTTCACCTTGTCGAATGCCTTCGATATGTCTAGATAGATCATATCAGTCTGCTTGCCAGCGTCGAGTTGTTCTCCTATTCGATCAAGTACTGTAAGTACTTTAAGGCTCATTAATTTAAGGAGGTAATTCCAAAATGTGTGTTTTTGGAAATATATGTAGACCAATTGATACGAAATTGCTCTTCTATTGCTTGCATTGACGGAAAGGGGAGTTGGATTATGGATGCCGCTAAAAAGAGATGCACGTACGTGGTTGCGTTGACTTGTAACCCGACTTGCCAAAACATCATCCACAAACACATGACTGTCACCCTTTTGAACTCCCTTCAGCAGGAATACGACAACGAACCGATTTTAAACTCTTTCGCACGCCTGCATGTTTGTGTCACGTCCACCACTTCAGAAATGATATCCGTATTTCTGTTTGGATTTTGGTCAACTAATTAGGCAAATAATTGTCTGGAGTAAAGCTATTTTAGGAACTCCATAACTCTCCATGGAGAAATCTTACAACTCCAGTGTGCTTTGTTTGCTTTCCTTGCCACAATCTGCGAAATATAACACATTGTTTGATCTAAGAACTTGAGTGATTTTATTATATTTGTCCATGCAGATAGGCCTGTAAAGATCAGGCCACCCAAAAACTGGGTAAATATAACTCTGCACGGTTGCTGTGTTCATTTACTAAAGGTTGTTGAAACTCCTTTCTTCTCTTCGTTATCTTCAAATCACACGAATTAAGAAAGTGGGTTGTTGTACATGTTGCAGTAGTCATCATTCCACTTCCTTCAGCGTTAAACATGTTTTTTTTTTCAAATTAAGTTCAAGTTACTTTACTTCCGTAACTCTATTTTTGTGGAGGTCCATCGCTAGAAAAAAGGTCAATCATTTTAATTTAATGCACAAAGAAAATAAGGAAATATCGTTTTCTGTTTCAACGCCGTTTCCACTGAACCTCTATTTTACAGTTGCTTCTCGCATCCTAGAACATTATTTGGTGCATTATTAGTATCATTATCAATCTCTTACAAGCCGAGTCAATATCTATAATTTCACTCCGGTTTTCCTCTCCGATCCAGTTGTCCTCACGTGAATACCGTTCGTTCGTTCGTTCGTTCGTTCGTTCGTTCGTTCGTTCGTTCGTTCGTTCGTTCGTTCGTGGTACGGACCGAGCGAATCGAGGTCCGTACAAGAAAGACGGAAGGCGATATTCTCCCGGTACGGTCCCGCCGGTGCAACGCCCAATGACGCACCTGGAAGGCGTTTCTACACACTTTTCGAATGTGTATCGCACCTTTCTGAAGTAAATGAGTCGACGCGAAGGATCGAACGTTCCCGGGTAGACTTCACACAGCCGCTAGAACTCATTCCTCTCAAACGGCCGTGCAACAAAATGGCGTCGTTTTAGGTGCAATTTTTGAGACTTTCTCGGGGCATAGAAAATCGAGGATTTAACCAAATCAAAAAATGTCTTCGCATTTAAGTTTCAAATTATAAGTAAATTTATTTAAACGAATAAAAATGTTTGGGGTTAGGTGCACTTTAAAATAACCAAGCAACTACTGGGACTAAAACAATCATCATCATCATCATCATCATCAATCTTTATTTACTCACGAATATCCTATCATACAATGTTATGGTCTTCCTAAGAGTCGTGATGAACATTAACTACATTAAACTAAAAGTTTTAACTATAGAACTACTAAAGTACATGTAAGAAAAAAATGCTATGACTTGAACTGAAATGATCATTATTTCTTTATAATCTTCCCTATGCAAATAGGTTTTAAAATCGTTCAAATTGGGCCGCTGTCTGATCTCTGAGGGGATCTTGTTCCATGGAACAAATCCCCTATAGTGCAAGCTACCTTTGACATATTCAGTTCTCGGTCTGGGAATGTAACAATTTGACTCAGAGTTTCTAAGATTATGTGTGTGTACATTTGAAATATTGGTAAAAATCCGCCTCAAATACAATGGGGAATGATTATTATGGATTTTATACATAATTACAGCCAACTGTTTTAGTCTTTGTTTTTCTAACCTTTAATCCCAACCAAGCTCGTCAAATAAATCACTCGAGCGAACCTCATTCGCAACACACACAGCAACATTTGAAGGAACCTCATCTTCATTCGAGCCATATATAGCTCGCGCGTGAAATTTGGTTTCTGGCCCCAGCTGTTCAAAGGGTGGATTACTCTAAGTGGATACGTATTAAGAAAACCAAATACGCTATCCACTGGATAGTGATTTATCCGGAGGATAGCGTTATCCATTTTGTGAACCACAGGGCCCTGGTTAGGCCTAAAATATTTATAACTTCTCACTGTAAGAGTTTGAGGCGTTTCCGGTCTTGATTGAGCCACTACAAGTAGACGAGAGTACGCACTTTTACTCGAAGCACTTTTACTCGTTAATGTTTGCTCAGTTTTGCTACGTATTTGTTTAGAGAAAACTGGAGCATGCTAATTTATTTTTTTCAATCCAGTCTTCCGAACTCCAGTGGCTAGTCTATTAGTATTATTATTGTTATTTTTCTCAGAATATGCCTCTGTCACTAAATTAATGATGTATTTGTCATTTCATCCCGATTAAAAAAAGTTGGTGTTTCTTCCACGTGAATAAAAAGTTTTGTTTTTATGTTTAGCCATTCGTGGTGGAACTTGCAAATGCAGGATTTACGCGGACAGAGCTTGATCCAAATGAATACTGTGTTACCTCTTGACGTATTGTTCTTGCATTATTCAGCTCCGGTCTAAAGAGGATGATATATAATTTTGGCAAGAAAATGCAACAAAGAAAACCATACGCACTCAATAGTGTTGTAACACAGTCCACGACAGTAACATACCATCCATCCATTGAAAACTCTACCGGATGATAAGCTAGCAATGAAAACAAAAATATGTACATCGAAAAAGCTATGCGTTTCGCCTCACCTAAGTTTTCTGGAATGTTTCTGATCTTGAAACAACTGAATGCACACAGCAACATTTGAAGGAAAACGTAAGAAAACGTAAGCATGAACAGGCTTTTTCCAGCTAAAAAGTTATACGCCTTGCATTCAACAAAAATGTAGTGTTCTGTTACGATGTGTTTCATGCTGACAGGTGGATCCAGAAGCAGCCACGGTAGCAACAAAAGCAACAGCAACACTTGCAGAGTTATAACTATCACTGCTTGCATTCTACTGGTAAGAGAGTTTATCGTACAATAGGGTGTAATGGGGATGTGGAAAGCACTGGAAATGCGCAAGACCTTTATAAGTAGAAGTGAGAGACAAAGATTGTAGGTTATGTAACGCCATGGATATACGACCTTGCATGTTGTATCTGTAGGTTCAAAGAGATTGACAACGGTAAGAGACAAGAGCGACAGTATAATTACAAGAAGGGCAAGGCTTAGTTCCCTATTGGACGCCCTGACAATGGGAGTATTCCAATATCGACATAAAACAGCAAACGAAAATAGTGCACCAACGATACCAAAAGCAATGAATACAAGAATGACCATTCCTCCTGAACTGGAATACTTCATATTGATAATAGGTAGGTCTACGCACTCGGTTCTAGCCTCGTTGGATCGTTTCCCTTTGGGACATTCAATACAGTTTTCGGAACCAGGAATGGAGTTGATCGTACCACCAGGACACGGGACGCACTGCCAACAACAAGGCGAAGTAGTAGATTTTCTAGTTCCCGCTGAGCATTGGTCCAAACATTCAGATTTCGGAGGGGTGCCATTGGTAGAGTTCCAGTGCATGTCGCTATAAAAGCGTAACATTTTGCTGTTTTTCCCATTCTCTTCCCATTTTCCAATAACAACTTGTTTCAGTCGCTTCCCATCGGTCTCCTGTCCTTGTTGGAAATTAACGATGTCATAGATAGCGGATCCCCTATCGCCAAATTCATTAAACGTTACATTCCCCGTTAGTCCAACGAAATTAACTCTGGAGAGGAGCCTTTGCATGTCACACGAGTTAATGTTAGTTTTTGGTCGACAGTGGTTATCGGTCATGTTGGTGTCTTTAGCTAAGACGTCCAAAGCATGTGCAACGGAATACACAGCATCGATGACGTAGGGAATATATGGGCCATACAGGTCGCGAACAACAGCCTGGGAACATAATTCATTTTGGTCATTTCCATGCTGAATGTTGTTCTGCATATTGGCTACTGAGCAGTTCAATGTAAGAGCCCTGACCTCACTCCACCATTCCGGAGCATAGTGATTATGTGTATTATTAGTTAGTAACTCTATCATATGCTCTTTTAATCCGGCATCGTAGAAACTGTGAGGCTGAAATCCGATAGATTCATTAATGGTGAAAAATCCCGTATGTAGAAAGACCTTTGAAGTTAGTGATACCTCTGTACTTAGAATCCAAACTCGCCCAGTGAGGTTTTGCCTGTTTACTTCCCTGAAAAAATTCATTTGATAGCTACCGTATGTCCATAAAATGATAACTCTGATGTTTTCCTGCCGCAGTAGGCTTGTGACAATATCCCGGATGCTCGGAAACTGGTTTTCAAGAGGTATGAACTCAGTCATAGCAATACAAAATGAGCCGCCTTTTCTAGCTGCAGCCTCTTTGACCAATGACCACACTCCATTCCGTCCGTACGAATCATCGAGTCCAACAGCGGCCACGTAGGTCCACTTGAAGTGGTCTATGATGTCAGCCACAGCTTTCGCTAGAAATGTATCTGGAGGCGCCGTTCGATACAAATGCTTATAATTATACGAACCCAGTTCAGGACTCGTTGTTGTTCCGCTTACGCCTGAGACATTGAGCATTTGAAGAATTCCTCCGATTACCAGAGCCGTGCGAGACTCGAATGGACCAATTAAAACCACGATAGGCTTTGTATTGTTCGTGTTATTTCGCGTAATGCTCGCGCAAAACTTGTTTTTTATTAGCTCGTAAGTCATTTGCGTTGCTTTTGTGGTATTTTCGCAATAATCCCGTATATCGTAGCCCAGTGTTATGTTTGGAAGCAGGTTTGAATCGTTGTTTATCGATTCAATGGCGAAGATCATGGCCTGTGCACGGCCTATTCCTTTCGTATCAAGTTCGCCGCATTGGCCGTTCGAATTTTCTTGCAACTGGTGAATGTTGAAAAGTCCACCCAAGATGACATCTCCATCTTTATATGCTGATTGCACAACAGAGAAGAACCACAGCGATAAAATAGCCACGTCGCGATATGAATTATTAATATGCCCCATCTTCAGTCAAACTTCTTTTTGTTTGAGCACTTTTAATGCAGTTGACTGTGGGTGTAAGGCGAAGTAAGGCTTCCCACGCACCTCTGAAGCTCACTAACCTTTGATAGGTAGTTCGATCAGCTTGACGCAGATCAAAAAAATATATATCAACGAAAACCAATGTTATCAGTTCACTGTCGTCGTTGTTGTCGTAGTAATTTCTTTCCAGCGGCAGTTCCCATTGGGTTGGGCTGCAGATCAAATAATATTTCCAATGCACCGAGTTGATAGCTAGGTCGATTGGTACCTCAGTGAGTCCCGAACGCTGGCTGTCGTGTTGTTTTGCAATGCAATATTAACCGTTAGAAATTCAAGAACTATATTCGAGGAACATAAATGTGGGAGAGTGTCATCATTTACCTAAATGAATGCATCCACTAAAGTTAACTAAAGCCACCTGTCGATTTTAGTTATTGAAAGGAAATATTCCATTAGTCTAAACACATAAATGTCAAGATAGGGGGAAAACATCTGAAACATCGCACGCAAGCTCTTGGTAGTTAATAATTTATTATCGTAAATGACAGAAATTGACTTATAATTTATTTCCATCCTGCAGTAACGTACGCACAGGAAGAAAATTGGATGTATGCAAGAGGCTATCCTAATCATGACCAGTCATACAAAAATACTTTTTCCTTAGCATATATATATTTTTTTTATAGAAAGCATGCATACTTATTATGTCGAGAACAAAACAGGCATCACCCTCGCTTACCAACCGTTTTAAGTGCGCGGCGGAATTGTCAACATAGAAAATTATAGTATTATTAATAGCAGCAAGAAATGCCGCAGAAAAAAGTCACTGTGGATAAAAATAAAATCTGGCTATTATTCTTCCTGTGTTTGATGCCAAACATTGCAATCATTTGGATTGGTACGATTTTTGAGTGCCACGATATAGACAAAATTAGCCAAAATTAGTCTGATATTAAGCCTCATTTGCAACTGTTTGTTTCTCTACTTCCGGGTATGCTTGTTGTGCACTCATTAACAAAACAATACAGTCAACTATCTCAAAGCGGACACCACTGTAAAACGGACACCTCTCTAAGGCGGACATGGTTGGCTGGTTCCGATCGAATCAAGTTTCTCTTATTTTTCTGTAACGAAACTTTCTATAAGGCGGACAGCTAGAGCTGGTCCCGAAGGTGTCCGCCTTAGAGAGAGTTGACTGTATGCACAATACAATACCTACTTAGTCATGTAAAAAGATAGCTCCGCATGGTATACCGTTTTATTTACTCTTACTCGACAAAACAGTGCAGCTCAGATAACAAAAGTGACATCCAGTTTTGCTTATCGAAAAGGAAAGGATAATAATAACAAATACTGAATTCAATTTTTGTGTGGTATTATGTATAGGTAATCGCATGGGGCCGAGTAAATTTAAGGATACTATCACGCATGTTTTCAATTTGCAAATTCTGAAAACAAAAGTAGACTGCAAAACAGTCGTTTTTTTCTCTAAATCGCTGGTCGCAAGGCGCGAAGCGCCGAAAGCGTGGGTCCTCGCGTGCGAGACACTCACTCCAGCGAGACACTCGCTCCAGACCTTTCGTTCAAATACCGCGCGCATTTGTTTGGACAGACAATGTGATTGTGTGATTATAATTGTCATCACAGCATTGCGCATTATAAAAACACTACGTCTATCTCCATGACCAGAAGCAAACAGCCATGAGACACAGACGTCAAGAACGCAAACTAACATGGCTAAAAATATAAGATCTGCGGTGTTTTCATAGTGTGTTGGTTGCCTCTTTATGCTTGTTTTCCTGCAGCTCGGTTTGATGAAAATCCCGAGAACATACCAGCTAATGCTCTTGTTATTACAATTACAGTGTCAAATTTACACTATGTAGTGAACCCTTGTGGACAATATTACAAGACCAGCCGAGAGACATATAAATGAACCCTTCGGATGATACTCAAGCGAATGCTAACAACTAATATAATGTTGAAGGCTATGGCACCCGGCTACTTTTAAGAAAATTTACCAAGAGAATATAAGGGAATTTACTTAACACTTTTAATCGCACATTGAATTGTCTGGAAATAATTTTCTGCTGTTGTTGACTATTTCTTTCGTTGTTTCTTGTTACATCGAAATATGGACGTATTATTTCTCAGGTATTTGGTAACATGATTTTAGCTTGGTTCGTTTATGGACAGTTTGGTATACCTTTCTTTACGAATAACAACTATAACTCGGTCGGCAGTTCCAAAAATATATATGTATATATTTGTTTATATGTTACACGCAGCATTATGAATAAAACAATCCCATTCTACATTATATTCAGTGTTTACATGCAACATTGTTTCGGATATTTCCAGTGAAAAAAAATCCGAATGATAGCCATTTTCTGTCACAAGTTATAGGGAAAATGTATTTGTTGTTTAATTGATCAATGCTCATTCCAGAAATATGAGCGCAAGAAATCGCTTATTAGATCTATCAACAATGACTCCGTGCACAGTTATGGCAGAGATCATGGGTTCGAATCCCATTCAAGGAGGGGGGTGAATAGGTTTGTGGATAGCTGGATTTGGCCAAAAAATTTGTTCGGATTACGGATTCAATGGATAATTTGAATCCGCCAATCCGCTCAATTTGCGGATCGACGGATTTGGCCAAAAATTAGAGCGGATTGGCGGATTCGCATACCCCTATTCACTCCCCTCTTCAAGCCTGTTTGTTTTTCAGGCTTTCTTGGCCTTTCTTTACGCAACTGGGTACATAACTGCGATGGTCTTTCCTATGTTAAATAAAGTATAATTATCACCAGGATTGTAATAAAAAATATGTGGGAGTAGTGGTGGGGCTTTCATGTATACCTTATAATTCGTTGTTAAATTAGACAAACATTTACATTTTCAGCCGAACTACGTTTCATATAATTTGTAAAATAAACCAGGCTAGAATTTGTACAAGTATTCAGTACTGAAAAAATTCCGACCAGAGTCACTTAGGCAAATGTCCCATCCACCCACGGACTGACATTTACTGGCAAATCCGACAAATGTACTTTAATTGTGAATATAGCTCAGAATAATTCCTAAACAATAAAAAATAATTATTTTTTTGTAAGACGACGGAAATATATTAAACAAAACTAAATGGAATACTAGTTATTTAGAATACTATTACACTAACTCTTACTCTGGGTGACAGAGGCTTTTCTAGTGTGGTTTCCTGTTTTTTTTATTAGTCTTTCTTGTGAGCCACGTGCGCAAGAAAACAGCCTCTGCATGGTACCCAGCTAGGGTAACTACTTCTAATTGTACACTTATAATGTCACGCTAGCCTTTTCTCTCGGAAGTGTTACGTGACGCTCCAAGGACTCTGCTGCAGTTTGACCACTGGAATCTAACGCCTCCTTCTCGAAATTATTATTATCTAGTTGCGTCGTTAGTCTTGCCATTGAAGGTTAAGAGCTCGTGCGATAAAGGCGTAGATATCGGAATATTCTTCAATCTGAAAGAAAGAAATATACACTCATGCGGATGTCACCTAAGGTTAATTGTAAGCAAAATGATTGAATGTTAAGAGTGTGGGGGACATAACGTGTTTTTTTTTTGCGATTCTTGTTGCCCAATCACAAACAGCACCAGCGCTTTGACAGTTGTCACGTGAGCTCGCCGCCATCAGGATACGTCATGATACTCAGACTATACTTACAATCTTGGCAGTGGGCTTTCCAAATCCGTGACCAGCTTCCGTGTCAACTCTGATTAGCAATGGATTTGTCTGCGTGGAAACGAGATGAGTAAATTTCACTATCGGTTTGTTTGTTTGTTTGTTTGTTTGTTTGTTTGTTTGTTTGTTTGTTTGTTTGTTTGAATTGAAGTAGTGTAAGTACAATGCAGCTTTATTTGTGAACTTAAACTGATTATATGATACTAAACTGTAATATCAGAGCGATATTAATAAAAGCAATCTTATGTACAGTCAAACCTTTGTTAAGCGGACACTAGAGCATTTCCCGAGGGTGTCCGCTCTTATTATGGACGGACCATTAAAAGTGATGGGGTGGTGGTGGGGATTTTAGGCCTGCACGATTTTTTTTTTCGCCAATTGCTTGACGTGCAGGATGCGGGTGAAACCCTCTGCACAAATTGTTTTTTGGACATATATTGCTTTGTTTGCCATTTACTAGACTATTTCACAAACAAATTATTGTACTTCGTCGGTTTAATACTAAGACCATTGTTGATCAAGGAAATAGGAGACGTCTGCACGCAGGTTAAATATAATACATGGACAAAGTGATTAGTTTCTAATGAAACTGTGGTGCTGCGTCGGCGGGCAAGAGAAAAACTATGTTGATTATCAACTCAGAGTTGATAAAGGTTAATTAACCGCCGTAGCGAATTTCTAAAAGCTGACGTTTCGAGCGTTAGCCCTTCGTCGGAGCAAAGTATAATACAGGTTTGAATTCAATGCCACATTCGATAAATCGAACTGCTTCTCCTAAGGGATTCAACTCAATCAAAAACAACAAAATACGACATTCTAATCAATCATTACAGATAATTGTACTCAATCAATCCATCAATAACATCACCTGTTTTTCATAACTGCCAACACAATGTTGCAACTGCGCAATGTATTTTAGAGAATGCAGTGGGACTACGCGATCATCATGGTCAGCGGTCAACAGCAGAAGCGACGGATATTGTTTGCCATTTTCTGGAATCGTTATGTTGTGAAGAGGAGAATATCTAACGAAAGCAAAAATAACATCAATCAATAACAACTCAAAGTGAAAGCTATCACGAAGTAACTTCCCGTGGTGCTTTTTGTCTTTTCATTTTTTATAGCCACGGAAGAATAAAAAAAATAAATAAATAAATAACAAAACGTCATTGGGAGTGTATAAAATAAGTTAAGGTTATATAAGGTCAACGCCCTGCTTTGAAACAAACAAACAAACAAACAGACAGACAGACAGACAGACAGACAGACAGACAGACAGACAGACAGACAGACAGACAGACAGACAGACAGACAAACAAACAAACAAACAAACAAACAAACAAACAAACAAACAAAAATACAACTTACTTGATCAACCATTCAAAATCCTCCTTCTTATCAGGAGATCCAAAATCTGTTGTCCTTGAAAAAAAAAAGAAAAAGAGTAGGAAATATAGGGAACGTAGCGTCTGAGTACAGGATTGACACGTGACGTAACCATAAACTACGTGACTAAAGCATAGTAGCGGGAGCAAGCACTCTTGTAAACCTTATATATAAAAATTAAAAATGTTGTTGTTGTTGTTGTTGTTGCATAAGCTAGCATAAGCCACTTACCACGCATGACCGATGGTAAATTTATGAAACTTCAGCATGTCCATAACTCTGTGTTGAGTGAACAAATATATTAGAACTAGTTAGATAGTTAGTTATAATGAGAAAGACAATCTTCGCAGAGTCACACAAGAAATAAAATGGCTGACTTACGGCACTTGTGAGACAGCACAGCCAAACAAGTCTGGTCTTTGATTGATACAGGCGCCCACCAAAAGGCCGCCATTAGACCCACCGCAGATTGTTATCCTGTCAAACAAACGGATATAAGGAGTAAAGGCCTCAAATAATAATTACAACAGCGCCCCCTCCCCTCCCATGTACACCAAATGCCAAATGTTCCACCCATTTTTTTTGGTGGTGGAGCATTTTATTGGAAGGAATTTTGCATTTCAGAATGGTAGTGCTTATTTTAGATCTGACAAAATATTAAATCACTCAATCAATCAATACGTGCGTATTAATGATACCGTATTGAAGCCGGGGCTTTTGCATAGACAGGGAGGGAGGGGTATGGGTGCATTTTCTGGGAGGCTTACTTCCCGGTGGGCTTTACAGCAAGGAGCCTTCTGTGACCACTGTTAATTAATACCAAGTATTAAAATGATTTCGTGCGTGCAGACTATCCGATCAGAGGCCGAGATTAGATAGTACGCGCGCACGAAATAATGGTCACACTTTTGGGCTCCCAGCTTACAATAAATAGAACATCAAGTACTCTGCATTGTTTATTGTAACAATATTTGAACTCAGCCTCGTTCTCAGGGTACCCCCCCCCCCCCCCCGAAGAGCGAGAGAGAGGTGGTCGCTCTTGGGGGGGGGGGGGGGGGGGGGGGAGACCCTGGAAACGAAGTTGATTTGAACTAACATACTTTTCTGGTGAAGTGTATTTCTGCTGAGCAAGGTATATCGCAGCGTGCTGAAAGTCGTCAAACACATTCTGTTTGTTACCAAAGCAGCCAGCTTGATGCCATGTCTCACCGTATTCACTAACAAGAGAAAATGAGAGCTTAATCAAGGAACATACATGTCACAGGTTTAACAAACCCTTTATGGTGTTTGCACGCGAGGACTGGTTGCAAGGTTAGGGCTGACTCGTCCCCAGTCGTCTCTCTTGTCTCCTATTAATATTTAACGAGAGAAGCGCAGCCGACAAGATGCTCGCATCGCATATAATAATTAATAGGAGACTGAGAGACGGCTGGGGACGAGTCAGCCGTTGTAGGGGATGGCCGTTATAGGGCGGTGTCAATAAGAGTAAAGTGTATGGATCGACACACGGTCGGGACGAAAAATCCTGGCCGTTGTAGAGAAGTGGCCGTTAGTGGAGGTTCCACTGTAGTTTCGATTGAGAAGATATATCAAAATTGAGAGACAGGGTTTGATCACAATTCCAAATCCCTCGAATTTCGTTAAAAAATGATACTCCGCTGCACGTCATATTTTCAACTCTCGTGAACATGCGATCAAACCCTGTCTCTCGGGTTTGATATATTACACTTTACTTCACACGATGCATTTAAAAGTTGCAACATTTACAGACATTTGCCACACAGCCATACAAACGACTGCCAGTTTGACGTTTTTCAAAAGGAAATATCTCATTCACTATTCAACGTATTCCTCTCATATTTTCCATGCAGTTACTAAATACCACACTTACTCAGTTAGGGACTGTGCAATAATTATCAGGAGGGGGGGGGGGGGGGTTGGAAAATGGGCTTCATGTAGCCAAATATTAGGTAATACCCCCCTCCTAAAGGAGTGAATTTAGTTATTGCCCCCCCTCTAATCAGTCAGAAATTATGTACGACCCCCACCCCCCCCCCCCCCCCCCCCCCCCCCCTCACAGTATACACACACCTTTATACAAGTACGCTGCTACATTTTCTCTACACGCACTAGTGTGGATTAAAATCTTATAACAGAAAGAAGAGCTCCTACTGCATGTTTAATTGTTGGACATCCGCGTCTGGAACAAACATCACCTCCGTAGCAATGTTGAACAGAACCATAGCAGAAGGAAAAGGGCATGTGTGTTATTTTCAGGTCCGGTGAAGGCTTTTCGGCCCCCACCTTATAAATAGGTATGGATTCGCCAATGTAATATGTACTTTAAATAAAATGTTAAGCCCCCCCTCTTGAGTGACTTATTTTACCTAGAGCCCCCCCCCCCCCCCTCTCCTTGCTTTGATTTTACTTTATGCCCCCCCCCCCCCCCCTCTGGTTTTCCAACCCCCCCCCCTCCTGGTAATTATTGCACAGTCCCTTACTATCATATCGGTAAATGTATGCTAATGAGGATATAAAAGAATGCCGACGTAGCGACTTGTCCCAGAAACAGTATTGGTGTAAACACGAGGGAGCAATTACAACAAGTTGCAGGGATTGACAAAACCTGTCAAACCAGTTTGAATCAACAGGAAAATCCGCTCGGATCAAATTGCCTCCGTGCAAACACGATGCTTTGACTAATAAGTGAGAAGTTCACAAAAATAAAGGGAACTCGGGAACTTGCCCTGCCTGACAAGAACACTCCTGTGGATGGTCTCCTTCGCAGCCATTAGTTGGGTCGTCACACAGCGCTTCCATGACGTGAAGCGTTAGGTGACGATCCAAATCTGTGTACGGACGTTTATAGAAATGCACGAAAAAAGTAGACTTACCCTCCACCCCTCAAGTTGGGTACAGCAATGATTCCCCGAGATTTCTCATGAACACAATTCGTGACACGCTGAAGGATGGTGTGATGGAGATGTTAAATCCTCCATAACCATACAGGTACAATGGATGGCTACCATCTTGAGTAATTCCCTGATAAACAAGGTCATTAAAAACGGTTTCAAGTCTGTCTACAAACAGAGATACCTATCAGGCCGGCGCTTAACTTCGGTTTCTGTAGCATGAAGCGACTTAGTCCATCGTAGGTAACCCCAGCATTTTTGTCAGGTCATTTTTGACAATTCGCTAGTACCCATAAATGGGCCATTTATACTCCTGACATGGGTAGAGAGTGGCACTATGAGAGTAAAGTGTCTTGCCAAAGAACCGGCACAACACGGTGATAAAGATACAGAGATAAGCTTTTCTGCTTGTAGGCTAGGGCTCGAACCCGGATCGCTGGATCCTGAGCAATCTCGTTCCGGAGTCCTCGTTACCCTTGTCCTGTGGTGGAGCGGACAACAAGGACCTCTGGGATAGAGTGATGTGCCTGACTTGCGCAGTAAGACCGGAAGTCCAAGAATCTTGGCATCCGTTAGTTGAAACATGGGGTCGAACACATGCGCAGTAGAGCCGTGAGTCCAAGAATCCTGTCATGGTGGATCGCTTCCCCCCTAGCTCCTTGTTGGCCGCCTCCACCGCTGGACAAGGGTAACGAGGACTCTGGGAACGAGATTGGATCCTGAGTCCAACGCGCTAACATTAGGCATCCAAACAAGATCATTATTGGAACCACTAGAGCGGTAAAATACAGCCTCTAAACTTCACCTGACGCTGTCTCAATCTAGATCACGTGAATTGAAAACGTTTGTCACGTGGACCACTATTAAATTTTACTCATCGCGAAAACAACACAATGTTAAAATGTATTTATTTAAATTTAACAATGTACTGCTGACCTTTTTATGTACAATAAACATTGGAATCTTGGTTCCATCTTTACTGGGATAAAACACTTGTACAGTCTGGAACTGACTGGAGTCAAATCCTGTGACGTTTGTTTCGCGGAAAACCTGCCGTTTCAAAAATCAGAATAAATAAAATAAACTAAACACCATATAATTTACTATCAATTGTTTTCTCTTAAAGATGATTTCAAGTCCGTACTGCGCAGTCTCAGGGTTTGTTTTCATTTTTGTTTTGAATAGCCCTTTTCACGGTTAACCTGAAATATTTGCATAACAATACAGTTAAACATAGAAGCGAGGCAATTTCGGGCACAAGCTGAAAAACATCGTGATTTTCTTGAGCTCCTTGAACTATGTTAAATAAAAATAGTTTTAAAACGGAGAAGAACTAAATATACAACTCTTTTAGTTAAAGTTTGCCGTAAAGATCGTAATCCGATCTCCCTGTTGCTTATGCGAGTCTACTCTTTATTAATAGAGAAAAGTCGTTTTACATTTTTTTCTAAAAACAACGTAAACTAAAAGAATTGTAGTTATTCTACGTTTTAAAACTGTTTTTATACTAAAAGAGTCGAAGGAGTTCAAGAAAAACACGATGTTTTGCAGCTTGTGCCCGAAATTGCCTCGCTTCTATGTTCAAGTGTATTGTTATTCAAATATCGCAAGTTAACTGTGAAAAGGGCTATTCGTTGGGACACTTGGGATGAGACACTTGGGGATAGCCAACATGAAGTTGATTTTTGTCCGCCATTACGGCTCGTTACGTCCAGGAATGCTCGATGAGCTGAAATGTTGGTTTGGGATAACTTTGAGGTTCTTCTACTCGTTACTATTGTTCGGAAAGGATATCTGGCGTTAATAATGAAGAAAAAAGGTAAGTTTGCCCCGGAATTTTTATTTTGGTTAATGTTTACATTCCTTCGTATGCGACTCGTAAACATGGCAGGCGGAGATTGCGCAGTACGGACAGTAAATCATCTTTAAAGCAAATCAAAGGAAACCATAAAATAATAGTTTATTGAGGTAGAAAAACATCAGAGGTAAAAATAAACCAAAAAGGAACAAGGATATTGCTTGAAAAATTTAGGCTAAATTTTTCAAGATACGCAATCCGTGACGTAGCTCCTTGAAGATCCGACGTTAGTGGCCGACGAACATTAATGTCGTGGTTTCGATAGAAGAATTCGGTGCACGGTACATGAAGGTAATATCCGTTAGTTGATGATTTTCTTTATTCTCAACACCTAAAGTTCTGCTTAGCATTATATTGAAATGCTACCTACTAAGGAGAAATTGGATGTTGGTCAATATTTATCAACGGAAAATATCAGCAGTCTTCATGCCCGGGGAGAAAGGATTTCAGGGCCTGGGACCGAGAAACCATGCTCTCACAACTGGCAAAGCGATCGCATTGGTCAGAGGTGTTTTCATAAGGTTTCTTTTCGAGCGCGAAATTCTACAGCGGGCGACTGTTACAAGTAGCACTAGCACCGCGACGGCAACGCCATGGAAAACGTCGAATTCACGAACGTCTCGCCGCCATCTTGATTCCGGAGCCCAAACCATAGTAACGAATATGATGATTATCCTCCTACTTTGTTCGCCACGAAATTCACGAAAGATGGCAGCGACACAATCTTCAATTTCATTACCCAGGAAAGGCTACCTGCCAGTAACTATGCTTGACTCACTTGACACAGTAAAACAACAAACTAGGATTTTCTTCTTCTTCTCTGAGCTACAGAGAGACTCGTGGAAGCTCAGGCCATATAACAAGGTTCAAATGTGACAAACTCCCCGCATACTGCTAGGATTAGATTTGTCGATGAGTGAGAATGCGTGGAAATAAATGATGGTATATGTTAAGCTTGGTAGAAATATAAATGAGAAAGATGTTAATCAGTCAGTGACACAAGCTATTCGGAAAAAAAATTGAGTTCTAGTTCACAACAGGAGTCTAACCTGTGACCTTCCGCACACCGGTCGGACGCTCTACCACTGAGCTACGGGAGACTCGTGGGAGCTTAGGCCATATAACTATGACTTCCCGTATACAGATACTAGGATTAGTTTTCTTGAATATGTAAAAATGTAAGAAAGCTTCCTCGTTGTACAGTGCATGCGACTCTACTGCACAAACAAAATTGCATGGAACAATTTACTTAAACACGAACCTTGGCTTGAAAGTTCTCCTGAGTTAAATCACAATGATAGATGACTCCAGGAGTTAGAAACGATGTAAACTGGTAGAAGATCTGGAACAGTAAAAGAAAGGAAAAAAAATGTTAGTTATGTAACAACACATGTATGTAACCTGTGGGCAGTTGTTTTGACAACGCTGTTACTCGGGAATCGGCCGAACAGTAAGAAAGAACTCAAGCGCCATACAGGACCATTCAACCATGTAATGCAAGTAGGAAAATAAAAACCGAAACAAGGTACATAACTGCGCGAGTTTCGCTCGTGGTCTGTGCGTCTTTTGCAAAACCCATTGTGAGAAAAGGCCAATACTGCTTTACCACCATGTCAGTGTGCATTCTCGTTCCCACAGCCCTTTTACGTCTCTTAGCCGGCGGGGCCAAGGCACGAGATCGTTTCTCGTACCTAGGCCCTGCCGGCTAAGGGAAGAGAAAGGGCTGTGGGAACGAGAATGGTCAGTGCGTTGTGTTCCTTCCCATAATTGAAAGCTAAATGTACTTGTACTCCACCGACCATGTAACAGCTATGCATTCCTAATGCTTTTTAGTTTGAGCAACGCACAGTTCAGCACTTGTTCTCCCAACTGAACAGTCTTTCCCTACCTCGGAATCCTTCTTCCGCCCTGAGTAGCCGACAACACTGCCAATATCGAGAGGAAAACTCGTCAGTCTTTCTCCTGTCAGATTGTGAAGATGAAGAACGCTCTGTCCAAAAAAAAAAATAAAGTTAAATTGACAACATGCAAAAATGTCACACAAACGAATGTAATTGGCAGTTTTATAAGACTGACAAGACGAGAACCAATGAGAACGCTAGAAATTCAATATAGATTAAGAACTTGATCCTTCGAACATGAACATGAACTGCTCGATCCGGAGTCCAACGCGAACCACTCGATAGCGCGTTGGACTCCGGATCGAGCAGTTCATGTTCGAGCGATGGCCGGGGTCATTGTGTTGTGTTCTTGAATAAGCAACTTTACTCTCAGTGCCTTTCTCCACCCAGGAGTATAAATGGGTACGGGCAACAAAATGCTGAGGAGTAACCTACGATGGACTAGCATGCCATCCAGGGGGAGTACAATGTAGCAATACTCCCTGTCGGCTTTATGCTACGGAAACCGGGATAAGCTCCGGCAGTTTGGGCAAGTTGTTTGCCCGATTGCAACTCTCTCACAGCTATAAACGAACGCCTTCTCACCTTGACATCATGTAGATAACAGAGCACCAACAAGTTCTGTTTGACACAGGCCACCCATTCTAACACATCTTTCTCGTCTTCTTCCACTAGAGTGGTCCAGTGTTCCTGTTATTAACATGCACATGATAACTGCATTATAGATACATGTAGCTCGTATTAACATGTACTGTAAACTAATCCATATTTTAGTTTGTGCATTAAAGGGTTTTTTTTTCTAATTTTCTCGGGTCTTTTACAGTCGGTGGAACAAGTGCCAGTTTATGACAAATCTCAAACTTATTATTATTGCACTATGGGGGCGCGATTGCTTAGTAGTACACTTCGCGTTAGTTTATGGTTAGATAATAGGAATCATAAACTCTTTGCATGAATGCTTCAACGAATATTTGCCCAAAATGAACTTGTCCCACCAACAGTTTTAAATGACCAAGGAAAATCACTGATCAGTTCACAGTTAGCCCTGGCCAAACAGAGTCCCAAGCAGTCGCACGTTTTGAAATAATTATGAACTTGTGTACATACTTGTTGTTGGGTGACCAAACGTCGCAAGTTTACTCGCAACTGCTCCTGCGTGCGCAGCAATTCAGTACTTGCAGTAAACAACAAAACTCGCGTTGACTTGCGTTGGGTCGCCAAACGGTGCAAAGCGGGCGTTTACTAGTGTGCAAATTTGATATTGTTCACAAATGAACGTATTTATCGTCGCAAGTGAACGAAAGTGAGCGCAATGAAGTCCTGGCCAAACGAAGTCGCAAGTAGACACAAGCTGAAAACTTGCGACTCTGTTTGGCCAGGGCTTTACAGGTGAGCTGAGGCTAAGCTGGGAATGAACGTTTTTAATTATTTTGTCGATTTGAGTCTGAAAATGTCCTTAATATCTTTTTTAATTAAAAGTTCAGCACTCACCATTTCAGGTTTTGAAAAGTCGATATTGATTAGCTTGTATCTTGGAGCTTTTAAATTGGTCTTGAAAGTGAAAAGTGTACCCTCATTGGTAATGTACTGTAGAGCGAGAGAGAGAACAAAAACAATTTTATTAGTACAATGAACAAACGGCATACGTTCATACCATGCGGTCAAACTCACTATTATAATGTCAGAAGTTTGCAGTAAGCACAGAGTTGGTTCTTAATATATCGCATGTCAATGTTGGTGTAGGCTCGATTTCCGTCGCTCTCTCGAGTCCGGACTTTGTTCCTTCAGGGGATGAGCGTGGGCTCATTTTCCCGAACAGCGGCTGGTAATCGAGCCTAATGTTGGTGTTGTTCTTGAAATTACTGAAGAGATAGAAGCTAAGGGCCGATTATTTAAACGAAGTCTAAGTTAGACCTGGTTTAAGGCTAAATCGAGGTTTAGACAAGGCTTCCATAGACCACGGCTAGGCTGAGTCTAAATTGCGTTATTAGAATGCGGATTAGCCGCATTTCACGGAGACCACGTCTAAACGTGGTCTAACAGGTCTAGCTATTGTTTCTTCTTAAACCGCGCTTTAAAAATGTGTCGGTTTTGCACGCTATAATCGTTTCTCTACGCTATACTAATCGCTCTAATATGATAACGCTTGGAAAATAATTCAAAACTTATCAATTTCGCCAAACGTGATGGGCTACCATTCATCATGAAGTGCAACTGATTATAACGTCAATAATGTAAGCCAAGAACTACAAGGAACTACTAGATTATTTTTATTAATGACTTCTAAATAATTTTGAAGATACTAATTGAAAAGTTTTCATTTTATGGAACATTTTATGGACATGCTATTGAAGTAAACTTTTTTTCTTGAAAACTTAGTATGATAAAAATATCCACTCTTAAAACGTGCTTCTTTCCTGAGCCTAAACCGTCGACGGAAATTTGACTGTTTTGCAGTCTAAGGAAAATTGTCATCGTCATATTCTTCTAGAGGATTTAATCTATCCCTCAACTGTCTGATTCTTCGGACTCGGCTTGTTAGCCTATTTCTATAACCGTCTGGCTTCGAACTTCCATCCATGACACAAACCTTCACTAATAAAAGCGTTAAACTACGTCTAAACCTACTCATGACCAGGTCTAAGTTGCTATTGTTTGCTAGCCTGTGTTTAGACACCGCTTAGGCGAGGTTTAAAATAAAGGACGTTTAAATAATCCGGTTCCCCGGTTTAAACCCGGTTTAGACCAAGACTTTCTTAAGCGATGTCTAAACGTCGTTTAAATAATCGGCCCTAAGTGTTTGACAGAACATCCAAATACAGACTACATGACATATAAACGGTCAAGAGTATTGCAAGGAGCATTTTTAGCATCCGTTGGGTTTAAAATAAAACAAATAATAATTCAACAAGAAATGATAAGGAGTACAAGTGTCTAGTCAATAATTTATTTTAAATCACCTCATATTCAGCATCAAAGTTGTCCACCACCTTCTCAAATGGGAGTAAACCTAACCAGTGAAGGAAAACATGTCAAGCACTTACATGTATCAGCATAATATTAAAACAGTTTGTTTGCCTAGTGTGATCATTTAATTGGTGACAATATCTTGAGAACAAGGCAATCAATGATATTCTCACACTAGTGACAAAGTACATCGTCGTCGTCGTCGTCGTCGTCGTCGTCGTCGCCGTCGTCGTCGTCGCCGTCGTCGTCGTCGTCGTCGTCGTCGTCGTCGTCGTCGTCGTCGTCGTCGTCGTCGTCGTCGTCGTCGTCGTCGTCGTCGTCGTCGTCGTCGTCGTCGTCGTCGTCGTCGTCGTCGTCGTCGTCGTCGTCGTCGTCGTCATCGTCATCGTCATCGTCATCGTCACCGTCATCGTCATCATCATCATCACCATTTGGCTGTGGCACAGACAACTGCGAGCTTCACCCAACCCTTTATATCGCGATTGCTAGCAAGTTTTATCATCTGACTTGGTGACAGAATCACACAATCGTCTCCCGGCAGTTCTTGAATATACTGCAGATAGGATTTTCGATGACGTCCAGGTCTGCGTTTACTGCGAGAAGGGGTGTAGAGCCTGAGGGCATATGTTATAGCAGGGTCTGTCTGCAAGAGCCTCAACTGACGTACTTGTACTTGCTGGTTCCATGTTTAACTCGTGAATGTGGAGCAATGAACAGGTTATAGCAATTATTAGGGGGAAAATTATCTGGGTACATTGGTCAATGGGCTGTACAATTTAATCACGCTATAACTTTTTGCCAGCATATCGATTTATTCATTCATGAGTTGGCTTTGATCTCCGAGATTAAAATGGACCGCCTTTCTCCAAAATGGCCGCCGCAAATTAAAAATGATTACAATTAAACTGAGCGGAAAATCAATACCAGCACCTGAAAGACCACCTCTTGTCTGGTAATCGTACAGGGTTTAGTTAGGTTAGGTTCTACCTGAGTCGAGAAAACGGAAGTTGAGAACTGGAAAATTTAGAGACGTTTGTATGGCGTATATCCCCAGTCATACAAACGTCTCTAAATTTTCCAGTTTTCAACTTCCGTTTTCTCGACTCAGGTAGAACCTAACCTAACGAAACCTTGTACGATTACCAGACAAGAGGTGGTCTTTCAGGTGCTGGTATTGATTTTCTGCTCAGTTTAATATGAATTTGCGGCAGCTATTTTGGAGAAAGGTCTATTACAATTTGCCAAGTTTGATTCAGTTTCTTCACACAAATACTGGGTTACATGTACATTACAATGAATAAATGTATCACCTGTAATTCCCTCCTTGTGATTTTCAAGATCGCAGTAGAAAAGTCTATTCAGGGGGGCACAGCCTTCATGTGGAGTCAATATCATATACCGTCCACAGTCGCTAACTTCTGCACCTCTGCAAGAAGACCAGAAATGCCATTTGATACAATCGATTGATCCGCAATTTATTCAATCCATGTACCGCCGGGCACAAACGTACAGTCGAAGCTCTCGTTGCGACCGCTCTCGTAAGCGACCAAGCTCTAGTTACGACCACCATTGTGAAACCCTGTTTGAATTGTCACTCAAAGTCTGTAATTAATTTAAGCTCTCATAGGCGACAGCTCCCGGCATCGGTAAGCGACCGCGACCACTTTTGGGAATTACCAACTGGTCGTTTCCTTTGTTTTTAAGCTCTCGTAAGCGACCACTTGTTGGGCTACACATTTATGAGACATTGTATAATTTATTATTTTGTAATCATCTGAATAAGAGACGTTTTCAATATCTGTGGATGCGTGGACTGTACATTTGCTTTCGTACATTTCTTAAGTACGACAGCCCAGCCCCATTCTCGTGAGCGATCAGCTCTAGCTGCGACCACTTTTTTGAATTCCTGAGGTGGTCACTTACGAGAGCTTCGACTATACCACTGTAAATTTTGAACTACAGGATCATTGCTTACAGCAAGGAGCCCAAAAGTGTGACCACTTTTAATCAATTCACATTCTTCCGTGCATGCTATCCAATCAGAAGACGGAAAAAACTATATCTTCGGCTTCTGATTGGATAGTCTACACGCACGGAATAATGTGAATTAATTAAAAACGGCCACACTTTTGGGCTCCTTGCTGTTTATTACAACCTGTAAAAACTTGGAAAACTTGACCAAAATATTTAAAAGCAATGTCCGAGTATGAGTCACTAGCCTGGACTGTGTAGCCAGAGAGAAAATTTAAAACTTAAAAACTTAGATCAGCCGTTTTGGAAAAATCAAAAATCCAAGATGACAGCAGTCCAAGAATATGGCTGTTCAGATAATCATGATGTAATTTATATGTCATGTGATGTTGTCTTCCGATGTTGCATACATGTATGTCAAAAGAAACATTTTTGGACGTACTATCAGGGCTCGAAACAAATTGGAATTCCAGCTTGCCCTTTGCAACTCTCAAATTTTGCTTGCCCGGGGCACCTCCCCACTTGCCCAGGTTCTCAAACTCATTAATTATTCCTGAAACAAAGAAAATGAAAATACACTGGGTTAGGCCTTGAGTTTGGCTCTCTGTTCTACCTACGTGTACTGTAATGTGTTTTTGGTTTAATTTACCTCCAAAGTTACAAACTGGTTTGCAGGGTTGTCCTTAAGAAAAATGTCTGTGCTTGTGCCTCTCACCAGAGACACAATCCATTGGCATACATGACGTATTCAATGATTTGCACGGTTTGCAATGCCTTATGGGGCGATTTTAAAACATGGCCGCTTGTGGAGCCCAACGAATCTTTGTTGACGTGTTTTGGCCTATATTTCTCGTAATGAAAGCAAAACAAGACCAGATAAATTGTTTTTTAACTTTAATTTATTGTGTGACTGATTTTATGGCAAAGTTAGAACTGAAAAAGCAGGTTTCCAGCCTGGCGAACGGTAAGTTTTTTCGCGGTCGCACAGCCTTGTTTGCAGGCGTCTCCTATTTCAGCCTATTTCCTTGTAATTTTCGTCAAGCTTCATCTAAAACCCTTGATTACCCCGACCAAATGTGCCTGAAATTTACTGTTTTGTTTCACAAAATCGTCATTTTAACAATGTAGTTGGCAGCAGGCTTGCTTGGGCCCTTGCCCGTCGGGCAAGTGAGCAGAGAAAGTTACATGTACTTGCCCGACAGGAAAATCGGACAGGGGTTTTGTCGAGCCCTGACTATATTATACCCTCCAAGTTTCATTGTTGTACATACACCTGTAGCTAATCAATACTCTTGGAACTAACAGAAGTGGGCCGAATCCCCCCCCCCCCCCCCAAAAAAAAAGGGAATTCAAATGAATAGGAGATTTGCGTGATGGCGTCATTTGACTACAACTACCAGAATCCTTCAGTTTTTTCTTTTTCTCGTGCTAATTAGAGCCATTTTTATTTAAACCCCAATGGGATTTAAAAATTTAAATAATAAAGGAAAAACGAAATGAATTCTGATAGTTGTAGTCAAATGATGACATTGTGCAAGTGTGCTATTGTGACTTACATAGACCACTTGGGATGCTCAGGAAATTCACAACAGAGGACATCTTCTGATTGGCTTGTTCCAAGTACATGGTAATAAAGCTGTCAGGAAAAATAAATAAATAAATATTAACAGAACTCAAATTCAGGTCAAAATAATGCATTATTAAATGCTCAGATTTTTTTTTCCAGTTATTTGTTTATGTTCAAAGTGTACAAACATCAGTGCAGGCACAATGTTATCATTCAAGGCGTTGCATAGTGTTTTTTTTTGGCTTTGCACCATACACCATGCACAAGCAAACCTTTAAAGGATGATCTGCAGTCCAAATTGTCAGCAATTAACCATTGTGTTGTTGGTGAGTCTCATATGATCTCGCATGATAGCATGATAGCATGTCCTTCATATTTTGTGCATACTGATCAGCACATTGTACTTTGGCTCTGAAGTTCATTTTTAATTAAATATTTTAGCTGGAAAAGTGACATGCATCCTGGAAAATCATTGCCCTACCCCCAACCTCCCTACCCCTACCTTCCAAAAAAAAAAATAATTATAATAAAATAAATAAACATTAATTATCATGCAAACAAACATGATAGCAGGATCGAGATGGATTTAAACTGTTGTTCACCCTGATTAACACTAACCTTTTGATTGAGATTTAGGTCAGTTTCTGTTCCATCTGCTTTAGAACCAGTAGGATAACGCTTTTGGAGAGAAACAAGACACCCATGTTTACTTAGCAGTTCTATTTATAATCATGAATCTATTTATTTAATAATATATTGAATTAAAGAAAAAAAATCCTGTTGACTGCAGATTAACAGGCATTTGGCCCTTTCTTTAAGTCCAAAGTTTAAAATTGTGGTGCCAGGATGTTTCAATCATCAAACATTTACACCATCATTGCCATCACCAATAGCAGAGCAGTGATCCCTCACTATTACAGTGCAACTATTCCAACCAAGGCCACCCAACAAAATTATGTGCAAATCAGCAAATGAAAACCTCGGATGTTAACAATAGATTTCCCACAAATTATGGACCTAAGCAAGCTGCACACTACAGAAGCAATAAATGTGTTGACATTTTTATTGTTTTAACACTCAAATGCTACTGGACAATTTGCAAATTTATAATTTGTTTGGGTGGCCTTGGTTGGAGCTACATGTAGTCGCACTGTAAGATAAATGATTGACAGTCAATATAATTAATATTCAAAAATGGATGACAAGGCTAATTTATTTCAGTTTATAGTACATGTACATGTACAGTGTTGTACCAGTAGTACATGTACAAATCCCATTGCATACATTACAATGTACTATGTACATGTATGCATGTACATTGTAAACATGTATTTAACATGTGTTGCCAGGCAGAAAGAGGCCCAATATATACTAGGTTGTAATGCTCAATCTGTCCGACTGGCATGTTCTTTCTGTTGGTGTGGTTTCCCATCAATTGGAACATTTAAAAAGGCGGCACTGGTCATAATAAATTTTAAACATAAATAATAATATCAGTAGGCTTAATAAAATAACTTACATTGTAGAACAAGCCTTTATTGTCATGCGTCCAAGCCATGCTGGTAAACTTTGCATTCTCTAGAGAGTCTGGTAACTGCACCTTGCCATCCACCTTCATAAACTGAAAATTTTGAAACATTATTATTAAGCTACATGTATGGTGTAAAATTACACTGCAGGCAATACTACATCACTGTCAAATCAGAATTGAAATATACAATCATGTACAACTGAATATAAGAAAGGGTGTAACATGTCAAAGTCTGTCTACCAGATAAATTAACCTTCTGGTTATTCCCCATCCTTGCAGACGCAGGGGCTAGAAGTCGGGATTTTGTCATCCCGACTTCTAGCCCCTGGGTCTCCGAGGATGGTTATTCCCATGAGACAACTAACGAAGTGCTAATCCATGGCATAAGTACAACCTGTAACCCTGGCCAGCATTTTTGTCAGGTTACCCTGACAACTCAAAGGTACCCATTCCATTTACACTCCTGGGTAGAGAAAGGCACTGATAGAGTAAAGTGTCTTCCTCTAGAACACAAGACAGTGAGTTCCCTGGTTACGCTCAAACCCTGACTGCTCAATCCAGAGTCTGACATGTTAACCAATAGGCCACCGACCGTGTCTGCCGTAGAACTGAATAAACAACTTCGTCATGTACAAAAATGTGGTTTACTATTGTATGGTATTTAATTTATCATATTTCCTCTAATTTACCCCCTCCCTCTTTAGAATTAGCCCCCCTTCTAATACCCTCCCCCACCCCCCCAACCTTTTTTTTTTCCCAGGGATAAAAATATTTTAATAAGCCCCTTCCCTCTATTAATCCCTCCCTACCCAGACTGTGTCACAATGCCAAAATGACTACTAAGATAACATAGAGTAAACATTAGCCAGCTGACATTCATGAATAAACCAAAGGTTTGTGTTTTGAGGTCAGTGTTTGGACCTCTCCATATGACCCTGGTAAACAGACTGGCCGACTGGCTGGCTAATGCCTCCACATGAGGAGGCCCTTTGATAATAATTAATTTACCTTGATGGTGACCCAATCAGAGCCTTTATTTGACAAGGAATAAGCAAAGAGCTCTCCATCTTCAGAGAATGATCTTCCAGACAGTGCCACAGTACCATCTTCAGACAGCTTGTTGGGGTCAAGAAATACTTGTGCCTCACTTTCCAGCAAGTCTTGCACATACATAACACTATGAGGAAGAGATATATTCACAACAAACTTCCGTAAAGACTTACGTCTGCTCATAACTCATATCTGAACCTGCACTGCAGAGAGCTATTAATTATAGTACTTAGATCAAGAGTATCTTGACCTGTATGCTGCGGCATGATCAGGGCTAAAAATTAACGGTTGCCAGGTCACCAGTGGCGATTTAAAACTGACCAGGGCGACTAAAAGTTGAGGTTTGATCGCCTGAAGGGCGACTACAATATAAGCTTAGAAAAGTTGCAAAGTACGAAGTTAAAATAAAAATAAAAGATGTAGTTAAATTGGACTACCTTTCTTTTCTTTTCCTCAACTCTAAGTTCATTGACTTTAGTGGATTTTTAGTTCTTAACAAGCCGATTTAACGGTTTCACAAGTATTTAGATCGATCCACAAATAATATTTTCTATCTGGACGCCATTTTGATTTGTTATTGCCATGTGACTTCAGTCTTACCCAGAGTTCTATGCGGCACGTTTTCGAGTCACACATGTTTATCGTCAACATACTTCTCGCGGCCAGGTTTTGGCATATAAATTCTGATGTAAAACCCACAGAATGTGGAGATTTCTCCAAGGATGCGAGCCGCTGCCATCCCAAAAAACTAAAACCAAGGAAGATGCCGTAGAAAGTAGCAAAAACTACGAAAAGGCAACGGGAATATCAGAAAATCTGGACTCAGCCAGGGGAGGCCGTGGTTAATGTTGTCCAAGATAACGCGATGTTTGGCTCCATCTGTGAAGAGGCGGCAGTATTAAACTGTTAATTTATTCAAGTAAATATGTTTTTTTTTAATCAACTTGAGGAAAATAAACGGCCACTTTATTTTAGCCTGGGGCACTAAGAATTCAAGGAAACTGGCCCGACTGGTCACCAAGCACTGGAGTTAATTTTTAGCCCTGCATGATGCAACTAGGAATATTGCTGCCTCAGGTTAATAAAGCTGTTCATGGGATGCTTGTCACTTTGAACGTCAAGTTTACCATCCCCCACCGCTCCCCTACAGATTATTTAATACAAAAACTCATGTATGTATTCTACTGCTTCCCATATGTGATGTTTATGTTGTGGTTTAAATTTCTAATCAGTGTTTTTAATTTGAAATTTTTCAAACGAGTTAGTGTTAATTTGATTAATTCCCTTGTCTAATATTCATTGTGAATCATAATATTATTATATCTATCTGAAAGAAAAGAAAATCAAACTGGCTTGAAACATTCAAATTGAAACTTCAAACCCTGAACCTCAGATCATCCACATGCAAGTCTGATTCATTACCTTTGATTTTGCAGCCCAGAGTTGTAGAAGTAGAAGTACTTTGATCCTCTTTTAAATGGGCAGCCATATTTTGGATAGTCCCATAGCTCTGTTAGCCTGTAATTAATACAGATGAATGAGCATGTCACAACTGGATATCTTGTGGATGATCAATGCAGTATAAATATTGTTGTGGTTTAAATTTATTTTTGGTTTAAATTTTTTCGAACCAGTTTGATTTTTATTTTCCTTTGTTTCAGATTATGGTAATGATATTAGACAAAGGAAAATAACAATCAAACTGGTTTGAAAAATAATTTGTAAACCCAAAAAAAATTGAACCACAACATATACATGCAAGCCTGCATGCGCATGAATATTAATAACAATAATCTAGCTGCTGTCATTGTTTCTGATGGCTCTGTCAATAATCCAAGCCCGCTCATCACCCCCCACCCCTCACCCCCACCCTGGAATTTGACAGTCATTTTACAACTTTTCCATCCCTGGGGTGGGGCATTGACTATACCAGCCCAGGGGTGGAGCATTGTCAAATTAAAGCTAGGCAACATTATGTTTGTGGTTTTAAAAGACATATACTGTACACTCCGGTGTTTCAATTAGCCCCAATAAAAAAAAAAGAAAGTACATGAAGATAAATCTCGTTTGAGTCAATATTGTTTCAAATAAAAAGAACCAGAGCCCAATCCTCACCCCCACATTACTCAGATTGCCTCCATGTGTGAACCAACCTGACGGCTGGCCAAAACAGAAAGCTTTGACAGCTTCAGAGAAAAGATGCGGACTTCATTAACTCTTGATTTCAGAGAAATAACTTGAGTGCCTTGATTGAAACACTTGAAAATTTAAGTGAGTGATCAATCAACTTTAAAATACTTTATGCAACTTCAATAATTGGATGAAAACAGAAATGGATCGGCAATTGCCCGTTCCGAAGTTCAAAAAGGGACTGGGCACTAGTTTACCAATTGTTCAAAATACGTCATATTAAAAATTTAATCCCATCACCAGAAAGATCGCATGAAAATTAGTAAGTTTACCAAGTTTGGTTATGTTACATTGCATAGTAACCAGGCTGGGAGCTGTCAAAGGTCGTCCAAATTCCATACAAACGTCTCTAAATTCAGAGATGGCGTCCCCCAAATCCATACAAAGTCTCTAATTTTTCTGATTTTTGAAAGCCTTCTGCATGGTTGAAATCCAACGAAACAACCCCAAACTTGGTAAACCGACTAATTTTAATGCGATCTTTCTTGTGATGGGCTCCAATTTTTAATTAAATCAAAATTTAAAAACTCGTCCCCAGTCTCCATTTGAACTTCGGAACGGGCAATATGATTTGCACAACATAAACTTGCTTGGATTGAAACCCTCCCCAATCTTGGCTTTAATCATTAGTTCTACTTGAAATGTAGATTTTTGGATTACTTGAGTCATGAGAGAATGTTGTTCCGTGAGTAGGGCATTTGCACTCTTTGCGAGAGCCCCACCGCCCCACCATGGGGATTTTGTGCATATGATCTTATGGCTCCGTCAATTCCAAGCTCGACCATCCCCCCCCCCCCCCCCCGGGCATTCGTCGGGCATTTTACAACTTTTCCATCCCTAGGGATTGTCAAAGGCAACGCGATCTTTCGTATTTTAAAAGACGTACACGTTTTGTTGTTTATTTAAAATTTCCTGATTGCCCCCGATAGAAAAATATAAAAACTGAGTTGATATTAAACCTTGTTTGAGTCCCGCACTTTTCAAGTGTACCGTAGCCCCACCCCCACCCCACATGTGCAAACATTTGCACCGTTGCTTTCCACGTGCGAACCAAAGATGTCAAAGATGGTGGAACGAAGCTTCGACATCAACACCTTTGCAGTTATAATGAAAAAATGTTCCAAAAATCATGATTACAGGTATAAATAAAGAGCTATGTATTTGTGAACAATTATAGTGTCCATCATTAATAGTTCTGCTTGGAATTTAGATTTTTAAATTCCTCGATCCTCTCTAACAGGTTTTTTAACTTGTCCCGTGGGTCGGGCATTTGCACTGCTCCTGAAGCCCCACCGTGGGGATTGATTTTGTGCATGTAATTATAAGCTGACCCCATGTGGGCATTTTCAACCTTTTGACAAAAAAATGACAAATGCCCGGCAAATGCCCGGGGGTGGGGGTGGGGGGATGAGCGGGCTTGGAATTGACTAAGCCATTACCGTGGGGCATTTGCAACATTCTGTCAAAAAAAGCAATAACATTTATTAATAAATTTTCACTGTACAATCAAATGTACGAAAATATAATTTTAAATGCAGCCACTTGTTTGATGTACAGTATACAGTTAATGACTGCTCAGTTAATGTTAATTTCCTGAGGGAGAAATTGCAGAATATCTCGCAAATCTCAAGAACGGGGAGTCAATTAAGCTTAAGTTAAGCTTATAAACAATAGGCTATTGAAATGTTCGCAGACCATGTGTGAATTCGTTTTTTAATTGCGGTGACGAAATCGGACAGCGAGTTTATATTATTGTACTTGCCAAATCAATTTCTTTCAGTTTCACTAATATTAACCACCAAAACATTTTAGTCTAAATAAAACATTGCGGCGCGCGAGCTAGCAGAAATTGTACCTTTTCTTGAAGTTTTCTCGTGTTTCGCAGTCAGCCAGGTAGGGCAACGTAATGGCGTTTTGCTGTTCTGCAAAAGCTTTGGTTTCTTCCGAGTCCGGATCTTCCAGCCAAACATAAGGATCAAGAATCTCCGTGCCATGATAGTCAGTTATAGCGCTTTCATCTCGACGAACATTCGGATAAGAGAAACCGGTCGCCGCCATTTTGGAATCTTCACCGTGGAGGACTGGGTACGAACTATGACGATGACATCCTTCCCTCAGCCTGGGAGCGAGGTTGCTAAAAATAGCCATGCAGCGGGATAAACGCAACCCACGGAACCCACGCTCATTGCATAAGCCTAGTTTTTAATTTTCTTTTGTCAGCTTTTGACATTAAGCCGCTGTTGATTGGAGATTGAATAAAATACAACCTACAAACAATGCAACAAAGAAAGAAATGGGCAATGTGTCGCCTATGTTTTATTTATTTTATTTTATCTTTGACTGATTGATTGGCACTCTGTCACTCTCACATAGCCCTACAGTCAGCAAAATCCTAGCAAAGCACGCTAACAGTTATATTACTGATTCAATTTAATTTACCGGTGACTTTAGATGAAAACAATTTATACAAACTTCTGGGTCATGATTTCACTCGCTTAAAATAATTTTATTTTGAAAGGTCAGCAAAAAGATGCTTCCAGTGAAAATAAATCAGCCTCATTTTAATGAAATGGTTTGCCTTGTGCGCAGGAATATATTGTTAAAAATGTCCTTGATTTGGCTCGCAAGCAACTGATAGTGATGATACGGCCACTGAGCGTTCATTCCCGGCACCGTTTTGCTGTTTTTCCATTCCCATTCATAATAGTTTTCAACTATTTTCCCAGTCTTTATTAATTTTAATCAGGAACTTGTGGGGGAATACCCGTCGATGTGGGGCATGCCTAAACCTGCACGTGATAATCACAATACATGACAAGAAATGCTGTCGCAAGTGTTTAGTTTATATTCTCATCCGGGTGCAGTGCTGACACACATTGAGAGCTGGGAAGAAAAAAACTCAAAACTATCTTGCATGTTTGAAGCTTTCAAGTTCCAAGCTTAAAACTGAAGTCTTTCAAGTATATAGTGAGGGGTAAGTTGCTTGGTTTTTTTTTTTAGTGGCATTATAAGTTATGTTTACTTGATGCACGACCAGGCTCTGAGCTATTGCATGCATTGACCAGGTAGCTGCTAGTGGAGAAAAAAGTACATGATAATTACATAACTTGCCAGGCTTGTTGAGTAGTTCGAATGAAGTGCCACACTCTCTTTAAGCTGTACCAGAACGAAATTTCCTTTGGAAACTATGGACATAGCAAAACAGACTAAAAATGTTATCACTTCATGCTGACTCGGCAACTCCGCTGAATGCAAATTATGTATCTCTGGGACACTCTGCGGCAGTAAGATGTAATGGCCGGCGAATATATCGTTCTATAAATTAACCATATTATAACAGTCTAGGTTCAAAACACGACTGTTTTTTTTACCTCAATTGATGAAAAAGCTAGCCGGCGTGACAGGCTTGCATATATTACTTCCGGTCACGGATCATCAACCGGAAGCAGGGTACCACCGCTTAAACCACGCTGAAAGGAACGTTATGGCCTAAAATATCGATTGAATACAAATGTTTGCACGATTACAAATTAAGTCACCACTATTTATGTTTATTTATTTTTCGCCCAAAGCAACAAGCATCGTCTGTGTGGCAGATTTCGAGCCCCTGACTTCCGGCCTCAAGGATCGCATCGTCATTATAAAGTCATATTACGTGCCCGGGATTACGTGACGGCGAACAGAAATTGGAATTTCACTCAGTCGATCGAAAGTCCTTTCAATGATATTTCCTATTCAGGACCTTCTTATTTTTTTTTTAATTTATACAAATTAAAGATACAAGTCCCTCGAGGGAGTTTGCGACAGAGGTGACGGCTTTACTCTTCTCGGTTTTCACTGTCACGCCATAAAAAAAAAAATCGAAACCGTTCAATGAATGAAGTCAAGGAATTGACATGTCATAGATAAAAAATGAATAAGGAATCAATCCAAGCCTCAGGTCTGTGCGGTATTCCGTACTCGAGTTATTTGTCAAAATGTTCCTCACAAATTTATAGAGTTCAGTATGGAGACGCCATGCTGCATGGTGACCCTCTGTCTCTGAGGGGCACCAACATGACGGCCGGAAATAGGAAAACCATCTGGAGTTCACTTTTGCTAGAAAGGAGGTTTGTTTTCTCTTGTGAACTTTCGAATATTTAGATAAATATTTCTCCTTAAACTTAAATTGTTTAGAATGCTGAAAATTACCCGAGTCATTTTTAGATACGGAACAGCTCTGTCACGGCCGTCCTCCTGATGTCACGTACGATGAAAACTCGGAAATTTAAACTGTTCTATTTTCAAAAGTAAGCATGATATCGCGCTAAGAAATTGTGAAAATATATAGAGGATATTACACGGCGGCGCGAAGATATGAATTTTATTTTCGAGTGGTAAAAACAATATTTTACGAACGAGCGCAGCGAGTGAGTAAAATATTGTTTTTAACACGAGAAAATAAAATTCATATCTTCAAGCCACCGTGTAATGTTCTTTTTATTATATAGACAAACGACAAAAGCACAAACTTTACCGCGAACTCTTGCAGCTCGGTGGCTGGACTTTCCGAATTTCTCGCCTTTCGTCTTCACTTGCAAGGAACTCCTTGAATAATTTTAAGTCATATGAAGTTTTCTTCTTCGTGTTAACATTTTCCTACTCCTCTGTGAACGATTTCATGTCGGCTTCAGTGAATTTCACGAATCTATCGCTCGCCATTTTCAACCGGAGTTTGGCAGCTTTGCACAAAAAGCCATGCAAAAGCGGGAAATGACGTCATCGATATCCTCACTAGTGAGGATATGGAAAATACGCCACTCGGGTCCCGGATGTAGTTTCGTATGAATTTTACGAGTGGTCTATTTTCCAGTAAAACACTCGTGTCTATATAATAAATATATTTAGGTAATCTTTCCTTGAATGGAGGTAAAAATTATGTAGGCCTCGCGGTTTTGAATTTTAGAATTTGATGACGTCAAGTGAAAACCAAGAATACAAAGAGACATTTATGCAATAAATAGAGGTTATTTGCGGCGGAAAGTTGTGTATGTACGGCTCCCGGGGAGGACACTTCCTTATATATAGGTACGTGCCGCTGGATAGCCTGTTCACAGACGTTCAATTGAATCCTCGATTTTCTGTGCCCCGGCAAAGTCACCAAAAACGCCGCCATTTTTGTTCACGACCGCGTTTTTGACTGGGAATGAGTTTAGCGGCTAGTGACGTCAACTCAGGAGCCTTCGATACACATTCGAAAAGTGTGTAGAAACGCCTTCCAGTTGCGTTATTGGCCGTTGCAGTAACACCCCAGATTTAGAGAAAGGTATACTATACAATTCTAGAGTAGACTGCAAAACATCTCCGTTTTCACACTCGCTCCAGACCTTTCATTCGAAGACCGCGCGCGTATGAATCGTAACGCGAAAAATACGACTGTTTTGCAGTCTAATTCTAGAGCGATCGTCGAGAAAATACAAAAAAGACGGTGGATGTAAACTCAAGCGAACGAAGTAAAGTGGGACTGTGAGAGCCATTGCTCAAGAACTCCGTCTAGAATTTGTCCGCGCACTTCTAGCAGGCTGACTTCCAAAGGCTATTTAACCCGGTCGAAGCCAACCCAACTAGCCATCGACCAAATGTCACCGAGAACCTATCTCTACCATCGCTATAGCCAGAAATGTAAGCCCATGAAATTCAGTAGCGCGAGCGTAGGATCCGAGCATTCATCCGTAGTATCGCGCATCTGTAATGGCGTTAACATTTCACCCTCGTGCGAAGCAATTTCAGGAATATTGATGAAAGTCAAAGACGAATTTCTTTCGAAGGATAAAATAAGAAAAATGACAAAAGATTTGAACTCCAAAAGTTTTTTCTGAGGCCGGGAAATAAGCAGTGCGATAAACCATAGTTAGTAGAGGGGACTATGGATAAACCGTACACTCGTCGTAATATCAATGCGGACTACAGAGGGAACAGGTCCACTTCGCTTTATATCGAGGTTAAAAAAAGTGTTATTTATTTGACGGTTTTTACTTCAAAATTAACTTAGTTCACTATGGTGGTTATTTGGAGTAGCAACGACAAACGTTTGAGGATGTCAAAACTGTAGTGATGTGGCTTGTTTCCTTTCAGCTTGTTTTTTATGGTTTCAATTTCCAGGCCCGAGCAAGCCGCGAGGAGCAAGCCGATTTTCAATCGATCGACTATCTCTTGGCTGCGCCTCAAGCAACTCTTACAACACTTCTCTATAAACTCTCGATATACGAACTTTAAGCATGGACCAATACTTAAATAGGACAGAGCCAAAACAAGCTTTATTGGATGGCATACCTTGGTAAATTGTAACCTCGCTCAACAACAGTTACGTGTACGACAGCATCAAATTATTAAACAAAAGCCGCGAGCGAGAGAAAACTGCGACAGTTACTTGGCTTTTGTAAAAATCAAAACCCTCTAAATGGTGAAAAGCTGGCATTTAACAGAATAACCATTGCTTTACAAAATACATACTCGCTAAAGCAAAAATATAAATGATCATTCGGCTCGCGCATATCGATGCATGGGAGTACTATAAGGTGACAATAATTGCTTACCATTGACTGACTTCTTCAGTGCTATCTAAGCGGTCCTTTGTGCTTTCTTTTCGACTCTTCGTTCGCTTTGACCTCCTTTTCGCATTTAGTTGTCCATTCCAGGTGACCGGGCAGTTCATCCAAGAAGATATCTTACTCATTGCTGCTTGAAGTATCGATTGCGACTCTATTTGTTTACATCTGGTTTGACAAGTATTTAATAGTGATAAGACTAACCAAGAATCCACTCTTTCTTTGCCGTCAAGTCTAGCTTGAATTGCTTCCTCTAGCTTCTTGTCTTCTTCTTCCTCCTTTTCGTATTTATTCAGCCATTCCTCGTCCACATACGGTTCGTCGGCATAAGCGAAAGCCATCCCATATGTGTGCTTCGGCACGGGAAGCTTGCGACCAGTGCATCTTCCACTTCGATCTCAACATTTTTGTGTCATAGTCTTCCGAATTGTAACTAGACTCCGAATTTGAGTCACTAGATGACATATCTAGTTTGTGTTAAAATTCTGTGGCTTTCGAAGATAAAACGGCTCGGAAATAACGGAAAGAAATATACGCTCGATGGATGCCCAGCAAATGCTTGTAAACATGGTAAATCTAGTCTCCGGTTTTGACGTCACATTGCTCGACCCAGACCCCAATTTGAGCGGTGGTGAACATGGAACTGACCTGACTTTAAATTAAAAACAACTGTAGAAACCACAGGTCACCAAAGCGTATTATGAGAGTTTGTATGGAGCTGAAATTCGATCGAAAATGAGACCGAATAAAAAATCAACAGGTTGGCCGGAAAACAGTTAAGAATAATGGAATAACAGTAACGGAAAGTTTTGCATTCGGGTGGAGCTATTGTCACAGTGGCGGATACAGGGGGAGGGTCGAGGGCTATGATATCAGACCTTAGGGTTTTTTTGCTTTTCAAAAATATATACTCCACAATCCACCAAAATGCACTTTTCAGAGCCTAAAATCATAAATTTTTTTTTATGTGGGATGCCCCCAAACACCCCCCACCCCCCCCCCCCCCACCCCCTCTTCGCGCTTACTGTCGTCTACTTCCAAAAATTTTCCTTCAATCTACTTCACCGGCATTTTCGGAAAAACCCTGGGACTCCCCTGATCCGCCTCTGAATGACCTTAGTTTTCGGGAATAACAGAATAAAAATAATTTTTTGTTAAACAGAATTGAGTTTTAGAGCAGGAGTAACGGAATAAAGAACAGTCTATTATCATCATCTTCAGTCCCCGGAAAAAAAATCATGGTCTCGCGTATTGGTGGTTTTCATCAACATTACAAAAACTGTTTGCTTGCATGAACAACATCAGAAAATTAACAGGTAAAAGAACTGGCAGAAAGAAACGTTTTGTCCAAATTATAGCTTTGTAGCGTTTTTCATAACCGAGTTATAGCCAAAATAATTTTCAGAAAATTACAGTGTTTAGTATGCAGCCGCCATGTTGGTGCCCTTCTCTGGGGCACCAACATGGCCGCCATAAAATTGCACAAGAATTAGAGTATATTCTACCGTCAATATCATTAGTTTTCACTTCAAATCTGTTTAGACACCTCTTCTAAATTATTATCACGTCTGAAAATTTAAAAATGATATAAAATATCCGTTTTTTGTGACAGTTCATTAACACGTTCATCCGGGACATCACAAATTTCAAATAGCTTTATTTCCAAAAGGAATCACTGGATCGATACCAAACTTTGCATAGAGATGAATGATTTCCATGTCTAGAAGATATAAAAAGAATAGCTTTGTAGGATTAACAGTTTAGATTTTTGAATTTTGATGACGTCAGATGAAAACAAAGAATTGTCAAATTTTGTAGCCAGTGCCCCAAATTTAACCAGATCAGGGCAAGCTCTTCTTTTTCATTCCTCGAGAAAGAAACCCTGTGAATGTATTTGGGATCTGAGTAAGCAGTTTTTTTTCTGAGTAAGCGGGGTTTTTTCGGCTCTTTTCTCGGCGGTTGGCATTTAGCGAAAAAAGGCTATATGCGCGACAAGGACATTTGATTTCACTCCTATTCGACTAGAAATTTTGAAGCCACTAAAAGCTGATTACATAAATGTTACCTTTGACATATATTCGTATACTAAATAACCATAAAAACGACCACTGAAAAGAGCTGGTCCTCTGTCCGGTCTACCAGTGATTTAGTGATATTCTTTTGGATCGTTACGTAACAACAAAGGTGCTGTCGTTCCCAAGCCTTCCCTTTTTTCTGATCAGCGGTACAGCGTAAAACGATTGGAGTCTGGGGACGAAATAAACTTTCGACCACCTATTTTATTACCCCTTGCGACATTGGTTAAAGATGGTCACATGGTACATTACGTACCGGGAAAAAAATGTCCGCGCCCAGGAGAGAAAAGCGTGGTATGTACATTGTTTTAACTTCTCTTGACCAATAAAAATCACCGAAAACTTAACTACCAAAATATCCATGCATAATCAAGCAATCAATGATTGGAATTTCAACGTATAACGCCTATAAATGTTCAATGTCAAGGTTATAATTAGTATCCAGCAAAATTAGTCTAGCTAGTATGTTTTGTTCTAGCACTCCACAGGTCATCGGCAACCAAAATACTGCAGTGACATCACTCCATTCAACCGCTATTAATTTGTTGTAATTAAAACCTAAACCGCTTTAAATGCGTAAACGAGACCGTGGAAAAAAATTTGCCTGATCGCAGGTTAGACATAACTCGGACCCCTGTTTAAAATACTCACTCACTTATGGCGCGCAGGGACTTATGTCCGAAGATGAGAGGTAAATCGCAACGATCGCAACGATCACAAGAGTGGTTTCCATATGATCGCAACGATCGCTGCGACTGCGATCGTTGCGATCATATGGAAACCACTCTTGCGATCGTGGACAGCTTGTGGACACCTAGTAGCAGGGGCACCCAACGGATTTCGGTGGAATATCTGTTCGGAAGGCCTATAATCGCCTAGGATATTCGGTTAGGGAAATGTAATCTCGAACTTTCTTAATATGGGAAAATTAATGCCTTTTGTTTTCGGAGAGATAAAAATGTCGTTTTGGGTAGGATTTTCAGAAAGGCAAATTCAGCTCATAAATTCGGGTAAAAGATTTCAATCCCTAAAATTTTCTGAAGTTTGAAAGTTCAGCTAACGTATCCGAACAGATACATTTTTCTTAGCGTTTAAAAATAAGCCATTAAACTGCACAAAAAGCACAATTATAACGTAAAAACGACGTTCCGACACCAACAGGAAAATTTTGTCGTTGGGTGCCCCCGTAGTAGCTAAGACACACAAATAAATGTATTGATTGATTAATTGATCGTTGCGATCAAACCAGGATGTAGATATCGCCAAAATCGGGGAACCCCCGAAATTAATATCTATTTTTGCTTGTTCGAACTAGCGTGGCCCGTTGTTATGGCTTCCATTACTAAACAGTCTAGTCTATACCGATTCTACGTGGTGCAATAGAAGCTAGTGAAATATTTTCTCTGATCGAAAAGGTAAGCAATTGTTTTTCACTCCGAATTTCTGAATCACAGGATCCGCCTCACTTACTGAACACTGACGGGTGAAAATATAATAGTCCATGCTGCAGGCTACGACTGTAGTTGCGATCGCCGATCGATCGTTAAATTAATTTGCCGGTGTGTTTGGAATTGCATATCAGCAGATATCAGTCGCAGGTAATTCAGTGGAAGTAAATTTCGCTGAAGCAGTGTGCATCGACATAATCATGATTCACCGAGCTGGGTCGACTGGTCTCCAAATTCCTCTCGAATTTAAGGATGATCCGCGATCATACAGAAACCATCATTTCCAGTATTTAATTTGTTTAAAGCTTCCGGCCTTAGCAACCAGCCATTCTTGGAATTTTCTCGTACCTTCTTCTGCACCAAGAGACTGCACCAAGCACTAAAAGCCAAGGAGAACTGTTTTCGTATAGCGGAATATAAATCGATACCATCAATACAAAAAAATTATTAGTGATTTCATGAAGGCATTAGTCGTATAGCGAAGAAGATATGCGTAAACTGGACTGTCTGTTGAATTATACGAATCACGTTGATTGGTCTTGATTCGGTATCTCTTGCTCGGCAAGAATTCTGGACTTTTTTTTCTTCGCCAACGAATTCAGAGACTGTATTGCCGTGACTCTCAGTAGACTCAGTATATATACGTTGTTCCAGATTTTTAACTCACTTGACTGAATTGCACAGTGACACTGCTGACCTCGGTAAACGGCTCTTTGCAATTGGTAAACTTGTTTCAAATTGGAGAGACCTATAGAAAACGGCTATAATCAACTACGAGAACCATTTATATCAGCGATATTTCTAGATCGTATAAGTGATTCATTTTAATAGTTTCTAGGTCAATCTTCCGCATTAGTTAGAGTATTCTGGACGCATTGATCCAAGGCGTGGTGGAAAAAAATCAAAAACAAAAAAAGAAATAAAGCTAAAAATACTGAACGTTTTCTATAAATAGGTTCAATCACGTCAATAGTTCAAATGTAAGGCGAGGGCTACAATAATAGAGAACATTTAAACAACGCCGGGACAATACATGGGTGAAACTGATTGTGGATAGCTATTAGTGGTTTGCATCTGATGTCATCAAAATTCTAAAATCGGCTAAACGTTTAATTCTACAAAGCTATTCTCTTCACATATTGTAGATAGTTTTGTATCGATTCATTGCTTCGTTTTGAAAATAAAGCATTTTGAAATGTGTCGGTGATGTCCCGGACTAAAAGTGTTTCTGAACTGCCACAAAAAACGGATATTTGTAATGTCATTTTTAAATTTCAGACGTGATAATAATAATTGAGAAGTGATATCTAAAGAGCTTCGAAGTGTAAGCTGATGATAATTGCTAGTAGAATCTACTCTACTTCTTCTGTGCAATTTTATGGCCGCCATATTTGTGTCCCTCTGTGGACACCAACATGGCAGCTGCATACTAAGTACTGTAATTTTCTGAAAATTATTAAGCGGCCGATGCCCATGCCAGTAGAGAATTTCTCTTCCACAGGCTTTCTGTAGTGTCGTGTAAGTGCGTACATGTATTGAGTTTATTACAGGAAGTCGCATTGAAAAAAGCAAAGACAAATGTCCCACAGCAGTGAACAGCAGTGTTGTTGCAAAATGTGCTAAATTTGGCGGTGTGACCTGTGCGCGTTATTCGATCCCAGCGGGGAATCGGCTTCCGGTTTAACGCAAACTGCGGACTTTAGCGAGACTGACGTGACCACTTGTTTTTTTCGTAGTCACTGCACTTTCCCCAGTTGACATTGCATTGCATTGTCTAAAATTAGCCACTAGAGAATTTCTCTTCCACAAGCTTTCTGGATAATTTCTTCCTACTTTTAGAGAAAATTTCGATTTTCGTATCGTGTAAGTGCTCTTTTCATGTTCTTTAATTTACAACGAAACAAGCGAAATATTTAACGGGACTGGGGAAAATAACATGTAATAGTCATCTGCTTTCAGTTTCAATTGGTAGACCATGGTATGTCATCCACAATTTATTTTCGCGTTTAGGGAAAAACCCAGCTCTGCCCTTGAGAATTTATGTTCCGTAGCGCAGTATGAGTAGTATAGGCTTTGAAAGAAGACTTTATTAGTGGGTGTGCAAATGTTTATTTGGCTTTTAGTTGACGGCATTTGGTTAGATATTACAGTTTCTACGCAGCCAAGCTTGACTCAAGCTTTTAATATGAATATTGCATCACGCAGTCACGTTTTTCGTCACCCAGATTCGTATGCTGACTCTTATTTGGGGGGTGCACCTCTGAGTCCAGTGACCGAGGGGGAGGAGAGATCGATTGTTGTTCCCCCCCCCCCCCCCCCCCCTCAAGGTCAGTGATATCGGCCGCTGGTAAACTCCTTGTTTTAACTCGATTACGAAAAACGCTACAAAGCTATAATTTGGCCACAACGTTTTTTTTTTTTTGCTCTATAAGTTGTTCATGCAAGCAAATAGTTTGTTGTAACATCGATGAAAACCACCAATACACTATGAGAGAATTAATAATTTTTGTTTTGTTTTGTCTGTTTTTTTGTTTCGTCAGTTGAGGCAGTTAAATATTATACATACCGTAGCCTGCGAACGCAGAGTGTATATATACCGGGGATGGAGGTTATCCCCGGTTTGGTAAGGAGTAGTACATCCGCTGAACGTGGTGGTACCCCATTGGGATCGAGCATCTACGGAGGAGACCCGGGGTGTCTAATCGAACGTTAGGCAATCGATCAAAATCGAACACCAATCGTTCGATTGTATTCGGCAATCGAACATAATCGAACTCACAAAAAAATTTTGTCAATCGAACACAATCGAACGTTCGATTATCGAACGGTGGGCAATCCGGAACACAATCGATCGAACGTTCGATTATCGACCGGTCGGCAATCGAACTCAATCGAACCATAATGGAACGTTCGATTACCGAACTCCTGTATGTTTGATTTTGTTCGATTTTGTTCGAATGAGTTCGATTTGTTCAATAATCGAACTCACACAAAATCAGATGTTCGATTATGTTCGATTGCCGAACGCAATCGAACGATTGGTGTTCGATTGCGTTCGATTGTTTTTTTGTTCGATTTTGTTCGATTAGACACCCCGGGAGGAGAGAAACCTGGGAGTTAGTTGCATGGAATCGAGTGGTAGGGGAATACCCTAAATATGACATGTTGCTTTTTATAGCGCCCTCGTGGTGTTCATAAGACTGAGTGTGACTGAAATATATCCATGATCTACTTTTGGCCCCTTGCACATTTTGATCGCTGAGCATATAGAAAAATAACCTCAACAATTCCTGTTTTATGATCCTCAGAGTGAAAAGCCCACGCAGTTAGCAAAGGAACGAAGACGGACGTACAAGTTTCGGTAAGTCGTTTACACTAACCCGGGTACACTACTGTGGGACTACTGTGGGAGTACATGGAAACTGATACTCAGTCTGCCACGATGCATTTATTGAATCGAAATAAGGTTGTGCATGGTCAACAAACAGTGCTTTGCACAAAATAGTCCAGCTGGATCATTCGCTAGTTCCATTTAGAATGTAAAATCTAATCAGATATCAGCACTCGTAGCCGTGACAAATACCATTTCCGGCTATAAAGGAAGCGAAAATATTACGGCGCTTTCTCGAACTATAAGGGAAACAACCCAACATAATTCAAAATATTGCATGATGCTCCATAAGGTTTCTGGTCTAATTTTAACGCCCGCCGTACGTTAGCAGAGTCTTAGCAGACTCGCACTGACAAGCGTTGCAATTGTGTGACGACTCATGTACCCGGGCTCGTGTATGCCCTTAGCAAGCGCTAGCGAGGAGGTATAATACACGGGGTTTAAACAAATATCATAGGTACCGTTTTAATTTTTACCATCCTTTTTACTTTATTCCTTCTTTTTACCTCCTGTGCTCCTTGATTTGTGTACTATGATACCGTAAGCTAATAATGCTTGCAGTGAATCAGAGCGAATAAAAGTTAACGGAAGCACGTGGATGACCTTGAAATTTACACCATGCACAGTGGACTATTGATCATGCCATTTCCTTATAAAGCCGTTGCGCCTCGGTTGGTTAGTACTTTGATCGAGATCGAGATAATCTATTATCCCTCTATGATCTGTTATATCATTCCGGTAAAATAACTGAATTCGATTCGTCAATAGATAGTTACAGAAAAACAATACTGAGTTCATTGTCCACGCATTTTGGGCCATACGTTTTCGGGCGCCAGAAACCACGTGAAATATAACAGGCGTCCTTTTAGATCGAGCCGAGAGGCGCAGAAGGCCCGAGAGGACATTTTATTCAGGCGTCTGCAGAAATAATATAAGTCTGTTTCACAATACTATTATTGTGCACTTTCGACATATCGCGTGGGAAAAACCACAGTGTGGTCGAGCAATTGTTCCGGTTAGACACTAGCCTGCGTAGCTGGCTCTCGAAATGCGAACGAGCGCGAGTCGTGCGCGCGACCGAGCGAGCGCGCGAAGCGCGTGAGCGAGGGAGAGCCTGCCCGAAAGGGTGACAAAAGTCGCTTCCGCCCCCGATGATCCCCCGATGATATTACGTGACAAAGCTATATCATCTGTCAACATGGGTTTATTTTGATTTTTCAAACCAGTTCGAGTCATGTCCAGATCGAGTTCTCGCAATGTGATAAACTTCAAACGTACCTCAGCCGACGATGCAGGCCGCCAAATTCACGATAAATGATGAATCTTTCGATCTCAAGGACTCGACAATTGTTTGTCCATCGCCGCGCCCGCTTCTGCGGATGTGTATACCAGCGCGTATACAATGTTAAATTTTCCAAGCACTGCTGTTCCAAGCACTGCAATTTCTCAGAAAGATTGCGGGCTGAAATTCCATGGATAGAATTGACCTCCAGGATTTGATCCTTGATCGTATACTCCAGGGGATAATACTAGAAAGCGGCGAAATTACAATAATCCCGGGAATAATGCACGCGTCAGTAACAATTCCCTCCTCGCCTCTGTCATCAACACGAACAGTTGAAAAATCAAACTTTTTCCGAAACCAGTCGGTCTCGCTTCGCTCACCGATTTTTTTTATGAGCCTGATCTCAGGCTACCAGTATTAAAATGCTTTCTCTTGAAGAGATGGCGCAAGCCGTTTGTTGCTCATCCTTCAATACACCGTAACAAACTGCAGATGTTCACGGGTTCGTATTTCCTTTGAGTGACATATCAATCACCCGAAGCGGCAAATTATTCCCATGGGGCGCTCTCAGCCAATGGGAATTTTACGTTCTCTCAGAGCACGTAAAATTACAGCTTTTGAAAGGCTTTCTTGCAGGCGGTACCTCAGACCTCCCCGACCCAGACTCCGCTCGTTTTCGCCGCTAAAAATTTACTTCGCGCGCCAAGACCGCCAGCTACGCAGGCTAGTTAGACACTGATTATATGTTGCGGTTGTGCGCGGAGGAGTGTGACCAAATATAGCCATTGCGCATGTCACTCCTTGCACGCTGCACTGCGTGACGACACAAAAAATTTATGCGAAAGAGACTAGGAAAAACATAATTCTGACCCTATTATTTTCTCTTTTTATGGAGAGAAACGATCGGATTAGCCATGAAATGTTCGGCGAGATTTAATTATGGGAAAGGAAGAAGGCGCGTTCCGAGGTGGAGCCGGGGTGTGAGTAGGTTCAATTTCCGGTGTGCTGTCTCGTGCCGGACCCTCCCAAATTCAAATTAAATCTCAGTTCGCGCGCGGAGTCCAAATATGGACGCATTTGTTTCATATACCGAATTAAGACTTCGTTCCGTGCTTCGATGATAATTGATCATTGCACGCTGTTTGTAGTCTCTTCCTCTTTAATCCCGTTGTGGCATGAAATGACGGCACGGGGCGAGGTTCACCATATCGCCTTTTTTCGAATATTTCGGCTTCACTACGCAACAGACAGTAAATACATACAATATAATAATAATAATGCCTTTATTTAAGTGTCTGGGTTATTTAGCGTTTACAGCTAATTGCGGACACTATACTAAAATTACTAAAATTAATTTAACTAAAATGTATGTACAATGAAAGATAGAAGGTAAGAAATTATGTACAAATATAGTAATAAGTTAGAAGATGAACAAATAAATGAAGGAATGATAACAAAATCAAAATTATGTAGTACAGAGGTCGCAGCAGTAAGTGTTATTTTTGAGCAACTGACTGTTTATGTCTATTTTGCGAATCACTTTTTAAATTTTAAAATCTAAGCCCTCGGAAAGCTTTCCAGCAAGTCGAGGAGCAATTGAAGTTTTTTTATTTGCTATGAGCTTGCAACAATTATTTTGCGCTAACTATAAAAAATGTAAAAAAAGAACAAGATTATACCAAAAAGTGTGCAATAATCGCAGGGGATTTTTGTTGTTTAGAAATTCTAAATTTGTTTTGAAAGGTATATTCTACAGGTATTTCATGTTCTCGTCACGAACTTATTAGATGCTATTTTAGTCAAAAATTGCATTTTTTTCTCTCTTTTCAAGTATCGATGCACAGATGTTTTCCCCTTGGGGTAGGGTGGATGGGCAACCCTGGGTAATTTAGACATGAGTTAGATTTTATGTTTTAGTACAAATAGCCGGACTGATTTTTTTTTTCTCAATAAGACAAAACCGATGACTTGCGATTTATTGTTGATAGTATAAAATGGTTGGAACCCAGGAGAATCAGTATACGTAGTTCATCTGGTGTGATCGTTCGGCTGAGCGTAGTCCTGAAACTGACTGTTGTTGGTGACTGACGTTTCGTAAACCTGAGCGGAAGTCATCTACAGAGTCAAGTCGCTCTTACTATTTTTTATTTCTCCAAAAATGTTACGTCTTCTGAAGAAAGTCATATTTGAGAAGCGGGTGAAATCCACGATCCGAACAATATAATGACCAAAATCCAAAATCCAGTCCTAAAAATTGCAAAAATCCGTAATCCACTCCATCAGCAGGATCCGCGAACTCGTGGAAATTATCCATTGAATCCGTAATCCGAACGAATTTTTTTGGCCAAATCCACTGATCCGCAAACCTATTCACCCCCCTCCTTTAGAATAAAAAATGATGGGGAATGTGGCTAGGAACCAAGGCTCAAGCTCCAAGCAGTTAGCAGCCAATCCCACGAGGCTATACAATTCAAAAATTAACAACTAAACGCTATAGAAAGTGGTGTCGGCGTAGAATAACTACCCACGTCCGTGCTATACAAAGCTTATATACACTCACAGTGTTAGGCCCTATAGCTCTCGTGACTCATAAATATGAAATGTCCGGCTAATTCGTAGCCATTCAATCGCCAGAAATTCAAGTTTGCGCTGGTGCTAGAGGGTATAATCGTAGGATTTTTGAAAGTCTTGAAAAGGCGGGATTGTAGGCAGTCCCAGCACGCTACTGCCCTCTTTTTTTGGATTTGATCGTCAGTCCGATGCAGACATTGATAATTTAACATGGCGAGCGATGACCATGAACCAAGTAGGGGAACTGGGAAAACTGGACCGAGCCGGGAGCCCTCCCGCGCGAGCCAAAAGAAGGACACGCGGGCCGCATTCCGATTAGAAAACGCTTCCTCGCGCCGCGCCCCGCCCCCTCCCGCCCTCTCCCCGGCCGTGTTCCGCTCGCCAAATAATCCGAGATGGTGGTTCCGCGATCGAACGTGACGGCGCGACGATCGATTTCAGCGCAAATAATAGAGGGTTCGTTCACCGTCTACCCAATTAGCGTCAGCACTATTTTGAGTAAAAACTGTGTCAAATATGCATACTCATGGCCTGTAAGCAAATATCTGCTCTCGTCCTGGTCTGTTACAGGCCGGAGTTCAGTTAGTAGGGAGTGACGCGAATATTAAATATATATATCGAGTGGAAAAAAGCTTCGAAGGGCACGGCGGCTCCTCGCCCCACTCCCTCCCACCCATTTTTTTTTTCTTTCCCAGCTGGTCATCAATTGTTTTCATGTGCTTCTGTCAAAAACCCAAATTTTTCAACCAGTCAGCTTGACAGAAGAGGCTTTCTGCTGACTTTTACATCGACGCCATACTTGCACTTGAATGACTATTGTTACTAATTCTAACGTCATATTTTCATTTCCTTCCGAGTTCTTGTTTTTAAAATGATCTGTTTGTGATATTTATGCAAAATTATACACAGACTGAAACCATATTCCGGTCCATCTGCCGTAGAAGGGGATTTCCCAGCGCGTAAATCCTCCTGTGTGCAAATTTTGGTCGCAGCGATCGGTTGAAACTGCACTTATTTGTCACTGGCCTTAGCTTGCTACCGAGTTTTAACCGTGCTAGCTTTGATCTTCTGCGACAAACCATAACCAGATAGAGTTGGTAACAACATTCCTCAGTCAGTGAACTGTCGCAGAGGCAACCGTGAGTATACAAACTATCGATACTTAATTAACCAACTGGCTAAACGACAAAATATTCCCAAAATATTTAAAATCCAATGCAAGTAAATTGTCTCAGCGAATAGCTGCGAATATACTGATAAACATACCGCCTTGCCTAGGTTTCGGGGAAATATCGGCTCCTAAATCTATGTACATGTGAATGTATAGCATTGAAGAAAGCCGGACTCGAGTCAATTTTATTTTTACGCCCACTTCAAGATGGCGGTAACTTATGTTTCATTCTGAGGTTAATATTTTTAAGTTTATAAGTTTCGGAATTGATCCAACGGTTTACTTTTTGGGGCGAAAAACGTATGATTTAATCGTAGTAAACATGTTATTACCTGGAAATTAGTGCATGGTTAGGCCAGCTAGCGGACCGATTATGTTATGCTTGGGAAGATGTTCTCTTTCAGTTAACGCCACCAAAAAGAAAATTGCCCGAGGTGGCGTGCCTCGCTCGATCACCGCCTACGCGTCAGTTCATCATATCCGAGTAAGCGACCAGAGGAGACGGCTGAAATTCAGGCTACAGTACTTCATACATGTATAGCATTTCATATTTACATCGAAGCGATTAAATCTGTTTCAAGACGTTAGGCATCCAGACTTCAGATACGAATTGAAGGAAAAAGAAGTAAACTAAGATAACAATTATTAAAAGCAAAATTCACTCTCTTCGCCGATCCGCTGTTAGTCGTGTTATCGTTGCGTGCTTACTTGCTTTCTTAGTATTAGTAGTTTAAACGGTGTGAAGCAAATTAAACCGAGTCATCGAGGAACAAAATCGCTGACATTCGATTCAGACTGCTGAAAATGCTAAGAATCAAGTGTGCGCGCAGCCCCGTCTGTGCTATACGACACTGACGGTGGTATACTCATCACGTACCTCTTTAGGAATTAAATTTCGCGATTTGGTACCGCTTCTAAGGCCGTTCCATTTCAAATGTACACAGTTACTACGCGATGGTGTACCCAGGAACGGGTGTATGTAAAACCAGGAAAACATCCGGAATAGTTGTCAAGAAATAAAATAAATACAATAAATAATGTATCTTCGCCAATCTTCGCCAGCGGGAGAACACGCGAGCGCGCGCGAACGTCGCGTCTCTTCGCGTGAGGGGATTTACGCGCGCGCTCGCTTGCTCTCCTGATAAAAATGAGGGACTGCTCGTAGTCTATCAAATCCGAGGCTATTTTTGTTTCCAACTGGTTCTGCGAATTCATAAGTAACCACACAAACAGGACACCACGTGTCAGGAAGAAGCAGATAATAACTTTATACATATATGCTTGGTGCACCTCTTCCGGTCTACAACTGAGAAATGCCACGACGGTAAAGTTTTTAAATCTCTCGATGAAACAGTAGCAAAAACACGCAATATCCCCCCTCCTCCTCCGCAGTAGGTAACGTGGTGTTAGGACACCAATAGCTCGAGTCAAGCTTTATTATAAATTTTACATTAATTGCCTGAGTTTTATATTGTTTCTCAGTATTAGAGAACTAAACGAGTTCTAAGCATTGTGCAAGAGAACTGAACGGGGAACATCAATCAAGTTTGAAACGTTTTAGTTTCAAGCAGTTCAACATACAGGGTTTTTCTTGCAGTAAATTAAGTTTGTAAAACAAATAGTCCATCAGCTGAGATCCGAAAATTAGGGTTTATGGCTCACTTGAGGGGAACAGCCGAAACATGTCTTATCTTAATCTTTGACTATTAAGCATCATAAAAATGTATGATAGCAAGGATAGAACGGTAGCTTTCACTTTGTAAATCAAATTTTAAATTTGCCCCTCATACTCTCCTTTTGGCCGCCATCTTGGATTTTTGGGGAAGGCTACAAAGTTGCTTGTATTCTTTTAACGTGAACGAATCGCATTTCAAACGCAAATTTAGAACGTATTGGAACTACAAACATGATTTCCTTTTATTCTAGTGCTTTATTATAACTACGTGACGTCATATGTGACGTCACAACGCCTGATTATCGGTCACAATATGACCAGTTTGCACTTATAATCATTGCAGAAAAAATTGTGGGGTTTTCAAAATTATTTCAGAAAAGAGAGCAAGTAGATAAAATATATGTATACATTGCAAGTGTGTTGAATAAAGCCCCCTCAAAAACAATTGTCTGTTTCCTACCCCCAGCCCCAGTTCCCAAACACGTGGTCTCACAAACATTCATTAGGTTTTCAATAGGTCTTGGCCGCCTAAAGAGGATGATTTGAAACCAAGTAGAACTAATGACTATATTCCACATCCACACGACGTCTTTTTGATTGTGCTTATTTCTGGGAAATCACTCGACAGTGAGAGCAGTAGTACAGAAAGAACAATAAGGCTGAAATAATCTTTCGCACAATATATTGTTTTTTTCTGTTACCGGAATGGGGTTGTGAAACTCCAAAAAGCCTGTTATTTCCTTCTGTTGTAAAGGCCCTGTGTAATAACACAGATATTGTGAAGCTTATCAATAAGTACGGCCAGCGTAAGTTTTAACCTAGTAGAAGAGATAGCGACCGAGTATGCGTTAGAAGTTACCAATGAGCAACAAGAAAACCGAGTCATCATTCCGGCCAGTGTAACGCAGCAGGAGTCCAGGTCCACTGTCGCCCTGATGGTGGCAGATAACATTGATAACCTAGAGTGTACACTGAGTGGGTCTGGAACATCCCATCGCGTAAACTCCATCCTCATCACGGAGAGAAATATGAGAGAGAGAGAGAGAGAGAGAGAGAGAGAGAGAGAGAGAGAGAGAGAGAGAGAGAGAGCGTAGACGAGGCAGATGACCAAGACTACGCACCACCAGTAGCAAAGAAATGCAGGAGACCCCTACCAGCGACTGTGGTGACTAGAGAGATCCCCGAGTACTAAGGCAGAAAACGTAGTACACTGCTCAGTGTCACCGCAAACAAGCCTGAGATCGTCAAATTCCTTGTGTCACAGTGGAAGACAGAAGCATTCAGAGGCAGGCTCGGCAACCGGATCATGTACGTGACAACCGAAGATCATGTGCTGGTGACTAGACGCAGCCACATGCGAACCTGTTCCTGAGCTAGAGTGTAATCACGAAGAGGCTGATACGCGTATGGTTCTCCATGCTCGACACGCGGGAGGCACGCGCGTCATCCACTCTGATAACCCTGATGTCTTTGTCCTACTGCTTGCTCATAGCCGAAACCTTGGAAAGTGCTAGGTGAAGAAGAGAAGAGGCGCGAAGACCAGAATAATAGAACTTTCTATAGTTGTTAACAGCTTGGAGAAGCAACTCGACCCAGGCATTGATAAGCACTGCTTCATGAAAGCCCTAATCGGCGCACACGCGATCACAGGCTGTGATACCATCTCTATCTTCTCTGGTAAAGGGAAGTGGAAAGCAGTCCAGCTTCTCCAACGCAATGAAAGGTACGTCCGAGCTATGGCGAGTATCGGGGAGGAGTGGGCAGTATCCAAGGTGACCTTAAAGATACGGAGGCACTTGTGTGTCAGCTGTACGGGAAGAAGTGCCAGAGTGTGGATGTGCTGCGCTATGAGATCCACTGCACCAGAGGCGGGAAAGTCGAGCCAGAGCAAATTATCAAGCAGCAATCTGGAGAAGAGCCATTGTTCCACTTCCGGTAATCCCCTCCCCTCATGGGCACGGCTAGGAAGTAGACAATATCTCTAACGTTGTGGAATTTGTGTGGCTTGGATCTAAGCCGGCTCCAGAAGAGATCCTGGAACTACTCTCCTGTACGTGCAAGAGAGCATGCACGGTCGAGAACTGCTGCTGCTTGAAGGCGGGTCTGAAGTGCACTGACATGTGCAGTATCCAGTGTGAGAATATGGCGACTGATGATGGCGTTCAGTATGAGTGGGGATAGTGACTCTGAAGATGTAGAGGATTGATACGGGTAAGGACATGTACGTTCACAGGTGTGGGTTACTTGGAATGGTGAACAGAAAGATAGTTATTACCTTTGTTGTGTCTTTCCGTCTTCAGGTTCGATATAGCAAGACCCCTCTTGACGGGACACATGTTGTATAACGCTTTCTGCAACTCGTGCGTAGGAACGTTTTTTCTTTTTTCAGCTACGATGTTCGAGAAACAAAAGCAGTACATGACATGGACGTATGTTTATGTTATAGATCCCATATGCAAGTGACAGCAGTGAAGAAGGACGTTATACGATCGTGGCGCTTCTGTACTCAAACGAGCTCTAGACTGAAGTGTGGATCTAGTTATCTACTCTGATTTGTGGTATATTGATTTACGGCGTAGTATATAGAAAAAGACGTTAGCAATAGCTTTAAGCGTGTTTTTCTAGCATTGCGATGCAGAGCGCCTTAATGGTAATTTAGTTATTTCAGATGATTGAGATAGCGATTGAATACACAAGCTAGAAAACAAAATGGCGGTCACTGTGACGTCATTCATGACGTCATCATAGCTTGAATAACCGTAAACAATGCTGAAATAATATCTCAGATATGTATTATTCCAAATATACATCTAGGCAAAAAATCGCGTGCATTTAAGAAAGAATAACATTTTTTAAACTTTTCTTTAGAAATCCAAGATGGCGGCCAAAAAGAGGGTATGAGGGGCAAATTTAAAATTCGATTTGCAAAGTGAAAGCTACCGTTCTATCCTTGCTATCATACATTTTTATGATGCTTAATAGTCAAAGATTAAGATTATACAAGTTTCGTTTGTTCCCCTTAAGTGAGCCATACAACCTCCCTAGCTGATGGACTAAAAAGAGGTGTTCATCATGGTAAGATACTAAAGAATATTATCGTTTGTCTCACGATGTAGTCACTTGGATGTAGATAGCGACGTTTCGAATGCTTACTGTTAGTCTCCATCAGGCGATGGGGTAGACTGGTTACGCGTCACCCGATGGTCTGCTATGATCATCGGTGGATTTCGATCCTCATTATTATTCCGTGAAGATGTTGTTCCCTCATAGGTCCGCTGTCGTACCATCCTCGGAGACCCAGGGGCAGTTAGTGGGGGCAAGCGAAAAATATCGGCAAAGAAAAGTACTTTTCTTTGCCGATTTTTTTTCGCTTGCCCCCACTAACTGCCCCTGGGTCTCCGAGGATGCTGTCGTACGGTCTCCTTCTGTTTTGTTTCTCGACCGTTTGTTTGATTCCATCTTTCTGGAATCCCAACTGCTTAATCCCTGCCTTATCCCTGTGCACCAGCAGTGCGAATGAGTGAGTCTCGATCAATAAACTTTACCTCGTTCCAAAGCGGATACTTGCCGGTCTCGTGGGCGTGCTCTGAAACGAATTTTGCCTTCGCGCGCCAACAAGACTGCCAGCTACGTACGCAGGCTATACGGCAGCGGACCGATGAGGGAACAACTTCTTCACGGAATAATAACGAGGATCGATCGAAATACAGCAATCATAGTAGACCATCGTACTACAAATGGTGACGTGTAACCAGTCGACCCCATCTGACAACACCTGATGAAGACCGGCGCAGTCGAAACGTCGCAATCTACATCCAAGTAACTACATCGTGAGACAAACGATCGCGATAACATAATGCTTTAATTATTAAAAGTGCTGGGTTTTTTTTCGGGCATTCAACTCAAACCTTACTGTCTCAACTAACAGTGTAAAACAGCTATCTGTTAAGAAGAAACTGGAAACTCGGTTCGATTCTCATTTAAAAATTTAAAATGTTGGCCATTTATCAGCTACTCTGTTCAGACCCTGCAGTAATGGCACTTTGCCCATTGGTGGTCCAATTACGATTGTCAGTTTCTTTGTTTTAGTTTATTTTAGTTTTGTTTTGTTTCTCTCTAGTCTCTCTCTCTTCCTTCCGCTTATTTCAATCACTGGTTTTGATTTATCGATTTCCGCAGAATAACCGCCAGTTCTTATGTTTATATGAGTTTTATTCGTCAAAAACCATCACGATGTCTTCAATTATTGACCTTGGCAGAAACAAAAGCTATTTTGTACGAAAGCTACCATCAAATATTTTGGTACGTGAGTTGCTGAGTCAGCATTTTTTTTTTTGTTAACGTGCTTTGTAGCTTGCCAAGTTTTATGTTTTCAACTATTGCAATTTCGTTTCAAAATAAAATGTTCACTTAATTATCAGTCTGCAATCGCTCCGCAATTTACATCAATGCGAGTCTGACAAACTGCTTGCGCAGTACGAACTGTAGTCTCCTACGCAGCCGTTATTTGTGTCGTCACGCAACGCTTCTCCCCACTAGACACTAGTTAGTGGGGAGAAGCGTTGCGTGACGACACAAATAGCGGCTGCGTGGGAGACTATACGAACTGTTGATCATCTTTAAAAATGCTAATTGAACACGTATCGATTCAGTATTGCTATTTAGGCAAGTTCAAAGATATTCAAAATCACGAACAATGAACTTAAACGTCGTACAAATAAAAAAAAATGCACGCTTATACTTCTGCTTTTGAGCCAAGAGGAAACTAATTAAACAATACTCCAATGTGGGGGTTTCCCGATGAAGAACAATTGATTGTAATTACGTACCGTTTGCACATTCAGTGTTATTAAATGACATTTCGTCATTTCCTGCACCGCTCCCAGATTACACCAGTCAAGAAAATATTTTGTTAAAACTGACTGAAACGAAGGACATAAACTAAGAAGTACGAAGAAATGTGCTACGGTACGATTTGTTCTGACAAAGGGCTAGCGATCGAAATGTCAGTTGCATATGAAACGGCCTTGTTCAGCTCATGCCATGTCATGCTCAGCTCCAACGCAAGTTGATAATTCTCAGTTCTTGACGCCGACCGTAGCGCACAACAGTTTCATTAGAAAACCGATCCCCTGATCCTGACAAAAGGTGAGTAATTCGGATAAAACAAAACTATACACTGAGATAAGCTGCACGGTATACCATAGTCTCAGTTACGATCATCTTGCTGTTCATTGGTCCAGTTTGATAATGATTGAAGTGCATCATGAAATTGTCAAAATAGTTGGGATTGTACGTAGGCCATTATGCAACCACGACAGTGTTTTGTTAAATCGAAAACTGACATCTTCGAGAAGAGGGCAGAGAGGTTAAAAAAACAAATTCGGTTCATTTTTTTTTTTATATGGAAAGCGTGCATATATGCATGCAGGCCGGCGTCAGAGGATGAGCTTACACGCGCAATGAAGTACGTATATTTTTACGTATTGTATGTCTGCATAATATATCGGTTCAGACCTGGCGTGACCAATCGATGAAATTTTTTAATCGATAAACACCGATTATCGATTTCTTCGTGCATGGCGCAATGGCTAAAAAAAATGTTATTTAGAAACTAATCGAAAACGATATTGTCTACGTCTACATTTTTAATTTTTAAACATGACGAAAAGGCTTACCAAAATCGGGCAAAAGAGAGACCCTGGGAACGAGGTTGTGACACAAACTTACTCGCTCGACGGACAAGGCAAAGATGATCGACTGCTCCTAGTCATCCTCTCTTGTCCTAGTCTAGATATTCGGCTATTCTACCGTTTTCACTCGTCAAGTTTCGATCAGCCTGGATCTTGGAATACGGGGCAACTGTTGGTGTCGTTGGTGATATTGCGGGCGTATACAGGCACTGTACTAGACCACCGTAGCGCGAATTTTACGCCGGCAGAAGTTCAGGAATATGTCGATGAAAATGACGTGCTCTGTGGCCTCGCATGGAAAGTGTTATAACGATTCAGTGTTTCAGCTGCTTTAAGTAAGGGTATTGTCGTAGTTCCGATGATACTGCGGACGTGCATGTAGCGTAAAGTATTATGTGATTACGCGCGTCTCGATCTGCTTATATTGATGATGGTTTCACCACAAACTGATGCCAGGCCGCTAAATCGAAGCTTATTCGGTTAGATATTTTTATCCGATTCTCCCTGGATCGATTGATAACAAGCCGTTTCAAGCAAGCCATTTTTGGCCGCTTTCGTCGGTTCCACTTGACGATCACATTTCTGACATATTAAACGGGCTATGATCATGACTTTTATGGTCAAAAAGCCGAACAAGGCGGACGGTTGGAAGGAACGCGCGCGTGACGAACATGAACACGTCATGTCAATGCTCATAATTTCGGGGAATCCCCTGATGAGAGTATGTTAAATTAATATAAACGTCATACACTGTTGATCATTTTCAAACTAGAATAACGATCACGAAGGAGAACAAAGACGCGCGCGTTTTGAAAACACTTTTCAAAGTTAAGCCAATTCTTTAAAGTTGGCTTCTTTGTTATTTCTTCGAAAGATAAAGGTAAGACTTATAATTATCGATTTTTTTCTGGGGTTATCAGTTTTAAAATTAGTTCTCGAAACCTCAGTTTTATTCGGCGGTTTTCTCGTTTTGGCGCGCAGTCCACTGATGTAGTCGTTTAAATTTGATATTACTTTTTTGTGATCATTAGTAATATTCACTATGCATTTAAGCTTAAGTTTTCCTTACATTTAAATGTATTGTACAGGTAACCACAGGAAACATTATATTTATCATCAACTCTCATGATCATCGGGTCGATCATGTTCGAATCATGTGTATGTGCTGGCGCATATTTTTTGATACTGTATTATTGCCTTGATGTGACTGGTCTCAGGCCTAGTTAGCAAAACTAAGCAACTATAAATGAAAAATTAGGAAATATTTAGCCTATAGCTACGCGATCTCAAGTCTTTTTGATTGATATTATTTTTCACCTCCGTGTTCGCTGACGGATGATTGGAGGTCATCTGAATGGCTACGTCCATTCCGGTTTATCAATTGTTCTGACAAGGTTTAAATTAAATAATAATTTGTTCCAATGTCAATGCGTCAAACCAGTTGGCGGATCCGCCGTAAAGCGTTTTATATGAATCCCCGTGCCCCTGAAACGAGAACCGCCGGGGAGACCTGCAGCCGATAATTTAATTAATAAATTTAAATTTTTAAATTTAAATTTTACCGAGATCTTTAGAACTACAACTGTCAGTGATTATATCATCCCAGTCCGGACCCAGTCCGGGCCGAAGAAGAGAATTGAAACACTCAACAGGCAGGCTTATTTTTTTTTACACTCCTGCTTCGTATTCAGCGAGTTCTTCTTCAAAAGCACTTTTCACTGAAATCGTTGAACAAGTTAGTATATTTACCTTTGAAAGAATTTAAATCCCCTGCCACGCCTTGGTATATTGACTATATCCTAAAGCGTCTAGAAGTTTCACAGCCACAAAAAGAATTACCGGTAAGCTTAGGAAAATTAATTACATTCCTAAATTATATAATTTTCGGTGGTGAAGAACGCGAGTTTTCGTGGCGGTGCTCTCCTCAGTTCAGTCCGAAATGATCGAAATTTCAAGCGAATCATGTTAATCAACACTTCAGGCGATTCTGATCAAAATAAGACTCGAATTATAAGGCATAGGGCGAAAGAAGTTGTTTTAAAATAGCAAAATGGATAAAATAACGGTATATGTTTCTAAAATATTGATATATTGTTCCGTCCGCGCGTACATTCGGGTTAGCTGTTTCGAGAAATGTTGTCGGAAAAAGGCGCACGCGACAATTCCGAAAGGTAATCTGGGATATGATCAGCAAGGTACGTCTGACACTGTAGCTGTCGAACCTACTTTTAATTTGTTGCTTTCTTTTAGCACTCGCAAACAAACGCCCATGGCGTCTCGTGCCATTTTCTAAGATTTCCTTGAAATGCTGAAGTCACGGAACCGTGAACTTAAAACTACCCGCGATACCTTTCGGGATTGTCGCGTGCGCTTTTTTCCGACAACCTTTCTCGAAACAGCTGTATATTGGCTAAAATCGAAAATGATCAGTTATTGAAGATTTCAGGAATACACAAACCAGAAAATCGTCCAGGAAATATAGCCTAGGAATAGTTAATACCCTCGTCGATAATTGGCTGAATGGCCAATCATAGACAAACGTAAACAACAACAAAAAAACGAACCAATGAGAATTCGAAGCAAATACACGTAACCGGCGCCAAGCGCGGGAAAACGCGTGCGACCAAGCTGCGATTGGTTTTGTTGCGTTCGTTAGGTGGGAGCGGCGCAAATCTGTATCTGTGAATTAGAAGTTAAACAAAGTTTTCATGCATTCACCATTCATCCATTCGTTCGTTCGTTCGTTCGTTCGTTCGTTCGTTCGTTCGTTCGTTCGTTCGTTCGTTCGTTCGTTCGTTCGTTCGTTCGTTCGTTCGTTCGTTCGTTCGTTCGTTCGTTCGTTCGTTCGTTCGTTCGTTTCGTTCGTTCGTTCGTTCGTTCGTTCGTTCGTTCGTTCGTTCGTTCGTTCGTTCGTTCGTTCGTTCGACGCGCAGTTTCACGCCTGTATTCGCAGGCTACGTGAAGAATAGCGAGTGTATTAAAAAACCAAAAGGCGAGTGGCATGGAGGCTCTACTGTGGATGATACACGAAAATCTCATATTAGATTCGATGTAACAAATATGTTCCCCATTTCTGAAGTGCTATAAATATAAACTATTCAAGATACTTGCCGGAATCTAAAACTGAAGCTGTAGATATATTCCCCTCGTATTTTTTATTCGCTTTCTATTCCTCGCTAAAACAATGACCTGTCACAAACCGGTTACGAGCTTCAATTCCCCGTTCTCGTGTCAGACTGGCAGAGTAGTGATTTAACACGCCGGTTGTTTTACTTTCATTTTAAAAACAATCGTGCGCACAATCATTTCTTTCTTCTGTTGATACCTGTCTTGGTGTAAACGCACATGTCGGAAGTGTATCCGGTTTGAAGTCGTGCCGATCCTAACTTGTACCGATCTGAAGTAGCACTGACCTCGGTCTGAAGGCGTAGTCGGAAGTCCTTCCGAAGTTGTTCGATATCGCAACAGTTGTAGCCAGACCTTATCCACTCGAGTCCGCTTTGTGTTGTAAGATAGGTCTAAACACTGAAGCCTAACAGTAAACTAAACGAGCAAACGCAACGATAAAACTAAAGTCATACGACATGTTCGCTAAACTCACATGGCCCCGAATATGCGGGTCGGCCGCATGAATTAAGTCAGGGACTCCATCCTGAGGGGAGTCCTCACAAGTCCAAAATGTTACGACACTTTGGTTATTAGTTTTCTCAAACAGACTACTCAAATTAATAATATTTTACGGAAGTTAGCTATCATATTATCTGATACATAATTTATAATCAAACCAATGTTGCTGAATATACTATAGCCTGGAATAACGACACATAAATTGCTCTCTCTTGTCAGTCAGAGGTGACGGTCTCCCACTGTTTCTAGAACGCTGGTATCTGTAAATTTACAAGCAGTATCCGTGCAGCCTATGTTTAGTCTGTGATGTATTTTTTTTTGTAATCATAGGATCAGTATTTCGTCGAGACTTCATATTCTTCCAGTATAATGACATTAATTATAATGGCCTTTGAAGATAAAGCAACTTTCCAATCGCGCCGACAGCCACTCCTAAAACATATTGACACACCCAGTCATATCTGTCGTTTTTCCATCTGAAGAATTTCGGTTTCTAGAACATTTCTGAGCGCTTTTCAATTTAAAAGGCAAAACAAAATTAAACTTACTTGATCAAAGTGAAGGATGTTGGCAAAGTATCCTTTAATTCTTGGTCCACTATTGGACAGAAATATGCAAGGAACGAAGATTTGTTTTGAATTTGAAGTTGTTATCTCTAGACTGCCATAGTATTGTCAATGATATACTGGTGTAATTACACAAGGGTATTCCCCTCAGAACATTTTCGAGTTGTAGATCATTCATGTCATGCCAAATTCACAGCCATTGAGCAGGCACCAAGTCCTTCTTTGGACTTCAGCAATTGCAGAATGTTGTCAGCTGGCTGATTCTGTTTGTTTTGGCTTGTACGTTAAAAGCACAGGGAAGCGTCTTGTAAAACAATATTTCTAACATTGTTTAGAAGATATCACACCGACTTTCACTGAATATTCTGCTCTCTATTGCAGAATCATTGCTTCCATTATTGGATCGTTGGTTTGCAGCGACCGATTGAAATAATCTTCATACGTAAGTATATACACCCTTCTTTTATTATTATTTTCAATAAAATGTTGGGGTTTTTTTTCAGTTAAAAACAAAAGACTCAAAGGTTTCAAAAGTTAGGTTGCAACCCTTAGCCAGTTTTGTTGTGATTTATAGTTAATTGATAGCAAAAGCGTAAATCTAAGTTGTTCATCTTTTTCACTTGAAAAGCCGACGAAAAGCCCTGAATTTTTACAAATTATGAGATGTTATTGGACTTGGCTAGCGTGAGTTCCGTAATAAACTTGGAAAAAAAAGCCGACATCATATATTACTCAACACGGAATGAAGAATGAACAAGCTACAGTAGTTCACGTTTTTATTATAAAACTTTTCTGATCAATTCTCGGCAAACGTGCACGCATATACTTGCATTTGTCAGGCCACTTTCACAAAATTGTCCGTCAGACATGAAGGAAAAATGTTTTTACTCAATATAAAAAAAAACAAGTTTTCCTAAAGGGAACAAATCAGTGAGAATCCTTCTTTTCATCATGGGCCAGTTTGCCACGACCCACGACCCCCCCACCCACGCGATTTAGCCTCACCCCTCAGTGAATATTAAGGTGGCTGAGCACAGTTTTACTACCAAATCTTCATTATGACATTATTTTTTAACGTTAATAGTTTGTGAGCCCAAACTTGGCACACTTGAAATTCAGTCACAGGTCTCCGATTTTCTGCCTTATTTAAAGGATATATGCCGTTTCCATGGCAACGGATCAGCTTGAAAACAGCTACAAACTGTTAGGTTTTTCCACTTTGCAAAAAATCCACTCATTAGATTTTTATCTTAAATTGCTAACATTTCAAACAAAGCAAGTAGATTGTTATGACATGGACTTGACATCATTCTAACAGACGGTTTATGAATTATTTTTGAAAATGTATTTTTGATTGCACTGCGAAATTCCTCTGTTAGATTTTAATTTGTATACTTTTAAAGGTTGAGTTGTGATCGTTTGTTAAATCATGCAAAGTTTCATCGATTTATAATGAGTGGATTTGGAGAAATCGCCGTTTGTTTACACTGTCGCGCGTCACGGATTTTCACCAAAGTGCACATGCGCAGCATTCAATTGGGTTCTTCGGGTGCTCGCGGCAATGATGAAAAACCTGCAAAATGGCTGGGTTCTTTGAGTCCTGACTTTTTCTGACATACTGTTCTAACATAACTTTTAACAGGCAACAGACTGTGTAATTTTTTAGCACTTTGTAATCCACAAAAACAGCAGGGAACAAATAAAACGATCGCTGTATCTGCGCCATGTTTGTTTTTCTCAACCATCGTGCGCGCGCTACATCGCGTCATGCAATGAAATTTTAAGAGGTTTAAAGAAGGGATAGAACGAAAATATTTTGGAACACCAACAGACAGTTGATACCCACGCGGGTGCTCTTGCGTGGTTATCAACTGTCGTCAATGTCAATCTACTAATTTTTAACTTCAAATTCTAATTTTAAAACTACATTAAATATTCAATATTTCTTATTTCCCTAAATTTTACAACTCTTTTGAGAAAAACTATTTCCTCCCCAAATACCCAAAAATCACCCAAAAATTTACAAAACACCCCATAACATAGCTTCATGGGATGAGCTAAGAGTTTTTGGATTGCTTGAAACGCGAATGAGATATTTTCATTCAGGTGGACTCCCGCCTTAACTGAAATGGTATTTTAAAACATGTTCCTATTGTTGCGCATGTGTAACAAACACATAGTTCACATTCCAATCATACGAGATGGAAGTCCAAAAGAATGTTCATCTAGATTCATATCTAGCTTAAATGTCCCGTTTAAGAACGTTCCGCTGACCGCTCTAAAGATTAGTCTACGGGCTCGCTTTTGCTCGCCCGCAATTATTCATCATTCATATCTGAAGTCCTTCTCAAATGTTTACACAAATTAACGGGATCAGTCAGTCCGGGTAGCTGACATCATGTATCACTGGGTGTATGTGTAGCGACTGGGCAAGAACATACAGTGGAACCCCGATTTAACGAAGTGCCAGGGACTGGAGAAATTGGTTCGTTAAATCGGGGTTTCGTTAAATCGAGAACCCCGATATAACGAATTTGTTGAAAACTGACCAAAAACTTATAGTAATAATAATTAATTAGTCAATAATTAATTTGCCGTAATGTTAACTGATTAAAGTGTATATGACATATATTTTTTTATTTGCTTGATCGAATCTACATAGGATCCTGATATGAACATCGAAAAAAAAAAATTCCATATCGCTTTTCTTCACCGCGTTTTAGCCGTCTAAAGACGTGGAATTTCATTTCCGGTTAGGTAAAAAGCCGAGCGAGGTGGAGTCCTGGACCGAGTCGGTCGTCACGTCAAAACCAGAACGCCTTCGACAACCACGCAAAGACAGCGAGGGTTTCGTGGCTTGTAGTGTGTATAACCAGATATTTTCTTAGTTCAAATTTTGTCTAGAACCGTCAAAACCTACACAAAGTTATGTCTACGGATGATTTTGAGTTTGGGAGCGTTTCTGAGCGATCAGACGCATAATTCAGTGTTTCTTCGACTGTTGATGAAGTTGAGTGCGATGAGTTTATACAGGTTTATCAGTAGAAGCAGCAGCAGACAACTCAGACCCAGAAGGTTCTTACGATGAGTGGCTTCAAGAGTACATGTATACCGCTAGCAGATAACGACAGCGATATAATTTCTCATTCTGAAAGAACGTGAATTTCGGAGCCCGGACATGCTGGAAATGCGTGTGTATGGACCAGCATGTTGTTTGTTTACACAATTGCGACAGTACTATTTTTAGCAACGTGTATGACTGTAATGGCTGCTGACAACTTTCTTAGATAATTAAAATATTTTACTGTAGTCGATTATTCATCTTCTGTGGCGTGATGACATTTATTCGTTATATCGGGGTAGATTTTACATTCTGGCTTCTAGATTGTGTTCGTTATATCGAGGATTTCGTTAAATCGGGGTTCGTTAAATCGGGGTTCTTTTCCATATATTTTATTGTAATTCTGGCCGGGATGAATAAATTCGTGCGTTAAATCGGGGACTTCGATAAATCGAGGTTCGTTAAATTGGGGTTTCACTGATCTAGTATTATTTTGGGTCAGGTCTGAAATCACATATTTTGGTCTGAAATAGGGCTTGAGGTTTCGAGAAGCGCGCCGCACAACCCCTGCCAAATTTCCGGGTATCAACCACTCTCGTACCCAGTGTCTTCGTTCCCCTTGACCAGCGGTCGGGAAACGATCGTTTCGTCAACGAGAGTGGCTGAATGAAAGGGGAATACCCTGCTTTATAGCACCCACGTGGTGTCACAAGGCGGTGTGACCAATTCGAAATTATACTTTTGGCCGCTTGCACATTTTGATCGCTGAGCAGAGGAAAATAACCTGAAACAGTCCTTTTATTTATGATCCTCAGAGTGAAAAGGCCACGCAGTCAGCAACAAGGATAAACAAGTTTCGGTAAGTCGTTGTGAACATTACTATTTAGCTGCCTACTATTGCATTGGAATGTTGGATGCGGATACATATTCCGCCATGCGGCATTTATCGAAATTAATTAGGTTGTAGTCAAAGAACAGTGCTCCGCACAAAAATGCTTTAGCTGGATCATTCACTGGTTCCATTTTAGAAGCTAATATATCAGCATGCAAGCCACAAAATTGCTAAAGTAAATGAGTCGAAGCTAAGGTTTATAGCTAGCCGTAACAAATCTCATTTCCGGCCAGTTCAGCGAAGGCAAATGCAAGACGCTATTTCGTACCTGAAGGGAAACCACCTCAAACACTGACGATTATTCCAAATATTGCAGGATGCTTCATAAGGTCTACCGCACTATTTCGATATTCTAAATTTTGGTTTCGGTGTTAGCAATTCGGTGATATGGCGCTCACTAGCTACCGGCCGGTTAATAGCATGTGCACGTTGCAATATATTGCGTGACGAATCGAGTGTAACGCTGCGAAGCTACGAAGTAGATTCAGATTTTTGTGTAACTGTGCGAGGTTTCAAAACAATCACCATTTTGATTTCCACCTTCCTTTTTACTTTCTTCTTCTTTCTACTAGATTGTGTGCTTAATTTATACGTATTATGATATCGGCGGTCAGCTTGCAATACACGGAAACACGTGGATGACCTGAAAACCGTTCAAGAAAGCCACGATCACGTTATTCCTTATAAAGCATTCGTTTAGTACTTTGATTGAAATCGAGATAATATATGTCCTATTATGTATTTCAGTAAAATATATTATAGCAGCCGGGCGCGATATAACCTTAGTAATTGGACAGTTATTTTCCACGCATTTTTGGCGCCCGGAAACCACATGGAATATGTTAAATTCCATGATCACCAGATCAGAGGGGCCAACAATGTAGGTATATCGAATGAATTCTATTTGAATACCGTTCTTGTGTACTTCCAACATATCGCGAGTGAAAAACCACAGTGTGGTAGAGCAACTTGTTCCGGTGAGACAACGACAAATGTGAAATCATATTTGCGGTTGTGCGGAGGATGCGAGGAGTGAGACCAAATAGCCAAAGTATCTGCGACTTCCGTGCGCATGTCCCTATGCCTCCCACCCCCCCCCCCCCCCGCGTTGAGCTGAGAAGATTCTCGACCAATTGCTTTTCTTGACTACGCATGCAAAAGGAAGAGCTCTGGGTTGAGACATTCTCGTTCCAGATCTCCGTTTCTTTGTCACGTCGAAAAGCAAAACGAGGGGCCCTGGGGACGAGGATGGTCGAGATTGAGTAGATTCCATTGCGTGACGACGCAAATTAAACCGCTGCGATAGAGACTAGAAAAACAATTATGTCTTTATTTTCGCTTTTATGGAAAAATCCGATCACCCATAAAATGTTCGGCTAGATTTAATCATGGAAACGGGAAGAAGGCGTGTTAAAAGGTGGAGGTGGCCATGGTATGAGTAGGCCCGGGAGTAATTTCCTGGCGTTATCTCGTGTCCGGACAAATCTCAGATTTTTCACCGACACACCAAATATGGACGCATTTACCGAATTAGACGTCGATCAGTGTTCACGCTGTTTGCAGTCTCTTTCTCTTTCGAAATAATCTTGTTGTGGCATTAATTATAAAGGAGTACACGGGGCGAGGCTCGCCATATCGCCTATTTTCACTATTTTGCGCTCGCGTTTGAGGGTATAATATAATCGTAGGATCTTTGAAAAGGCGGGACTGCAAGCAGTCTGTCCTGGTTTGGATTTTATTTCAGTCTTATCAGCTTGCACTGCAGACAGTAATATTAAAGGTGGCGAGCGAGCG
>MU826860.1:545851-699767 GCA_029204205.1 Desmophyllum pertusum
GACCCAGAGGTTCTTACGATGAGTGGCTTCAGAGTACATGTATAAGCATACCGCTAGCAGATAACGACAGCGATATAATTTCTCATTCTGAAAGAACGTGAATTTCGGAGCCCGGAACATGCTGGAAATGCGTGTTTATGGACCAGCATGTTGTTTGTTTACACAATTGCGACAGTACTATTTTTAAGCAACGTGTATGACTGTAATGGCTGCTGACAACTTTCTTAGATAATTAAAATATTTTACTGTAGTCGATTATTCATCTTCTGTGGCGTGATGACATTTATTCGTTATATCGGGGTAGATTTTACATTCTGGCTTCTATGATTGTGTTCGTTATATCGAGGATTTCGTTAAATCGGGGTTCGTTAAATCGGGGTTCTTTTCCATATATTTTATTGTAATTCTGGCCGGGATGAATAAATTCGTGCGTTAAATCGGGGACTTCGATAAATCGAGGTTCGTTAAATCGGGGTTTCACTGATCTAGTATTATTTTGGGTCAGGTCTGAAATCACATATTTTGGTCTGAAATAGGGCTTGAGGTTTCGAGAAGCGCGCCGCACACCCCCTGCCAAATTTCCGGGTATCAACCACTCTCGTACCCAGTGTCTTCGTTCCCCTTGACCAGCGGTCGGGAAACGATCGTTTCGTCAACGAGAGTGGCTGAATGAAAGGGGAATACCCTGCTTTATAGCACCCCACGTGGTGTGACCAATTCCGAAATTATACTTTTGGCCGCTTGCACATTTTGATCTGCTAGAGCAGAGGAAAATAACCTGAAACAGTCCTTTTATTTATGATCCTCAGAGTGAAAAGCCCACGCAGTCAGCAACAAGGATAAACAAGTTTCGGTAAGTCGTTGTGACATTACTATTTAGCTGCCTACTATTGCATTGGAATGTTGGATGCGGATACATATTCCGCCATGCGGCATTTATCGAAATTAATTAGGTTGTAGTCAAAGAGCAGTGCTCCGCACAAAAATGCTTTAGCTGGATCATTCGCTGGTTCCATTTTAGAAGCTAATATATCAGCATGCAAGCCACAAAATTGCTAAGTAAATGAGTCGAAGCTAAGGTTTCTAGCTAGCCGTAACACATCTCATTTCCGGCCAGTGTCAGCGAAGCAAATGCAAGACGCTATTTCGTACCTGAAGGGAAACCACCTCAAACACTGACGATTATTCCAAATATTGCATGATGCTTCATAAGGTCTACCGCACTATTTCGATATTCTACATTTTGGTTTCGGTGTTAGCAATTCGGTATGGCGCTCACTAGCTACCGGCCGGTTAATAGCATGTTCGAAGCATGTGCACGTTGCAATATATTGCGTGACGAATCGAGTGTAACGCTGCGAAGCTACGAAGTAGATTCAGATTTTTTTGTAACTGTGGCGGGTTTTAAAACAGTCACCATTTTGATTTCCATCTTCCTTTTAGCGGCGAGTGATATTTTGGACAATTATGAAATATTACGAGCCGGTATTATTCCAATACTACGTTACAACTCATGCTATTATAATTACCTATACTAGTGGACAGTTATATTCCACGAATTTTTGGCCCCCGGAAACCACATAGAATATGTATAAATTCCATGATCACCAGATCAGAGGGGCCAACAATGTAGGTTTGTCGAATGAATTTTATTTGAATACCGTTCTTGTGCACTTCCAACATATGTCGCGAGGGAAAGACCACAGTGTGGTAGAGCAACTTGTTCCGGTGAGACAATGCAAATGTGAAATAATATTTTGCGGAGGAAGCGGGGAGTAAGGACCAAATAGCCAGGATCTGCGACTTCCGTGCGCATGTCACTCTATGCCCCACCCCTCCCACCGCGCCGCGTTGAGCTGAGAATATTGTATTTGTATTCTCGACCCCAAACCTTCGCTTTTCTTGACTACGGTCATGCGCAAAAGAGAAGAGTCTCTGGGGTTGAGACATTCTCGTTCCCAGATCCTCCGTTTCTTTTGGTCACGTCGGAAAGAAAAAAAACGAGGGGCCCTGGGGACGAGGATGGGGTCGAGATTGAGTAGATTCCATTGCGTGACGACGCAAATTAAACCGCTGCGATAGAGACTAGAAAACAATTATGTCTTTATTTTCGCTTTTATGGAAAAAAATCCGATCACCCATAAAATGTTCGGCTAGATTTAATCATAGGAACGGGAAGAAGGCGTGTTAAAAGGTGGAGGTGGCCATGGGTATGAGTAGGCCCGGGAGTAATTTCCTGGCGTTATCTCGTGTCCGGACAAATCTCAAGATTTTTCACCGACACACCAAATATGGACGCATTTACCGAATTAGACGTCGATCAGTGTTCACGCTGTTTGCAGTCTCTTTCTCTTTCGAAATAATCTTGTTGTGGCATTAATTATAAAGGAGTACACGGGGCGAGGCTCGCCATATCGCCTATTTTCACTATTTTGCGCTCGCGTTTGAGGGTATAATATAATCGTAGGATCTTTGAAAAGGCGGGACTGCAAGCAGTCTGTCCTGGTTTGGATTTTATTTTCAGTCTTATCAGCTTGCACTGCAGACAGTAATATTAAAGGTGGCGAGCGAGCGATGACCAATTTTGTATCAGTCGCAGGGGAACGAGCCAGGAGCCCCCCTGAGTGAGCCAAAAGAAGGACACGCATTCCAATTAGCGTCTGCCGGCGTAACCAGTCGACCTCATCGCCTGATGAAGACTAGCAGTAAGCAGTCGAAACGTCGCGATCAACATCCAAGTGCAGGGACTACATTGTGAGACAAACGACAATACGCTTTAATTATTAAAAGTGCTGGTTTTTTTTCGGGCATTCAACCAAAACCTTACTATCCCAACTAACAGTTATACATTATGATTTCTGAGCTATCTGTTATAAAACAAGAAAATGAAAACTCGGTTCGATTTTCAGTTAACAGTTAACAATTGGCCATTTATCAAGCTACCCCGTTCAGACCTCGCAGTAATGGCACTTTGCCCATTGGTGATCCAATGGCGATTGTCTTTCTTTGTTTTAGTTTGTTTTTGTTTTGTTTCTCTCTAGTCTCTCTCTCTCTTCCTTCCGCTTCTTTCAATCACTGGGTAGCCGATTCAATTTGATCGGACATTTTGCCAAGGGTATTAAAGACATCTCAACCACATCACAGTTTTATGCCGTTTGGGAAAAAACAAAAGAGGTTTTGACTCATCGATTTCCGGAGCTATAACTGGCTTGAATTTTATTCGTCAACAACCCGATATGTTTCATTATTGACATTGGCTTTATTTTGAAACTAAAACTATTTCGTCTAAAGCTACCATCAAATATTTTGGTACGTGAGTTGCTGAGTCGGCATTTTGTAAAAGCCACTGTTATCAAGTGATTAAGTGAACACATTTCAATTTTAATTTATTGCTGATTAGGCAAATTCACAGATAAATCAATATCAAGAACAATGGACTTAACGTAGAACCAATGAAAACAGATCGGCATAGGTACGTAAGCACAATAAACCACAAATACCGCCGATGTACGTCTGCTATTTTTAATTTACTTCTGCTTTTGAGCTTAAGAGGAAACTAATTAAATAATGTTATTTAATAAAACACAAAAGTCCACTCCAATGTGCCAATGTGGGGGTGTCCCGATGAAGATAAATTATAATTACGTACCGTTTGGCACAAGTGTTAATGACATTTCGTCATTTCCTGTACCGCTCTCTCTCCCAGTCAAGCTCATGACAACATGTCACAACACCTCACAACATTGTTGGGGTGGTCAAAAGGTCTCACAACAAATGTTGTGACCGCTTGATCGGGCCTTAATGTGGTCAATACTCTGAAGTAGTTTTTCTTGAGCAATCAAAGAGCCCGCGACTGAAAAGTTCCAGTGTATAATTTTGTCTACGTGATGAATTTATCACTTCCCGTCTTCTTCTGATTGTGATGAATTTATCACTTCCCGTCTTCTTCTGATTGGTCAAATTGATGAATTGACGGTTTATTTGCCATCACGCACAGGTGTGCAGCGAGTCACAAACTTCCTTGTTTATAATTATAGCCAGGTGTTCGTCGCTCCCCCGCTATCCGAACGCCTGAAACAGGATACATTCGGGAGACTACGAGCAGTCCCTCTTTCCCTTTATAACTAATCGAGCGAGAAGCAAAATAAAGTGAGGGGGGAGGGGGGGTGAGGGTGGGGGATGGCGCGCGAAATCCGGGGATGCTGCTCGCTCCCACACAGCGGTCAAACGTGACGCGCCTGCGCAGTTCCCGCCAAAACCCCACTGCGAAATGTCCTAAATTTACGAAGTCCTCCACTTCTCGACACTTTAAAGCTCAAACTTAAGAAATTTACTGAAAACTTAAGCTTTGAACTCGGAGTATGCATAGATAATGTCATAATTGTTATCCACCAAGTGTCTCAGCTCGTATTTTGGTTTACCACTGCACGTTTCTATGACGTTTCCTTACAAACTTCGCAGCCATTACGCTTCAATCTCTTGCAAAATTGAAGGCAGCGAAACCCGGAAGTGGCGCCAAATTTTTGCGTTTGACCGCTGCGTGGCTCGCTCCAGGGACTAAGGGAAAGAGGGAATGCTCGTAGTCTAGATAGTCAGCTACACCGCTTTCACTCGACAAGTTCTTTCGATGCCTGGATCTTGGAATACGGGGCAACTGTTGGTGATATTGTGGTCATATACAGGCACTAGGCGGCCATGTAACCTACAGATATATCTGGAAATATATAGTGCATGCCGCTGTTTAGGCGAACGTACGTCATATCCAGTATAGACCACCGTAGCGCGAGTGAATTTTACGCCAAAAGTCCTGGAATATATCAATGAAAATGATGTGCTCTGTGGCATGGCCTCAAATGAAAGTGTTATAACGATTCAGTCAGGTGCTCTGTTTCAGCTGCTTTAAGCGAGGGTATTGTCGTAGTTCAGATGTTACCGCGGACGTGCATGTAGTGTATAGTATAGGAGTGTTCACTGTTTATCAACATTTGTTTTGTTATTCAAATTTTCCAACCATTAAACAAAAGAACTCTTTGTTTCAACAGCCAATAGTTCTCTGGTTGGCACATTAATAACAATAGGTGACGTAACGAGAAACATCGCTATTATGTGATTGAGATCACGCACTTCTCGATCTGCTTATATTGATGATGGTTTCACCACAAACTGATGCCAAGCCGCTAAAACGAAGCTTATTCGGTTGAGACATATTTTTATCCGATTCTCCCTGGATCAAAAAACAAGCCGTTCCAAGCAAGTCATTTTTGGCTTTCTTTCGTCTGATCTTGTGACACTCGCGATGCACATTTTTGACAGCACGCTTGAGCTTCATCAGCTCGTCACGATCACAAAGAAGGGACTGCCAATATTTTACTCAGTACATTAGGTAGAAGAAAAAGCCGGGAAAGGATGGTTTAAAGATTTGGAAGACTAAGATATATTATGAGCGCCGTCTGGAATATGACATCATTATTCTTGGGGAATCCCCTATTGGATTAGCCTGCGTGCAGGCTGACTATTGGATAAATTTTAAATGTTTGATAGCGTCGCGTCAAATTATTTCAACAACGATCACACGAAGGTGACAAAAGTTTGAAAACTTTTCATTGTGACGCCAATTCTTTAAAAGTTGGCTTATTTGGTATTTCTTCGAAAGATAACGGTAAGACTTAAAATTATGGATTTGCTCAGTGATTATTTATTCTCAAAATCATTTATTCAGGTGGGTTTCGCGTTTGGTGCGCGCGCGATAATCGTTTAAAAATTTGAATTCGTTATTCGAGTATTATTTTTTTGCGATAAACTTAACCAGATAACAACTGAATAATATTCACTACGCATTTACGTTTTCTTTACAATATAATTCAAATGTATTGCCAAGCTGGCGTAATCGCAAGAAAGAAAATCATATTGATCATGTCGGTTGGCGGAAATTTTTTATACTGTATAAAATCGCCTTTATGTGACTGTTTTCAGGTCTAGTTGGCAAAACTAAGGCCCGGTTTGAACGTTGCATTTCATATGTGCCGAATTTAATACCAATTTGGGTCGACTCAAATTATTAAATTCGACATTTGATTATTTAGACGTCGAATTTATAGAGTCGCATTTAATTTTGTAAAGTTTCGTTCCCAGGCCCCGTTTCCTTTCGAGTCTTCCCGCGCTATTTCAAACATTAGGGTTCCCTGCAGACTAGCATGTTTAGATTGAAAGCTAAAATACGAACAAGAGAAAATAAGAACGAATTTCATTTTTTCGCGAACCAACGTTTTTATTTTTGGCGCCACTCTTGTTGTTTTCAAGCATGACTGGTCACGTCAACACTTATACCTTTCAACCAATCACGAATGCTGTTATATTCAGAAATACATTATAATAATTCATGCATTCAATTCGGCACATGTGAAGTTCGACGTCTGATAAAGCAACTGTCGAACTTCTGTCGAATATTCGACTGGCCCAGTCGAAGATGCGGCAGAAGTCGCATTTAATTCAAATCTGTCGAATTTAATTGATTTAAACGTCGAACTTCACATGCATTTAATTCCTGAATTAGATTCGGCACATGTGAAATGCGACGTTTAAACCGGGCCTTAGCAAAACTAAGCAACTATAAATGGAAAAAACCGGAAATATTTAGGCCACATCTGCACGATCTCAATTCCTTTTGGAAGCCTTTATGATTGAAATCAGTCTCCATCCGTGTTCGCTGATGTATGATTGGAGGTCATGGTAGATTTAAATTAAAAAATAATACTAATTTATTCCAATGAATGCCAGGCTCCACGGTGGGGATGGATGGGGTGAAAAGAAATTTTCGAGCGAAAGCGGGCTGCGCGAAGCCTGGAGGCGAGCGAAGCGAGCCGCGTGAAGCCCGGAGCCTATTCATAGGCTAGCGTTATTCTCGTGATGCCAGTTAGCGGACCCGCAGTGAAGCGTTTTATATAAAGCCCTGTCCGGCAAACGAGAACCGGCGAGAGCTGCCGAGAATTGAAGCCTACCGAGAGCTTTAGAACTAGAACTGTCAGCGACTACCGATGTATTTATGCAGGGTTCAATTCCTACTGTTGCCATCCCCCCCCCCCCCCCCCCGGGCACACCCCCGGATATTTACCATTTTTTCTTCACTTGGAGTCCTATTCCCCACCCCCGGGCACAAAGATAGAAGCAATTTCCCACCCCTGGGACACAAACTGCACCGTTTCACAAGAGGACAGAAATATTTATTACGTTTTACAAAATAGACGTGGACTCGTATGGCTCCAAAGGTCAAGAAACATCTCTCCCATTGTTTTTGTTTCTCTCCCGAGTTACTTTGGCTTTTAATGCTACTCTCTTGCGGGTTTTTTCAAATACAGGTTTTATAAACTTGGAAAAGTTGCTTTCCTCCAACCAATTGCATACAAATTGAAGGGATTCAGTCTCCAGCAAAGAAGTCCGCTCGCCAATTTCGCCCCATAATTCCTTGCGCGTCTACAGATACTTCAACTATTCCCACCCCCTACTTCCGGGACAAGACTAACTTGCAAAATTCCCCACCCCCGGGCCACGATGGCTGACTTTGTCCCGGGGGTTGCCCGGGGAGGGGTGGTAACAGTAGGAATTGAACCTGCATAAATCATCCCTGAGTACGCGGGCCGAAGAAGATAATTGCATATGGAACATGTACACTCAATGACTCTCACGAACAATATCTCTTGACAATTCCCTTTCTCGTTTGACATTCAGTGAGCTCTTCTAAAACAAAAACAAAAAACATTATTCACTGAACTCTTAAGTATTTTCCTTTCAAATAATTTAAATCACCTGCCACGCCTTGGCTTTCCTAAAGCGTCTAGAAGTGTCACCGCCATGATAATAAGCTTAGAATTACCACATTCCTAATATAATATAATTTAACGCGAGTTTTCGTCGCGGCGCTCTCCTCAGTTCCGAAATCATCGAGGAAATGATCGAAATTACAAGCGAATCGTGTAAATCAAGACTTCAGTGAGATTCTGATTAAAAAAGAGACTCGAATTATCATGCACAGGGAAAAATAAGTTGTTTTAAAATAGCAAAATGGATAAAATCACTAAAGCTATTTGTTTCTAAAATCTGATATTGATGTTGTTCCGTCAGCGCATACTTTCCGGAATATTCAGTGAATATACTGGCTAAAATCGAAAATGAACAGTTATTGAAGATTTACGTTTTTAATCCAAAAAATAATAATAAACACATAAAGTATTACAGAAAAATCAATGACTGTATATCGACCAGGAAATATAGTCTAGCAACAGTGAATATAGTCGATAATTGGCTAAGAATAACGAATTCAGTCACGGCCAATTATACAAGCGTAAACAACAAAACGAACCAATGAGAACTCGAAGCAAATACACGTAACTGGTGCCAAGCGCGGGAAAACGCATGCGACCAAGCTGCGATTGAGCCTAAACCAATCATAGAGCATAGTAATGCAAAACCAAAGCCGGCTATTCCGGATTACTTTCGACACTCAATTGGATAACTGCCCTACAACAAGTCTATAATTCACTTCTTACGACTCCCCTTCAGACGACTCCTATTCGCCTGCTGCCTGTAGGTTATTGACACAATGTTTAGTGATAAGGCCCGTTTACACATGCGATTTTTGATGCGATTTTATTAAGTGTAAACTACCTGCGATTTCACGGCGATTTTTATGGCGATTTGTATGGCGAGTTGTAGGAGATGTATCGCTTTTTTAGTCACAAAATCGCCGATGAATCGCATCAAAATTCAAGCAAGTTCGAAACAGGCTACAGCGGCGACAAATCGCATTCAAATCGCCATGAAATCGCAGCTGGTTTACACACAGGTGACCAGAGCGTACTATAAGAGTTTGTATGGATTTGAAATTTAATTGAAAATATCTTCTTTTTTCCTTTGAAAAGCTTCAATAAAGTTTGAAACCTTACCTGGTGTCCTTTTTTTGTCTCCCTGGAACCAATAGCAGTGCTTTTAGCACGCTGGTGCTTCTTTGAGCCATTTGAGCGATTTTCGTTTCAACGGTCTGTATGATACAGTACCTGTGGTTTACACGGGTGAGTTGGAATCGCGCGAGAAATCGCAACTAAATCGCCGCGACAAATCGCATCAAAAATCGCATGTGTAAAGTTTCCATCAGATTTGATTGGGTCGCAATGCTGTCGTTAGCCTGTTCGATCTAGACGTACATTTGGTCAGTGGGGAGTGGCGCGAACAATAGAAGTATTTCACGCCTGAGCATGCGTTCGCAGGCTACGAGAAGAATAGAAGTGAAAAAAAAGGAGAGGGAAAGCTGTACCGTGGATGATGATACACGGGAATTTCGTATTATTAGATTCGATGTAACAAATGTCTTCCCTATTTCTGAAGTACTAAATATAAACTATTCAACCTGTCGGAATCTGAAACTGCTGAAGCTGTAGATATATTCCCCTCGTATTTTTATTCGCTTTCTATTCCTCGCTAAAACAATAATCGTATCTGTCACAAACCGGTTACGAACTCGATCGGCTCGATTCTATTCCCTGTTTCTGTCGCTGAGACCGTTTTGAAATCAAACTGGTACTAATTTCACGCCAGTTCTTTTACTTTCGTTTTAAAAACAATCGAGCGGCAAACTCATTTCTTTCTTCTGTTGATACCTCTCTCGGTGTAAAAGCGCATGTCGGAAGTGTATCGGTATGAAGTCGTACCGATCCGAACTTGTACCGATCTGAAGTAGCACTGACCTCGGTCTGAAGTCGTAGTCGGAAGTCGTTCCGAAGTTGTACGATGTCGCAACAGTTGTAGCCAGGCCTTATCCACTCGAGTCCACTTTGGTTTATAGTTTCTCGAACCGACTACTCAAATTAATAATATATGTACTGAAGTTTGAGCTATCATATCATTAAACATGTAATTAAACTCTTGCTGAATATATCATAGCCAGGAATAATGACACATATATTGTTTTTTTCCCCTGTCAGTCAGAGGTCTCCCGCAGTTTCGTGAAGGCAGGTCTCTGTAAATTTAAAAGCGTCGTCCATACAGCCTTCAAAAACGAGTTATTGATGTCAAACTCTTACGTCTAGTCTGTGATGTCTTTTTGTAATCATAAGATCGGTATTTCGTCGAAGACTGCTTAATATATTCTTCCAGTATACGTATAATGACATTAATTATAATGGACTTTTGAAGATGAAGCAACGTTCCAATCGAGCGCAGCCACACCCAAAACATGACACACCCAGCATTATATCTGTCGTTTTTGCATCTAAAGCATTTCGGTTTCTGAAACATTTTTGAGCGTTTTTCGATTTAAAAGACAAAATATGATTAAACTTACTTGATCAAATGGGAAGGATGTTGGCAAAATATCGCGCTTTGATCAGTTCTTGGTCTACTACAGGACTGAGAATATGCAAGGAATGAACATTTGTTTTGAATTCGCAGTTGTTATCTCTGATCTAGACTGCCATTGTCAATGCATGATGATCAATGATATACTGGTGTAATTACAGGTACAGGAGGGTATTTCCCTGAACACTTTCGAATTGTTGATTATTAATGTCAAGTCCTTCTTTTGGCATCAGCAATTGGCAAAATGTTCAGTGTTGTCGGCTGATTGCGTTTGTTTTGGCTTGGACGTTAAAAGCATACGAAAGCGTCTTGTAAAACAACATTTCTAAGATTGTTTCTCAGTGTAGATATCACACACTTGAAGCTACTTTCGTTGACTATATTCTGCTATCTATTGTAGAATCGCTGTCTCAATTATTGGATCGTTGGTTTGCAGCGACCGATTGAAATCATCTTCATACGTAAGTATACACCCTTCTTTTATATTATTTTCAATAAAATGCTTTATAAACTACGTACTTGCTTAAAATTCACCATCTCTCGTTATTACCACACATGACGCTTTCGACATTGCTGATCCTAGCAGTATGCAGGACGAGTGTCACGTATGAACCTAGTAAATTGCCAAGCTCGCCACGAGTCTCCCTGTAGCTTAGTGGTTATTAGAGAAAACTGAAATAACATAGTTCTTATTTACGTTTTTCGTATATTCGCTACTGGTTTTAACCGTATGACAGTTGGGGGGCTTTGGGAGGCCTTGTTATCGGCGGGGGGGGGGGGGGGGGGGGGGGGGGGGAGCTCTTTAGGTGCATACAATAATTCTGCATGTAAAACTCTAGCTCTAAACAAAGTGTTGTGAATTGCACAAAACAAGTCGACCGTCGCTACATTCATCAATTGAACATCACAAGTCTGAACATACTGTAACGACATAAAATGCAAAATTGGAGGGGCTTATAATAGCGGTTATTACAGTTGAGCCCGCAGTCAAATATTCGTTTGTTTTTAAAAAGTATGCAAACGAGCCGTTAGGCTCGATTTCCGCCGCTCTCTCGAGTCCGGTCTTCGTTCTGAACAGCTGCTGGTAATTGAGCCTACAAATGAGGCCAATACAATGCCAGATTGACCCTTTCGCCTCGTTTGCATGTCAAACCGCTGACATAGTGTAACTGACTGCTATTGGTGGTTTGCATCAGTGTTACAAAACCTGTTTGCTTGCATCAACAACATCAGACAATTAACAGGTTATAGAGCAGGCAGAAAGAAACTCTTGTTCCAAATTTTAGCATCGCAGCGTTTTTCATAACCAAGTTATTACGAAAATAATTTTCAGAAAATTACAGTATTTAGTATGCGGCCGCCATGTTAGTGCCCTTCTTTGGAACACCAAACAATTGTGCACGAATTAGAGTAGATTCTACCATCAATATCATTAGCTTTCACCTCAAAACTCTTTAGATATCACTTCTAAATTATTATCACATATGAAAATTTAAAAATGACATAAAAATACCCGTTTTTGGTAGCACTGAATCGATAGCAAACGGTGCATAGAGGTTAATATATTGCACGTCTAGAATATATGAAAAGAATAGCATACGGCCTCATCAACTATCACATCATAGAAATCTCGAGCTCATAATCTAATTGTTTTAGTGAAAATCATAACAATTGTCTAATATTAACTCTAAATCTTCTTCCGAAACTTCGAAGAAACGAGAAGAAACCGCAATTTTGTAGACGACCTCCAGCCACTGCACACTAATGGCTGATAGTGTACGAGTAGCTCAGCCAATCAGATTGTCTCATTTGCATTAGTATACTAGTAGAGTTTTACTAATTAACATTAGTATATACCAAACCAGTGAATAGTGCTTTTCGCGCGTTCTGATTGGCTAGCTGAATAGTCTTTGCTATTCACCTCCTAGCAAAACAAAATGGCCGTTCGTTACATTACTTCCATAAACGAGGCCGCTACACGTCACTGTGTTATCAAAAATACCTGAAGATATTTAGAGGTGATCATTTGTAGAAAGTTTAGTCGTGTCACTAAATAAAATCTCCAAAAATGTCGTACAAAATATTTTGTTTACTATCGAGCAAATTGCTAGAGTAAGAACGTGACAACGCGCAGTTGTAAATAATTTCGAACAGTTTTAAACGTTTTTGAAGTGGTTCCAAATGCTGTCCAGTCCAACTAGCTTTAAAATGCAATTTCTACCTGAAATCCTGAATACAGCAGTGTCTTTCAAAAAGCAAGAAGTCCCTGCTGCCAACGATTTAGTTTTGTATTCGGATCGACTAATCTCGGTCTCACTACGCTAGGAAATATTCATGTTGCCGTATCATGATCAAGAACTGCCCAAATGCTGTGGCTTCTCCAAACTTTACTGCTTCTCCCCTCCGGTAAATTAAAAGCAGTAACATCAGACGGTGGATGCAGTCACATGTGAGAAATAATTGAACTGGAATTACGGAAACGTCTTCGGTTTATTGGCAGCATCGTGACCATCTTGTTCAGTTTATAACGGCACTTGCAGCTTCAAAATCAGTTTATCAGGCAATGGAAACTGACAGAACTTGTAAAATACGAGAAAATAGAACTCGTCGCTTTTGGTCCATCAGTAAAAACGGAAAAAATTATAATTTTCCCCTTGAAATCGTCAAAGTCCAACATACGAGACATGTTGATCGCCTGATGTTGTCATGTGACTTTTCCCGCGCTGATTTTTCCGATTTTTCGCGGTAAAATAAATCTATAATTTTGGAGCTAGCTATTTCACTGGTTTGGTATATACTAAAACAATTATTCACCTCAGTGTCGGTGAAAAGTGGTGGATATTAACCAAGCCGCTTATCCACCTCCACTTCGGCGAATAATTGTTAAGTATAGCTTTTAGAATTTTGATGACGTCAGATGCAAACCAAGAATTTGAAGAAGATATGTCTTTAATAGGAACTAGTTCAAATTGGAAGACCATGGGCTTATATTCGGATGGGCGGGGATGGGTGGGAGTGGGGGAGTGATGGGCTTATTATCGAAAATATTTTTGCGTCTGAGATTTGGCGGGCCACCTCCTGGGCGGGATTAGTTATTTCCTGGGAGGTGGGCGGGGGGAGGAGGGTATTTATTTTCGGAATTGTACGTATGTCTGCAATTCAATTTTTCCTCGTCGTATTCCGAATTCCACCCCTCCTTAAAATTCCCTTACAAAGCAAAATTCGCGCAATTTATAAAATGCGGACAGCTATTCTTGTGGCTATTCTGGCACTCGAAAGAACGGCTCAGTCATTTCCGGTTCCATGTGTCGAGTCAGCGCTTTTTGTTCTGTTCAGTGTCGACGTTACTAAGCCGGCCAGGCATGGAATATATTATGTACAGTCGGCCATTCTATTCTGAATTTATAATGCACCAAGTCTCCTCTGTGTTTAGAATACAGAAATTAAATAGCGAGATCACTACTATCTTTCCACAATGGAACCCACTCATGGTAGTACCCAGATGTCCTAGCGGTCAATCCGGGAGGATAAGAGTTGTCGAGGGTTCAAACTCCCTCACTCTCGTTTCTGACGTGGAGAAAGGATATAAATACTCAATATTTTTTATATTGTATATGTGAACACAACGTATGCTTGCTTGAGTTTGCTAGTTGGGGAACGTAAGCCTGGCACAAACAACTAATTGGGCGCTGCGTACAGTTATTCTTGCACCGGGATCTCTATTGTTTGCTGTGATTTTTAGTCAGGGAGGTAGGATTGTTTATTTAATGTTACGTGAAGTGTTCTTACATGAAGTTAATTCTAGTACGCAACCCGGATGAAAGCAGTGTTTGTGTCCGCTCGCTTTATTCTCTGCTTTTCTTCTGCTATCCTGGTTAACCATTCTCGAAAGTATCAAAGTACACGTTCCCCACTTAGCTGATGTTCTGTTCTTTTCTTTTTCTCGTTTTTTTTTTTTTTCATTTCTCAAGATTTCAAACTTGCACGCGTATCTACGTAAGTAGATATTAAGTAGTTCCTGCATAGTTCGAACCTGATATCGAGGTGCCAATATACCTAGAAAAAAAACAAACAGTTTATATTAGGGAAGTACCTAAAATATATAAAGTGATTTATTCTTGAAAATTGTCACTGTAACGAGTTCGCAACAAAATTCAGTTGCGCGCAACATTGTTTGGATCACTCATTCGCCGGACCAGTTGTTTTTCGCCGCGCTATCGATTTCAAGGTGAGGTCAGTTTTTAAGGTTCATATACTTGCACCTGTGTATTTCTTTTAATTACGGTGAAATCTCGTGCAATCCGCCATCTAAAACGTTTTCAGTACGTAGTAATATTTCTCAAAAACGGATAAAAGAGAATAGCTAGCGGTTAATTAGAGCGGAATAATTTGAAAACTTTAGTTTTAGTAACTATTTTGAGCATTGCCACAACGCCGGAGTTATTTTGATCTTCGTTCCAAGGTTCCATTCACATTTTCAACCACAATTTGTTTTTTGTGTATATTTATATGAAAGTCAAAGTATATTGCTATAGAAAGCAAAGCCAATGTGGCTTCAAACTCTCGTGATAAGTTGTATAATTCAGTTCTAGATTATTTTAAAAACTTGTTCAGTAGGCAAATTCCTTTCACATTAGGGTGCATTCTTTAAATTCAGGGTCTTTTGAGGAACCAAGGTAATAACGATTAGCTTATTCAACTCATACAACTGTCCTCCGCTCTGTATTATACTGGCACAGAGTCTGTCCTCTACCTCTTTACCATTCTCAGTTCATCTGCTTCCTCGAAGGAGCGACACCACTGAAAGCTTAATTTTGCTTCATGTCGAGGTAATTTGTACTTCTACCGTTTCCGCGAAAATCTATGCGATGATGTCATCACCGCAGCCGTAGCCAACACGATTCCGTGATAAATTGCTGGTACATGACATATCATATCAAATGATCTTTGCGACCATTTGCGAGCACAGCGTTTTTCTTTGCGAGTACGAGCATTGATAAAAGTTAGCCTTGCGAGCAACGAGCACTTTGCAAAAAAACTACCTTCACTAAAAACCGAGCATGCGAGCACTCGTAAAAATATGCGAGAACGAGCAAACGAGCACCCACTAAAATTTTGTGAGCAATTCGAGCAGAAGCCTAATTTTTGAGGACCATTCATGAACCCTTCATATCATTTCACCAACTGAACTGCGGAGTTAACCTGTTAATGTCATATAGTCCAGGATCTAGGACCCCAAAAATTCGGTTTCGGTTAAGCCACTAATAAACGGGGGTTTAAAATGGAATTTATAGGCATAGGGTTTTTGATATTTCACAAAACGTCAGCGGTTAGGGTTTTGACTTTAACTGGGATTGACTTCCCATTTTCCACATTTATATGAGTCTGTTGATGTTACACTAAGGTATGGATATATACATACATCATATAACTTTATTTCGACTCGGATTTTAGTGTAGCAACTTGAACAAATATGCTAGTATCTCCGAGAAAAGTTTTGCTTTTACTTTTTCTATATAAGCATAATACTAGTTAAACAGAAGTGAAGCTGGAGGTGACTTTGTTGTGATACAAACCTTCCTTCATTTCAAATGTAAATTATTCTGTTATTATGTTAACTAGTTTCTGATCTCTATCATCTCATGGTCACCCCCAACCTCGCTTTCATACAGAGGCTTGGTTACATTTCACAGAACTGTAAAATGGTCTATATTTATACTTGTTTTTCCTGCGGCTGCTATTGCTGGTTTTCATCAACATTACAAAAACTGTTTGCTTGCATGAACAACATCAGAAAATTAACAGGTAAAAGAACTGGCAGAAAGAAACGTTTTGTCCAAATTATAGCTTTGTAGCGTTTTTTCCTAACCAAACAAATTTTCAGAAAATTACGGTATTTAGTATGCCGCCGCCATGTTTGTGTCCTTCAGAAGGGCAAATATGTTTAGATATCACTTCTAAATTATTATCACGTCTGAAAATTTCACTGATGATATAACACTATCCGTTTTTTGTGACAGTCCCTGGACAGTCCAGAAAAACGTTCATCCGGGACATCGCACATTTCAAATAGCTTTATTTCCAAAAGGAATCACTGGATCGATACCAAACTTTGTATATAGATTAATGATTTCCATGTCTAGAAGATATAAAAAGAATAGCTTTGTAGGATTAACAGCTTAGGTTTTAGAATTTCGATAGACACAGCGGCAAAATGAGTGCGCATGCTCGGCTATTTTGGCGCTATGATTTCCACTGGGGACGAAAATGACGAAAACATAGCTCAAAGAATTCATGTTTCACTTACGATAGCTCGACTTCGTCTCGAGCGAAAAATTCACTATTGTTGCAAAGACAATTAGTTTGCTAAAAAAGATATGTGAAAGAAGAGTCTCTCTCGGAATTGGTTTCAAGGTAAAAACCTTATCTGTTCCGTGACCGGGAATTTTGAATTGCCGCCATTATGTTAGCCTGCGTCGCAGACGGACTTGACCTCCGGTAATGTCCGTCTGCGAATTAGTGCACAAATCCTTGTTCTAGACCCCCAACGACGTACCAGGATCTGAGTACTTGTCTGTGATTGGCCTTTACATAAAGCTATTGTTCAATTAGCTATGATTTGGTTGTGATTGGCTAAGGGAATATCACGCGAGCTAGGACCGGAAGCTAGCGGAAAACGAGCCTAAAAATAGTACAGTATTAAAAAAATCACTGAAGATATAATGGAGTGCAGCTTTCGAAGCGGTTAGAGAAAGCTCAGTTTGAATTAACGGAGCTACTCCCAGAACAACGAGAAGCGATCAAATCTTTCTTCCAGGGGAAAAACGTGTTTATCAATTTACCCACAGGTTTTGGAAAGTTGTTGATCTTTCAGTGTCTCCCGATTGTCGCAGTCGCTGATATATGATCGAGTGTTATTGTTGTGATTTCACCTTTACGATCGCTGATGGAGGACCAAGTTTATATATTTCAACAATATGGGTATACTGGCGATTGCATGCTATCACGGACTTGGAAGACCCAGAAACTATTCAGCAGGTTTTAAATGGGAACTACCTTGTTCGGTTTGCCGAGTGTTTGTTGTCTAAACTAACGCGTTGTAAATATCTGTTTGCCCGACAGGAGACCAAACGTGACCTCTTAAAATTTGCTAGAGTGAACACAGTCGATGGCTCTATAGCTATTCTACTTAAATCGTCCTCATAATACAACATATCTTTGCCCGTTAGAAACAGTCTTGAAGGGCAAAGTAGGTCAGAAGACCGAATTCAATAGAGAACGGCAAATGTCACGAACTTCGAACAGGCCTGTCACGCCTTTTACCATAGCCAATCAGAATAAAGGGGATTTCGAAAGGCCTTCCGGTATTTCGTTACGTCGTTGGGGGTCTAGAACAAGGATTTGTGTACTAATTCGCAGACGGACATTACCGGAGGTCAAGTCCGTCTGCGACGCAGGCTACCATTATGTTTGTTTGGGAATGAGCGAGCAGGTTGGCGCACGCGCACTCATTTTGCCGCTGTGTCCTATGAATAGTAACAATTCTCGGAAAGCCATGCTTCACAAGTTTCCATAGAAACCAATTCTTGGAAAAGCCATATACTCCAGCAACATTAGCTAAGTCAGTTACCGTTTGCATTTCTGCATGGAATTTGCACATGCTAGCAATACTGAGAAAGCTAAGGCCAGCGCCGAGCACAAAATCTACCTACAGGTTTGTTTGTCTCGGATAATTACTTCCTTATATAAGCTAAGTTTCTCTTCCGCTTTGAACCGTATACCTTATTGTTACTTATTTTCTCGGGACGTAATTTTCGCGATTGCAAAATAAAAAGTTATCGCGAAAATTAGCGACGCTAAATTTAATGTCCTGTGTTCAATCTCTCTTCCTCTGCCGATCACTGTCCTCTTCTTCGGCTGCAGTATAACGGGTTTGTACTTTGTCACAAACGAACTGATTTGCTATGGTTCTGTACAGTATCATTGCAAAATATGGCTATATAAAATTAAAATCTGTTGCGTTTATTCTGAGACTACCTGTTTGTTAATGCGGATCAGCATTTGGAAAAAAAAAATCGCGAAATTGAGTTCCTTTTAACACGATTTTTCTGCCAAGTCGCGAAATTTAAGTCTCGCGAAACCTCTTCCATTTTCGCGAAATTAAGTTCCCGCGAAAGTAAGTAACAATAAGGTAGTGCCACACGTCCATGGTTTTATTGCACAAATTACATTTCGGTGATAACCGATCGAGGATTGGCTGGGCATATATATTATCGTAAGGATAATTCATTCTGAGATTTGGACGGGAGGGAGCTTATTTGTGGGGGCTTACTATCATAATTTCACGGTATGTGTGCAGCTCATATTTTCATTGTCGCATTCCTAATCGCTTCCCAGCTTAAAATCCCTTACAAAGCAAATTTTCGCGCAATTTCTCTAAAAATGCGGACGTGTCGAGTCAGCGCTTTTTAACGCGCCTTACAAACATTCTCGTAATCTAATTAAGATCATTTCTGTTCAGTGTCGTTGTATATTCGGAATATGCGGGCAGTTACTCATCCAATTCTTTACTTTGAGAACCAAGTCTCCTCTTTGCTATACTGTATTCATATAATTACAAATGTGGAATCATACTCATAAACCGAGTACTTAGAGTGTCGGGGGTGCTCAGTCAGTGGTTAATCCCTGAGTGATAAGGGTGAGGAGGGGTGGGGGGGGGGGGGGGGGGGTGGTCCGGTGTAAAGGGGGACAGGGAATCCACGCGGGGAGGCTGTCTCGAAAAGAGAAGTCCAGAAGCTGGATTCCCAAGGTAGTCTAAATAAAGTCTTCAGTTCCGCTGAGAAAAAGTACAGATACTCAATATTTGTATGTTTAATACTATTTGAACGACACGTGTTCTTGCTAGGTCACTAGAAAAAACTGCTGTGAATGCAACCTCGTTCCCAGGGTCTCTCATCTTCCCGGGGAACGAGGTTGCTGTGAATGCATTGTATTTATATCTTATATGTAAATATATATAAATATAAGACAGGAATTTCATTCTAAAAATCGTATCCATTACACCTAAATCCAGTGGGCTTTTGTCGCTGTGCGGTTTTCTTGAGGCAGAATTTTAGCATTGAAATTTTAATATTGAAATTATTTTAATTTATTTGTTTTTATTTGTAATCAACTCTGTTTGTAGTTGCTTTAGCGTTCAGGGACTGTATTTGGGGATTCTGTTGTTTTTGTGCTGGTTTTGTCATTCAAAGGCTTTGGGAGGGAATTTATTACTCATTGTTTAAGGACTCTCCTCGGGGATTTTGTTATGTCGTAAGCCTATATGAATACTCACTCAGAGGCCCTGAATGGGGAACTTGTTATGCACGGGCAACTGCATAACATTTACACTAAATTGTTTTTCTTTGTAATCATATTTCTTATTGTTATTTTACTATAGCTCATTAGTATCTCTGCCGTACTCATTGTTTCCTTTTGGTCTGTTTGCTTAGTCACTTCTATTATTGTAATTTTGTTGTAAATTTGCTTTCAATGTATTACGTAATTTGCCAGTAGTCTAGTGTAAAGTCATAAGTCACTAAGGAGTAAACAGACAAGTGAAATCGTAAAATATATTTGCTAATAAAGACCAGGTATCCAAACCTCCCTCACGGTTATGAATTTATTTGTTATAACTTGATGAAGTTTTGATGAGTTTGAGAAGCATACATACTTGAATGCCAGTCACGGTAGCACATTCAAAACGAAATTAAAAGCCAATCAGATCGCTTCTTCGATCAGTTATTTTCCGTCGCGGTAATGTTCCTAAAGCTGTTTGTTCCGCGTTCCGATAATTTCTGTGAAATCTCGCTACTAGATTAATACGACCATCACGAAGGACTGTTTTAGCAGTTTATTTCGGACAAATGACTAAAAGCAGAATTCATAGGGAAATTAATTTAGCTTAGAGGCCTATAATTAGGCGGCGGAAGATGATTGTAAAACCTTTTTTAACTCTTTCGAGTACTACCATAACGAACTATTTTGATCTCTTTTCTAAGTTTGACAGTAACAAAGAAAGCAAGCCAGTGTCATTAATTACTTCAAACTCTCAAGCTCTTGAACATTGTAATTTTATTTTATGCTATATGTTTCCAACACTTGTTTCAGCAGGTAAATTCCTTTCACATCAGTAGGGTACGTGTTCTTTAACTCCGGCAAAGACTATAATCAAAGTACTTGTACTGTCTGTACGTCCCGAACTACCATTCTCCCAGTCTCTGACAGACGCTCTCTCTCCCTCCCTCTCTCTCCCTCTCTCTCTCCCTCTCTGAAATCACGTTCCCATACTATACGTTGTCTATACGTTAGTCCAGTCTATACATGGAGCGTCCGTATGCAGGGTATGTTCCCTCTACGCTCTTCTCAGTGCGCCGGAATTAAAAAAAGCGAGCGGCGCGGTCAAGGGACTAGACTGACAATAATCTCCAGCCATATGCACGATTGAGCGATTCTTTTTTTATTACTATTTCGATTTTTATTCGCTGGTTGTTGTTGTTGTTTTTCCAGCAAAGAAAACCTGGAAGTAATGGTGATAGCAACAGTGTATTAGCCGGAACTGTAGCGCTAGCCAAGTGCGCGTTTCTATTGGTTCTCATTATAATCGAACAGCAGCTTACAACGTAACTATAAATACATTGAATAATTCCTAGAAGAGCTGTTGCTTCCCTGATTTCCTAGTTTAGGTTAACACCCGCGTCCCTTTCGATTTGTCGGTCTTAGTTCATTATACGTTCAAGTGCAGGGAAATGTAAGGGCATTTTATACGACTTACTCATAGTAAGCTTGGAAGGCGAGCATGCCCATGCAGGTTGGTTTTGTAAAGATTTCAGTTACTTCCTTGTACAAGCTACATGTATAAGTTAACTTTAGTCATTTCCGCCTTGAGCATACTCTGCGGTTTTACTGATTTGTTTATGCGCAAAAATAAATCGCAGATCCAGGTCATTAGCACGCTGTACTTTGTTCAGTATTTTAGGTCTTACTCGCTTCACTATTCGAGTACAGCATCAGATGTCTGCTGAAAAGATTATTGTGCAGCTCCTGCGATGACATTTTATAGTTTGCTCAGTCGCCATGCGTGCGTGATGGAAACACTTATTCTGAACTTTTAAAAACTTAGCAAGCTGATCAGACTGTCCAGACTGCTTGGGCATACTTAAAAGAAGACGTTCCGCTGCAAATATTATGTTGCTGTGTGATTGTTGAAGATTTTAATCGGTACGAACGGAGTTATGGACCCGGAAGTATACGGCTTTGCAGTTTCGACTAATCACGAAGGAAGAAGATTCGACGATCGCCGAGTGTATTTGCTATCTTAATTATGCCTTTTTTCAATATAAAGTAAACATATTAATTTGTAAGTCTTTTTGTTTTTTTGCCCCGAATGCTTTTGCCCAACAGAACACTGATCACGTTAGTGCGGCACCGTGACTAACGTGACATCTCCTCCTGATCGCTAAGTCAGCAGTAATGTGAGCTCGATCTTGGTTTTCCAGGTAACGGCTATGTTCACACTTGGTGCCCGAGCACTAGTGCCTGGGCACCGGCACAAATTGGTGGTGTGTTCACACACTGGGTACACAAGATATCATCATGTTCGCCGCGTGCCCGAGTACAATGTCAATACCTTGTGTGTGTACTTGAAAAAAAGGTGCGTTCACATTAGTGCCCTGAGCGAGAATCGTACTCGGGCACCGTGCTCGGGCACCAAGTGTGAACATAGCTCCAGGTCCTAGGTCCAGTACGTATCGCCGGAGCACAGTATATCTCCCACTACGGTCACAATCTTGGTTTCAGTATAAACTATTTATTACACGACGTTGTGCATGCTTAGTACAAATAGCTTTGGAAATTAAACCACAGCAATGTAAAACAAAACAAAATTAAGGCCGTCCGATACTTAGAAAATATCGGACTGCCTGGCAAGAAAGCATTCTGATTGGCACCGCAGATTTACGGTAGTTGTTGGCCCTCTCAACTGTCGATCGAGTAACAAAATTCGAGAGTGCGGACAAACGTGAGCTAGAGTTTGAACTCTCGGCAACTCTTGCCCTCATTTGACCTGGGAATAGAAACTCCCTTTCCTTTCTAGTTAGAAAAATATTTAATCGCGATCCGGTTCTCCCGCGAAATAGCTAGCGGGCGGTAGGCTTGAATACAAGTTCTGCTCGTAAAATGGCGTATTCTGCCTGCCGGAAATATAACACATATATCAGTGCTCGAAATTCTGCTCGGACACCCAACTTCTGCTCGAATTCTGCTCTGTATAGATATTCATTATGCATAGCAAAATGGTATTAAATTGTAGTATATATTAGTTTTGTTTAGCAAAATTGCAGTGAAAGCTATTGTAATTTAAGTTTGTACAAAAAAGGAACACAAGCTAGTGCTCGAGATATCACACGGTATTATTTTCCATTTGTTTTGTATTTAGTTTACAATTTTTCTTTCGACTGTTTAAATTTGTGTTACTGATTTTCCGGTCCTACGTTTAGTCGCCTTGCGGGCCTTCTTGCGGGCCTTCTTGCGGGCGGGTTGTCGGGACAACTAATATCACGTGTCATATTTTACCCAATCAAATTACAACGGGGAATCCCCTAATATAAAATTCCAGTTGCAGCAGTTTCGCATCCGCCATTTTGTCTTCTTGTCGAGAACCCCGCCGTTTTGCGAGCTTTTTTGGCTCTTTGAAATGCTTTATTTTGGCAAATATTTCTGATGAATACAAGTGAAAGTATTCTTTGCATTGTTTGTGAAGTTTTTAAGCTGAAAGTACCTTTCTTTTACGCGATTCGAACGGGCTGCGACACAGACAGATACAAAATGGCGGACTGTGTCGATCTATTTGGCGGGGATAGCGATGTGAGCTTTGAGGACATATAGGTGGGTTAATATGACGATTCAAATGTAGCAGCTATTTGTACGTGCTGGAATCCATCGATAGGTGTAGTCATTTCTTAATCAGTCGAGTCACATCATGTTTTTAATCGGAAAGTTTGAGCGTCCGGCTAGCGAGGGGAAACCCCGACGACATATACAAGCTTACATCCGCTTCTGCTTTTATAGCTTTTAGACGTGTTATTAAATTGTCGACACAAGTTGGCCGTAGTTCGTCATTGTGTTAGAATTAATCCAGGGTGAACCATGGATTGCCCCTAATGAAGACGTCAGACTTACAAACGTAAACAGAATTATCGAGTACTGGATGTTCCGTTATTTCTCGAATTGTCGAAATTGGACCGCAGGTGCTTCGCTAAGCATATTTTTTTCCCCTTCGCTTTCGAGTATTAAACGCATCATAATATTAAAACAGCACTGTCCACTTTGTATTTCTAAACCATGTTGTTATTCATCTGAAGGTGAAAGAAAATGACTATAGCTAGGTGTTCTTTCTTTAGTTGAAATACTTGTACGTGTATCATGTTCGTGTTGACATTTTTGACGTATTTGCGTGTAGACATGCTTTCTTGCGGTTTCCTGCAATTAAATCATTAATTTGCATGTTCGTCATGTAAAACAAGTACTTCCATAGTTGGGAATTATTTGAAGTGTTCCTTGAATGTGGCTGTAAGTAGACAAAAATAGCTATAAAGCAAACTATATATAAGTACAATCAGTGTTGTTAAAAGCCTAGTAGAGAATTGTCGTCTGCTAGCCAAAATAATATACTTGATTTCACATTTATATTCAATCAAGAAGGACTTCAGAAAGTTTTAGTTATTTTACATATTTTCTGTCAGTGATATTTAATTAAATATCAAAGTTAAGTAGGCGGCTGCTTGATCTCGGTGGTGCTGGTGTTCCTGGCATATCTGTGGCACCATTCACTGTATAATGAATCACTGGAAGTGGTGTACTGTTACATTGCGTTCACATGTACTTGGATAGAGAACAACTCTGAATCTCTGACTGAATGATGCAGAATCAGCAGCCACTTGGCTAATACATGTATTTAAATGTGAAGTTACTAGCCCATGATCAAAGTAGTTGCTTTAATTATGGTAATTTTCAATTTTTATAATACATACGGTATGTACAGTACGATAATGGTCAAAAGTACATGTAAATTATATTTTTCAAGTTTTGAGATGAGCCGTTTGAGTTCTGCTCAAGGTGAGTTGTTTGAGTTTCCAGACTCAACTTACTGTACTTTTGACTAACTTTTACTATACATGTACTGTACATCCCTTAACTATACTGTCCTCAATCATCTTTGTGCGTTTCAACACATACATGTCTGACCATACATGTATGTTGCTACTATACATACAATGTATTGTCCTCCTAAGAAAAAGTCAGTAGAAGTAGCCCGGCTGTAGAAGTCCTCCTGACTTCTACTGGGTTAGTGGCAGTGACAATCCGGTCCAGTGTATAGTGGCAGTTCCTGTATGCTTTCATGGATACTTTTGTCAGAAATATTATATAAATAACTAAAGGCTTTTTTTTCTTCAGACTTGAAACAAGTTGAGACTTGAAACAAGTATTTGCAAGCCTGGAACGAATACACATGTAAAGTGATTTGATTGCTTGAAATGAGTGAAATGAAGGATGCATCGGAAACACTAGATCCATCCCATCAAAAAGAACACACAAGATTACAAGAGAGGATTCAACATTTACAACAAGAAAATAAAGTTCTTCATCTCCGTGTACAAGGGGTACAAGTTTTAGGTATGTAGAATAAAGGTTAATCCGAGTAATTGCATTGTGTCAAATATATGGACAACAAAATACAACTAGAAACTTTCTGTGGCTATATTTCGGTATGGTTCTACACCATCTTCAGACTAAAGTGACAAAACAAAGTGCGGAGTTTAAATACTAGGTGGTAATTTGCATTAATACACACGTGAAAAACAAAACAAAGAAGGTACTCAGGAGAAAAGGCAAAGTTCTCTGCTGGCTTTTAAGCCATTGTTTAGTGATGGTCGGAGACGCTTGATGTGATAAGCTTCTTTGTATAATAGGAGATTCCAGTTATCATCACTGTCCAGTATAATATGGTGTTAACTCGGACTGCTTGGAGAAAAAATTATTTGTTCGTAGAAGTAGAAGGCAGAGCATTGATATTACCAAAAATATCTGATAAATTACAAAGATCTTGAATATGCGCGAAAAGCTCACAATTGCGTAGATGTTTACAAATAACGCTTTCTTTGTCCGGGAGCGCGTGTTCTTGTGTACGGACAAGGAGATTTATGTTCGTTTTACCAACATAAGATGAATTGCAACCATGCAGGGCAACTGAATTTGTATACAATGTTAGATTTACTTAACGGCGGCGTTTTGTCCTTGGTATTGGTAAAGAAACAAACTTTAGTTGTTTTCTCTCTCACTCTTATGTCTACATTCGGGTTGGCTAAATATCTACGAAGTTTACGCTTGAATTTCTTGACTAATTGTGCAGTCAGATCACCGATGTACGGGACAGAAAGCCAAATGGTGGTAGAGTCCTGCTTGTTATCCCAGCTGACGGTGGTATTCTGATGGACCCTGTTTTGTGCGATTTGAGAGAAGCGCTGAATCAGTGAGTTAGCAATTCGCTTGGGAAAACTGTTCCACGACAAGATATTTCTTAGTTGTTTGAACTTGGATTTTATTTTGTTTGGGGAACATATTCGGTGTATGAGGTCGACCAATGCTCTAATCCAATATATTTTGTGACGCCACGGAACAAAGCTATCGAGTTTTCCAAAGCAAATTGCTAGCTCACTGATTCAGCGCTTCTCTCAAATCGCACAAAACAGGGTCCATCAGAATACCACCGTCAGCTGGGATAACAAGCAGGACTCTACCACCATTTGGCTTTCTGTCCCGTACATCGGTGATCTGACTGCACAATTAGTCAAGAAATTCAAGCGTAAACTTCGTAGATATTTAGCCAACCCGAATGTAGACATAAGAGTGAGAGAGAAAACAACTAAAGTTTGTTTCTTTACCAATACCAAGGACAAAACGCCGCCGTTAAGTAAATCTAACGTTGTATACAAATTCAGTTGCCCTGCATGGTTGCAATTCATCTTATGTTGGTAAAACGAACATAAATCTCCTTGTCCGTACACAAGAACACGCGCTCCCGGACAAAGAAAGCGTTATTTATAAACATCTACGCAATTGTGAGCTTTTCGCGCATATTCAAGATCTTTGTAATTTATCAGATATTTTTGGTAATATCAATGCTCTGCCTTCTACTTCTACGAACAAATAATTTTTTCTCCAAGCAGTCCGAGTTAACACCATTATACTGGACAGTGATGATAACTGGAATCTCCTATTATACAAAGAAGCTTATCACATCAAGCGTCTCCGACCATCACTAAACAATGGCTTAAAAGCCAGCAGAGAACTTTGCCTTTTCTCCTGAGTACCTTCTTTGTTTTGTTTTTCACGTGTGTATTAATGCAAATTACCACCTAGTATTTAAACTCCCACTTTGTTTTGTCACTTTAGTCTGAAGATGGTGTAGAATCATACCGAAATATAGCCACAGAAAGTTTCTAGTTGTATTTTGTTGTCCATATATTTGACACAATGCAATTACTCGGATTAACCTTTATTCTTTATGTCCTGAAATTATCAGCGGGAAATGGGTTTTAGGTATGTATTGTACATGTTGTAAAGGATTATTAAAAAAACAAGGTTTATTTAGTGTACATAATTTCAAGTTATAAGTCAAGCTCTGTTTAGCTAACACAGGAGGAAGTGATGACAGCACAAAATAATCAGGCCTTGTACATGCGTATTTTATACAGGTTTTAGAGGTTACAATAGAAACAGTTAAATAATTTGCCCACATGTAAATTTCTAGGGAGGGGTTCAGAACCACCCTCATTTTTTTGAAAATTTAAGTTTGCTCTGAACCTCTTTTTGACAGGTTTTTCTGTTTCTATGATAACCAGCTGTTATGTAAAGAAGAATAATGGTCATAACTTGTTCATCAATCTTGTTTGATTCAATTCTGATTTTGATATTAGGCAAAGTTCTTCAGGATTCACAAGAGAATAATGCCAAACTCCAACACGAAGTTGAGCATTTAAAATCTCACTTGGCTCAAAAAGGTGTTGAACCAGCACTGGCTGGGCTTTCACTCTGCACTTCTATCAATGATGACAGCCAAAGCACTACTGTCGAACAAGGCGACAGATATCAGTCATCCATGCTGAGAAGCAGAGATATTCATGACTATGTTAACGTCACAACAGTCTCTGAACCTCAGTCATTATCTGGAGGTTTTCCGTCATTATTGCCAGGAGAATTTCACATCAAGGTATTATCATAATGCTATGGTTGAGAGTTTTAACTGTACAGCTTCTTTTGACACAATCAGTAAAAGTTAAAGAGTATAATTGCAGTGGATCATCTTGCAACTGAGATTCTTGGTCCTGGATACTCAAGGTTATTTGTGCCTAGTGAAATTAACCTGCAGCAAATGCATGTATGATCACAAGACACATGCTAATTAGTTATTGTTTTTGTTTTTTCACGATTCTTCGTGTTGAAAAGATTATTTATTTACATACATGTCAGTACATGTAGTTACTGTACCATACATGTACAAGTCATGTTTAATCCTAGATCTACATAAAATACATGTATCTGCCCTATTCAAAATGTTTATCATACCAAACTTAACTACTCCATCCACCAATACCATGGGGTACCCCGAAGGTGGGGGGACACTTACCTTCTGATCAGACACATGTTTTCCCTCTAATTGGAGATTAATTATTGGTTCACTATTAATGTTGGATTTGTTTAGACTTTTCTCTTCCAAATTTGTCTTGAAATACCCAGCATTTTGACCAGCCAACACCCTGACAGTTCTGCTACAATTAATTTGAAGCAGATGTTATATTTTTCCTCTGTGAAACTTGGAAAACTCCCTACGTAGCTTTAAACCCAGCACTATTTTTAACTATTTAATTGTACAGTACATTGTACATGTACTTGCCTTGCATACAAGTTTACTGGAGGTCATCATCATCATGCATTCAATTAAATTGTACACATTTCGTCCCTGGAAGAAAGCTGTGTACAAATAATAATATACTCACAAAAGGTTAATACCAGCTAGGGGCTACAAGGTGAGGGTTAAAAGTCTCCTTTGCAGCCATTACATGTATTTGAGTCATTCTGCAATGCTTCTCCCCACTAATGGCTGCTTATTGAATTTTTTCAACATGTTTTTTTTTCATATTATACATTTTTTTTTAAATAATAAAACTCAGTTTTATTGTGAGTCTGGTGTTCATCAAATTTAAAAAGGTGACATACACTGCACTGACTTGTGTGCACTGCATTGAGTAATGACCCAAATAATATGGCTACATTAAAGGAGACTACATGTAGGTGAGGAAGGTGGGAAAGAGTCAGAGAGACTTAATAAATGTTTTAGGTCTCTGTTTCCACGTGCTCCTTCCTCGTATTTTTTATTCAACCCTTGTTCCAGGCTTTTAGCCAGGATTTGAAAGGTGGGCATCCAAAATAAATCTCAAGCCAGCAATTCAAAGGTCCAAAAAGTGGGCATATGTGGGATGCCTGGACACCCAACTGGCTAATAGCCTGCCTTGTCTGGGGGAATTAATCTAAAGTTTAATACTCAGCAATCACTCACCAATAAATTATTGCACTGCATTCTCTCTCTACATTATTACTAAGCTTGTTACATGTACATGTATCTAGTCAAGAATAATTTAGGTTACACTGTCAATAATAATTATTATTAGTGGGTCCTTTCAGTGGAATCTGGTAAAAAACAGCTATGAACTACATTGTAACGTACATACACTATTATTATTGAATGTTTAATATTTTCATAATAATATTGTGGTATACTGATTAAAGGGTCCCTCTCAACTAGTGTGCTTTGCGCGCCAATACTCTTACATTACGGCGGCCATTTTCGGGTACCGTGAAAATAGCGGCTTGACGTTAAAAAACTACTTTTTGCAAGATTCTGGCCTTGTTCTGGCCACAAAAAGCAGTTAGACGACCCAAGTTGGTACAATTTGGAAAGTATGGCATACATTAGCCCCACGAGAGATCGAGTTCCCCGGATGAAAACAATAACACACGACCGCAAAGCACACTGGTTGAGAGGGATCCTTTAATATACTGTCAATATAATTTTGTCCATGCCTATGGCCGTTGTGCTGGAGTTTGTCATGTAAATGTTCACTGTTTACGGCCATGATTGAACTGCCAAGCTGAAATATCTGTAAGACTTTCTGTACATTGAAGCCGTAGAGACCAAAGATGTCATAGACCTGATGAATGCATTGTCCTGTTTGACTGCCTGTTGGCTGTACAAGAGATGACAAGATGTTCCAACATGTTTACAGTGAATCTTCTTAATTCCTTGAATCTGATTTTTACACTGTACATTGATTGTGGGATGTAGTCATTGATTGCTTGTTTTTTGAAGTGCTTGAAATTGTTGTGTTTCCAAAGGAGATACAAGTAGAGTTTCAACACCTCACATCTGAATATGACCAGCTAATGAGAAATGCACTAAAACTACGTGCGGATGTGGAAAGGCTGCCACAAGATGACAGAGACACTGAGTTGCAAGGCAAGCTCACCAGGCTGTCTTCTAAGCTCAGTGAATACATTAAAGAGGCCCGAACAAGGGAAACCTTGTCCAGTGCTCTGCTTTCTGAAGAGGAGAAGTTAAGAACTAAACTGGTTGCAATGGAGGTAGAACAGGTTTGTTTGGGAATTTAGTTGTTTTGATAATTTTATACACTGTACATGCACATGACTTGTATTAATTATTAATTGAAATAAAAAAAATTAAAACAAAAAACAAAAAAAACGCAAAATATAAAACTGTGGTACAGTGTACACTGTAACGGGTAATGTAACTGTAACGGGTACACTGTAAAGGTAATGTATGTAATGGGTAACATGGCTTGCAATGGGTGACCGTGTGAAAAATACATGTTAAATATTAATTCCAAACGGTGTTAATTATCAATTTCTCACAAAATATTGATCATAATGTCAAGAGGATGGGTAATGAGAGTGAAGAAAATCTTCAACAACTGGATTGTGTCTTGTTGTACATTTATTTTTGTTTGTGAGCCCTGGGATGGGGTGGTGAGCGCTTCCCCCCCCCCCCCCCCCCCACACACACACACACCCCTATCTCGAAACACATTCATGCTAGTATGCAAATGAAACTTACATGAAACTGAAACTTACATGCATTAATGAAAACAATGATTATGAAACTGGTTTATAAATAATTAATCAAATTAATTGTGTGTAAACCAAAAACACATTTAAACCACTGACAATGTTAATCACTAGGCTTCTCATGAGGATGTGGTCCAACAGCTGAAGGACAAGTTGGATAAAAGCAAGGAGGAAATTGAGCAAATTCAAGGTGAAGTGAAGTTCTTTGAAGATACTGTTCTTGTCAAAAGAGATCAAGAATCTGCAACAGCAGCCTGCAATGAGCTTCTGTCAATTGGCTCAGAGAAAAGTACAGCTGGATCAACTTCAGATGAGGTGAACTATGATGCCATTGTTTTATCTTGATGTGTGCATATCTTGATTAATTGATTTGTTATATATACTATTCTTTGCTGACAGCCTTTTCTTGTAAGCTGTACTCACAGTATACAGGTTCGATGGGGGGGGGGGGGGGTTGGGGCGCTTTTTATCAGAAGCAATTTGTTGTTGGGGCTTACCTTCGAACCCCTATTAAGTGGCCACTCTATTAATGACATGGGTTTACATTGTTACCATGGGAACAGTCAATTATTGTGAAGACTCCATTGTCCCGGACTGGATCAGAAACTTGTGAAATTTGCGGCCAGTTGCAGCGCCAGCTTGCTGAGCTTCAGAGGCAACTTTTGCTGGCTAAAGCTGAAAAGGTTGAGGCATTGAAACTAAAGGAAGAGGTTAGTAAAAGGAAATGTGAGAAGTACATGCATGTGTACATGTCTACTGCTGTTTTATAATTTATGCCTTGCTACAACTGTATAGTATCAATATCAAGACAGTTATTATTTATAAAATAATAATTTTCAAAACTATCCAAGTGCAATTCATACTGTGTGGAGTTTGAGGTGCATGTAAAATAACAAGTCATTCACTGTTAGCGCAGCAGTAAGTTTAGGTTAGATTGAGTCTGTCATACATTGTACATTATTTTGTGTAACTTGTAGTCTGTAGCCATGCATTTTATTAATTTAAAGGTTCAACTACTGACATGTATGCAGTGCATGCTGTACATTCTTGAAATCCCTGCATCAAACAACTGACAACCAAAATGTGGTGCGGGATAAGCAGACACAAGTCTTATTGAAACAATTACATATGACATACTTTGAAAACACAACAACCGTATCAGGCCTAGAAATTAAACTATAGAACTGAAAAATGGCTCACAATTCTCTAAAGAGTATCAAAATCGCTAAATAAAATAAAACTGTCTGCTTGAAGTTATCCACAGTGAATCTTGTTGACTGTCCAGCATATTAATATTTATACCTGCTATCTTGCATACCACACTTCTCACACAATCGTACCACACACTCACACAACTAATTCACGTGTGCTTGGGAATTCAAGAAACCATTTATATGTTGTTTCATTATGTTTTGCTTAATTCAGACAAAGATAAAATGAACAGTTATGTAAATATTGAGGAAGACCACTTGTTACATGTAACAATGTTACGGTAATGTCACATTTGTACACATGTTCATGAAAAAAATAGACAAAGTTTAATTAATATAATCCTTGTTGTTGGTGTTTTTTTTTTGTAGATTCTTGATGTGAATCACAAATGGGATGCACAATACAAGATGCTTGTTTCTGCTTCAAGCAAAGAAATTGCAGAACTAAAAAATCAAGTTGAGATGTTAAAATCCACTGGCAATCAGAGGAGATTTGGGCAGTTCACAGAACCTTCTGTAACAGAGAAAAAGGTGAGTGTGTATTTACATGTAAATTATGTCAATGTTAACTCCCATAGGGAGATCTTTGCTGATACCATTGTTTAGATCTCTCACTTTTCACCCGATTAAGAATAAAACAGACAAAAATGTGAACTTTTTTGTTAGCCATTAAGCTGGTTGTTTCAGCTGGGATGGATCTGATCTCCTTTTATTAAATATTGAGTGATTGGAGTTTTTTTTTTTATTTCCCTCATGCATTGCATCATTATTTTGTTGTAGGCACTGGATGATCGCTGCAAACAGCTGGAAAGTGAATTACAGCAGAAGCAGCTTGAGATAAACCGGATGCAGTTGTTGATGAGGACTCAGACTGCAAACATGGTGTGTGAGCTTGGTTTATTTCGAATAAAACCTTTGCCGCCTAACAGTGGGAGATACGTGTGTTATCCTGGTTAATGGTTAGCAGTCCGGGTTCAAGCTCTGGTGGGGGTCATTGTGTTGTGTTCTTGGGCAAGACAATTGACCCTCAATGTGCCTCTTTCCACCCAGAAGTACAAGAGAAATGGGTACCGGCGACAAAATGATTGGGTGTAAACTGTGAAGGACTAGCATCTCATCCATGGAGAGTTAGCCTAGTCAGCTTTGTGCTACAATTCCGGGATAAGCTCCGGCAGTGTGGGCCAGTTTGGACAGAGTGTAGCTTTACCTTGACTTTACCTTGTTGTCAATCATGTTATTGACCTACTGTAACTGTTTGATTTGTTCTGTTACGCTTTGCAGTACCAACAGCCTCCAACATCTCAGCAGCATACATCCTTGGAGCAGCCACCTTCCCACCTCTCCCTGCTTGGGGCAGCTGCCCCACGTCCGGGTACACCCACCCAGAGTCTGCCCTCCTGGCCTGGGACCACACCCTATGGCCAGCAAATCCCTCCTGAGGTAATCGACCAGATTGAAGTGCTGAAGCAACAGCTTCGAGTGTATGCTGATGATTTTGCCACTGAGAGAGAAGATCGTGAACGGAATCAGACAGAGAAGGAGAAACTGAGAGAAGAATTGGATGCAGTCAAGGAGCAGTTGCAGACGCTTGAACAGCAGGTGTGGTTTGTGGTTTACATGTACAATTACGACAAGGTGGTGTTAAAAATGTTCAACGTGACTTTCAGCCTGTACAGGTTTATGTAGTCTTCATTTTTACCCAGACATTTATGCATGCATATATACTGACCCACATGACTATTATTTGTACATATATGTGTATAAATGTACATTGTGTACAGTGCATGTATGTAAAGTGATTTTGGACATTCTTAACATCGCACCTTCTGTTGTTGTTTGTTATGAGGTTTACAATTATGTTGTTTACAAATTATACAGTCATGTAATATATGAAATAAAATTTATGTATTATGTTGTCAAGTGCAACCTCAATATATATAACAACCAATATATATATTACCTATTTTAGACAATGTTCGTATAACAGAAGAAAGAACATTAAACCAGTACTTACATTTACTGTACATTAATTTACATGTACAGTTAGAAGATGCCCTTGTTTTCCAGCCTCCACTTGTCAGGATCATGTGTTTGTGCATGAGAGGAATATGTCAAACTGCATGTAATGCTAAATTTCAAAGTTACTAGTTAAGAAGACAAGTGTGTTTGCATTTTTTTTTCCAAAGTTTGTTTGTTTGACACAAAAACAATTCAGAAACACATACCAGCTGGTAAAAGGAACTTGCATATTTTTGTGATTTTAAAACCAACCATGAAAACACAACATATTTTACATGTCAGCCACATAATTTTGACATGGTCGTAAAATAAAATTATTGAGGTTGCACCAAGTTTACACATATGTAGAAAAAACTTGATGAGATTAATGCCATGCTGAAGTATGATTTTTCTCTTATGTACATGCATATTTCTTCATGCAGTCGGTCAGTGTTGAACGTCTCCTGATCCACAACTGTCAGTAGCCCGTCGTGGCCATGAGGCTGCTGCGCGCTACCTCATCTGTAGGGTAGGTTCCCGTATGGAACTGTGGATAGAGTACATTGTACACGTACAACTGGGTGTAAGAAGCACAGGTGGCCAGCATGTTTCATGGTGGTTAATGTCGCAATCAGAGTTCTCCATAATCTCATTTAACCAAATGGGAGAACTGAGAGACTTTGTGCTATTAAGTATTACTATTAGTACCATTAATAATTATATTGTTAGTTACAATGTAGTAAGTGTATGCTGTAACTGACTTCAAGTAATATTAATGGTAGTTTTGGCAAAATACTGTACACTGTTTTGCAGGTTTGCGTTGCATATCTGGCTGAACTGTACATCACTAACACCATGATAAATTATTAACTGCAGTTTGCTTGAAATATTAGGCTCCAAAACAGTCTCAGCCAGTCTATTTGTCTCTCAATATTTTCAATAATGCACAACACACAAATGAGCAGGATACATGAAGCACAGATAATCATGAGCCTCACTCCAGTGTAATATCCTCAATCACACTAAAAATTGTCATGCTTGTTTCGGATCCTTCTGGGGACACTACATTTTGCCCAATGAATGTGCACTATGTACATCAAATACAGAGTTCAAACAGTGTTTTGAAAGTCTGAAAAAAGTTGAGAAATCTTAAGACCTATTTCCAGACCTGGAAAACATACAAATGTGTATGTATATAATTTTGTTCATGTTGCATTAAATCAGCATACATGTGACAAACTTGAAATTACACTCGTGAAACATTGTACAAATGACTGTTACAAATAGCAGTTTCCAATATTAATTCTGAATCAGTTGTTCCATGTAAACTTGGTTTCCTAATGCATGGCATGCTTATAATACTTAAACAATGTGCATGGAGGGTTTAAATATGTCCTCATTATGTGCATGCTACACGTACATGTAACTGTGTGTCAATATTCATTTCATATAAACACGGTGCAGTATCACAGGAATGAGGATCAATGTGAACAAGCTTTTATTGTATATCTGCATTGTGCTTTTGCTATTGAAATCTGTTGTACAGTGCATGAGCTGACACGTTGTACAGTTCCTTGTTGGTTTATTGTTGGTTATAGATTCAACTGTATTAACATATTGATTTTTACTGTACCTTAAATATCGACATGTAGTTGAGTGCTACTGGAAACCAAGCTTACATCTGAACTTCAGAGATCATACTAAAGATGTTTGTCAGAGTACTTACTGTAAATGTATGCCTGGACGTATTATCTTAACACAGGTCCAGATATACGAAGAAGACTTTAAAAGAGAGAAGAGAGAGAAAGAGAGTCTACAGCAACAACTGAGGGCCAAAAATAGTGCAGTAAGTCACACTTGTTTTAGAATTAAATAACTGTATAGGTTGATATTTCTGGGACTTAGTACTCCTGCTGATCTCCTAAATGTTCATAATCTGCATTTGCATTTGCCTCAATTTTACTTCAGTCGAATCACAGTTTAGAAAGGATGCAGCAGAGTTTGAATAGGCTACATGTATCATCTGCATTGTTTTAAAGTTCATTAACCCCAATAGGCAATTGTGATCACTACTTTAATTTAATTTGATTTACTACAACATGTACATTTTCATGTGTACATTTATCTTGATCAATGTGTTATTTATACTTTAGTTTACAGTTTGAAAACTGCTTAGCCCATGCAGATTTATCCCTCGTGTACATACATTACATGCAGTGCTCCCATGCATTTTAGGTAATACCCCAAGTACATGTAGATATAGATAACACGGTCCCTATACAAACGCCATCGTAATTCCTCACAAATAATACCCTCAAAGTCACCCATTGTAGCCACTGTGATCTAATAGTTAGCGCATTGGACTCAGGATTGGCTAGTCCAGGTTTGAGTGCTTGTGGTGGTCACTGTGCTGTGAAATTGGGCAAGGCATTTTACTCTGACATTCGCAGTGCCTCTTTCCACCCAGTAGTATAAATGGGTATTGACAAATTGTCAGCCAGGGCAACCTGACAAAAATGTTGGGGTCAGTTGCGATAGATTAGCATCCCAACCAGGGAGTAGCAATACTCTTAGTCATTTGATGCTGTATGGAAACCGGAAATAACCCTTTCACTCCCAGAGTCAAACTTTGAGTCAATAAATGTGGTTGTACCTTTTGAGTCTGTGGATGAAACCCTAGTGTGTGACCATTCAAATGAAAGCTATTGAGCAGTACTTTCATGTGGTACTGTTTGTTTTTGACAATTTTGCAAAATGAAATTCACGAATTTTTCCTCAGTTTTGAACTTAGCACTCTTGGGAGTGAAAGGGTTAAGCTCCAGCCCAGTAAGCTACCTGGCTTGTAAACAGAATTGAAGCCGCCCATCTCAGTGTATTAGTCCACAGAGGAGCTCACACTACTGTACACTTTATAGGGTGGTTATCAGTACCAAGACCCTTTGGCTCATAGGGCCAGAGCTGTAGCTGAGCAGCAAGCCAGGGTTCAAGCTATTAGGGAGGTGCATGATCGAGAGAGAGACAGGCTGCTTAGAGGACAACAGGAGCTGCAGCAGCAGGTCTATGGACAGCAGGTGTGTACAGCTGTCTTGATTGCCTTCAAAATTCTCCTTGCTCTCTTTCATGCATTTACTTGAATTTGCAAGGGGAGAATTTGGAATTTGATTGTGAATCAGTTTAATGATCAGGTGTCGTTCTCATCTCCTGCCTCAGTTTGGGGTACATCATGTTTTTAAATTCAACCGAGTGTCAATCGCCTGCTTGGTGAGCTACATGCGCTAAACTCATACGTAATTACAAACACTGTACATATGTGTAGTTGAATGTACATGTATATGTAGCCTACAAGACATAAATTCTGAAATAAGTTATTTATTATTATTATTATTAATTTAGTTATATTTTTATTACTGTTGTCAACCCCAGCCATATACTCGTGCCCAGTCTCAATACAATGCTTATGGGCGAAGTGGCATGGACTTCACAACTCCAGAGTGGCAGCGGCAAAATTATCCTTTGGTTCCCAGGGTAAGGAGTTTTACCAATATTTAATGCAATATAGGTAGATCTTGAAAATGAAAAACCTGATCATTTGCCTGCCTCGTGATCGTGTCATGATTAGAACTATATTCTCCCACAGGAATTACAGAAAATGTACCCTAATTTGGTAAGGAGAATTTTGATGGAATCGTTTTTTTTTTAGTCAGTGTCATCCTGATCAGGGATGTTCTTATGTGCCACTATTGAAATGGTTCTAATTGTAATGCTTCAGTTGAGCTCTGATCATTATACACAGAAGGTTCCCCAAAGTAGAGAATCGATTGTACTCTTTTGAAACAGAACTTGCAGTGGTGAATGGTTTCAAATGTGGTCCAGAAAACAAGCCAGTAATACCCCTGGAAGTCTAAACATTTCAAAAGCGTTTGTAATTGAACAACCCTCATACCCAACGCCTTTACCTAATGAGGGTCCTGCGATGGACCAGATGGACTAGCGTCCCATCCAGGGGAGTAACGATACTCCTCGTTGCTTCATGCTACGAAAGCCGGAGTCAAGCACCAGCCTGGTAAGCCACTAGGCTTGTAGACAGACTTTAACCTTTGTTGGCACTCTTGGGAGAGAGATAGTCAAGTAATATATCGTGATTAGACAAGGGACAAGTTTACCCTGTTCACTGTGGTCCTTTTAGGGGTTGACATTTTCTTGTTTCCTACTATCATCCAGGGATCTGGTCCTCCTCGTGGGCCCATTGCACATCCAGCAAACCAGTTTTCGACTAAAACCTCTATGTATCACGGAGGAGAAGTCCTGCCTGACACAGTGGAAGATGTTGTAGATTCCCCGTCCAGTGGAAACAAGGACACCGAGGTTGCAGATGTGGGCGACAACGACGAGAAAGTTGTTGGGTTGGAAGAATGCCCTCGCTGCCTGAGAAAATTTGATGGAGAGGACAATGACGCTATCCTCAAACACATCGAGAGGTGTATCTCCTAAAGGGGCACAATTGTGGGATATCCAACATACAGTACTGTACAAAAGTAATGCAAACGAATTTCGACGAATTTCATGCTTTGTTCTCGCGAAATTTGAACAAAATGTCAGCTTCGAATCACCTCAAAACGAAAGTTCGACTAAAATTCAACAACATTTTGCTGATGAAAACGAAATTTTGAACCAGCGAAAATTCGAGGAAGCGAAATTTCGGACCAGTGAACGAATAAAGGAAAACCCAAATAGCAATTCGTAGATATAATTGCAAAGAGAACAAAGGCTGGTTCCGCACATGTGCGTCACGTTCAATGGACGGCGGTCAGCACAAACACAATGCACAAACCGTTTTCGTTCATTTTCGCCGAAAAGCACAGAAATTCGTTGAAATTCGTTGGCATTACTTTTGCACAATCCTGTGATGTTGTCTCTTTGTAGTGTACTGCAAAATGGATGGCTTATTGGTCATCTTCAATTACTTTGCCAATAAATGTTAATTCATTTATTAGCCTCTAAAAAAAAAAAAATCCTGATTCTGAAAAAATCGAAATAAGGATGGTGTGAGGAGTGTTTAACACTGCTCATTTGCACTCATGCTGTTACGTTGTATCTTTTACGATACTAGTAATTTTATTTTATAACAAGGTTTTCAGATTTTCCAGATAGATGGAGATTTGTTAACCCACTAAGCAACGCACAGTATCTGTGCGTAGCTTGTTACTGCATAATTATGTATAACTGCAAGGTTATGATTTGCCTGACTACGAACAAACCCTCTTTCGCTCAGTTCATCATACGACAAGCAAAATAAAGTGAGAGACGTTTCTCACTCGGCGGACTAAGGGAAAGAGGGCCTGCTCGTGGTATTTGATTTGACCGGATAAATGATCTAGTTTTAACTTTTCAGAAGTAATTTGCTGATCGATTTATAGATTGGAGAGGTCTTTAGTTTGTCACTTGTAACTGCAAAGAAAGCAGTTTTTTTTCTATAATATTATTTTACGATTTGAAACTTTTTTGACAGTTAGTAAATTTCACGTGTGATATTGCGTATGGTTTTTTGTTACTTGTCATGAGGAGAAATCAGCGCATAAAATACTTGGGAAATTTACTTTGAATTGCCTTCCTGGCAACTTGCAGAGAAATTTTAAAATCGAAACCGAGTCTCTTGCAATGTTTACTTCCCAGGGTGTTGTTTGGTGATTCATCTAGTACTGTATATACGAACTTCTTTACAAACGCTATAAACGCTCTCGAGGTTGTTAAAGTCATTATACACAAGGGGACCTCCGGGGACCACCTAGTATAGTCCTTGCAACAAGTCCCCTGTAGCTGTTCGCAGGAGGGGACTGGTTGACTTGTAGCAAGACTGGGCCTGGGACCGAAATCGAGGGGACGGTCGCATAAAATTTCAAACTGGTTTGAATCGATGGGACTAGTACCGTATGTTTGTCTGTTCGTTGGACTAGTCCCTGCAACCAAATAATAAAATAAACCAATTAAAAACCTAATCGAACAGTTCCTGCAACAAGCCCGCTTTTGTGTACAATGTATACGCTCAAGGGACTTTCCTCGCGACTAAATTTTCTGACGGACACGTCCCCTCGTGTGTACCGACCTTTACTGTATATCGTGGGAAACTGACAATTATAGCAATACAGTGTAGACTTAAATGTATCCATTGTTTGTATCACTATTTCATCATCATCATATATCCTGTAAGCGTCAAGTGGCACATATTTACTCTCTAAATAATTATATCGATCTCAACATTTCAACTGCAATATATTGGCGGTCTTGTTCAGGCGCTGATTGGCTACATGCTGTATTATTATCTGCTTATTATCTGTAGATAGTGATCTAGAGTCGGCTGTCAGTGCTGAATACTTATTGAATGAATTTAAGGTAGTGCCTTTGATAGAAATAATACCATCTGACTACAATACACAGAAGATTGAATGATGTAAATCATTTCAGTTCAATAGCAACGCCTTTCACGTTACTAGATTGAGGCGGAGTGTCTACATTACTAAGGTTTGAAAAGGTTTAAGTTGTTTTTGCCAAGAGAATGAGAATGGTTGACAGAGGTCGCGGTCACATGTATTATCGTACTACTGTTATGATTGTATATACTAGACAGATAGACAATAAGAAAACTGAGAAGAAAATGAGAAAAAAAAATGATAAAAGTTAGACTTAAAACAACAAAAAAATGAGAAAATATTAAAACTTCCAAAAAAAAAAAAAAAAAATTAAGAAAATTGCAACCAACAAAAAATTTAAAAACGTTACGATAAAATAAAAATGTTAGAAAATACAGAAGAAAGGTTGGATAAGAAAGTCATTTAACAGTAGTACAAAAATGTATTTGCATGCCATATGCTTGTATTATATGTCTAATGCTAGTCTATAAATCATTTAAGTTCAATAGCAACGCCTTTCACGTTACTAGCATGAGGCGGCGTGTTTACATTACTAAGGTTTGAACATGTTTAAGTTGTTACTTCTCTCTTTTGCCAAGAGAATGGTTGACTGAGGTTGCGTTCATATGTATTAACGTGTTTAATGGAGACGAACGATAGTTGTGTGTTTGATTTAGTGTATTTCAGAAAGACCGGGTTCTTTTTTTTTCTTTAAACAGAAACATCAAGTGCAGTAATGAATTATTCATAAATATTCATTAACGGTCAATAATTACAATTGTCAATGAGAAGAAAAGGGCGTCGTTTTTCATTTTCCGTTTAAGATGTCGGAGTGTTTTGAAAGGGTTTTCCATTGAACCAGGCAACACTAAGTTAGCTTGGAATTTACATTTACATATTATACTTTCACTTTTACAACGTTATTGGTTAAGCTAGTTTTGAGGTTTTACTACAACGATATATTCATAAGACGTTTTAGAGTCCAATAACTGACAACATATATAACTGAACAGGGAACGATTTTACGTATTCCTAATTAATTGGTCGGTTACTTTCTTTGTTTGCATTTATTATGTTATTCGAGTATCTTACACGGTCATAAAGTAACAAAACTGTTTTATGTCTCCCCTTTAAGGAAGACCACTTTTCATAGCTGGGTGGGAGGAGGGGGAAGTGCGAGGGTATAGCGTCCTCTCCCTTCTCTCCATCCCAGCACACATTCAATTCCAAGTAGTCTTCTTTCCAGGGTTGAATAATGCAGGTGCTGATGTAACATAGCTGCTTTATTGCTTGGCTTGTTTTTGCTCTAGTTGAAGTTTAGTGACATTTTGAAGTTAAGGCCGAGTCTTCCCTTATTCCATGGGCGGTGTGCCTTCACTTCGCGTTTGCTTAACAGAGTGTCGTGCACACAAAGCCAGTAAAGGAGACTCGGTCACTCAATTGAGCTTGACGAACAGAATAATAAAATATGTTTTCAGCATATTATATGACTCAGTAATAGTCAGTGGACAGTTTATGTTATACAACCGTAGAGAACAGCGCCTGGGTGGGGTGCCTGGGTTGATTTAAAACGTGTATTACTTAAAGAGCGTTAAAGCAATTATGGCCAAACTTTGCGACCCTTCCTAAATATCATCTGCAAAAAAATTGGTGTGTCAATTATTTGATCATGTGACTTGACGGCAACGAAGGTTTGACAGTTCGTTTTACCCAAATGTGGTGTGTGTTTTTGTGCTCAATTTTCGGTTTTTATGAAGTTTCTATCAAAACTCTTCACAGTTTTTTGTCCTCAATTTTTTAAATCAAATTTGGAGATTTCGGACATTTACAAAAAAATTGAAATCCAAGATGGCGGATTCTTTAAACGTATGACGTCATTTTGGTGTAATATGACGTCGTAATTGACACGTGAATAAATAACAATTTATATAGCGTGAATACTTCTGGAGATACATGGGGTGGTGGGCACAATCTACGCGAAGGAAAAGGAAATGTTACCTACGTCATGGTATTCACACTTTGAAAAATTTCAAGTTCGCCTTCGCCGTCCTATTATTCCCCATCCTTGCTCTTTTTTTCATTGCCTGTTACATCTTTGGTTTTTCTCTACCTTACCGTGAACTTACATCAATTTAGATGTAATTTTGTACATCACAAAAATAACGTGATATAATAAAATAACGTGACATATGCGGCCAGCTTTTAAACACGATGGAGTACAAGAAAATGGGGCTTTCCATGGAAGACCAGGACTCATTTGTTAATCAACAGCAAACGGAAATTACCTGAAACTTAGTAGTAAATTATTTGTAATCAGGACCCCCCCCCCCCTCCCCTATCGATATCAGATCTTACGGGTTTTTGCTTTCTACATTATCCGTAGCAAAACCATCTCCAGGATCCACCAAAATGCACTTTTCAGAGCCTCAAAACTCTTTTTTTTTTCTGGGGGAGGCCCCCAAACACTCCCTCCCCTCCTCCCCCCCCCCCCCCCCCTTAATCTACTTCACATTTTCGGGAAAACCCTGGGACCCCCCTATCAAAAAAATCCTGGATCTACTCCAGGTTTATGCTTCAGCCAGGGGGCTAGTTTATGCGCTGTTGCGATAATGTAGTTCTTGATGTAGTTCTTGCGTGGAAGTTTTTGTTATTCTTCGCAGGCTTTTCTCACATGTCCTAGTTGTAATATATGTCATTATTTATTCGTCCATTATCACTCCATGTTGAAGGACTCCCCCACTTTTCAAAAAAATATATACTTAGTATTATTTCGTTCCTGTTTGTTGTGGTGCTCAATTACGTGCATCGTCATTGCTCCCTTATTATATCAGAAAATCACCAGTACACATGAATCTCTCATCCTACCAAGTGAACAAGTGAACGATTTTCCACCTTGTAGTGTTTTCACCTTTTTTTCCCCACTTTTATTTCAACCTTATTGAGTTCAAAACTACATAATGTTAATAACACCTATCATTACTGTCATTAACAGTTTTACAGGCCTTGTTATTGTAGTGAGTCAATTTAAACAGCTTAAGCAAAATTAAGTTTCTAATCTGCTGCTTATATATGGTTGCCATCTAGCCTGAAACTTTATTTCTGTATTATTTTCATAGCTATATATTTCTCAGTTCTAAATTTCACCATAACGATTTCCTTGAAAGCACTAAAATTATTGTTTACACCACGTTTCCTGCTTGTCCAAATATGTAGTTTTACAAGTAATATAAAGTAATCAACAATTCCGTTCCTTCATCTTATTTACCTAGTAACACATCTTGTAACGTAAGTGTTTTCACTTGGAGTGAAGCTATTTAATTTTGTGCCTGTATTTATTTTATTGCTCCTTTCGCAAAGCTTTTCTGCAAAACAAAGTGTAAATTTGCGTTTCCGAAATATTCTACTTTCGGTTGATGATGTCAAGTTAAATCAAAGTGTTCACGCTTTTTTTGATTCGCACAGTATAATTCAATCTGCTTCTCTCTTGTGCATTCCACAATCTTGTGAAGGCAGCGTTGTGCCAAACCCAGCGATGGGCTGCTAATGACAGATTTGTCTTACATTTTCCTATCATGTCTGACTGCTAGTAACCGGCCCTATAAAGGGACTGGGTCGAATGCATAATAGCGGCTATTGATTTTTATGCGAATACTATAAATTACAAATATTCAATCGTCCCCAAAAAATGTAAAGACATAGACTAAATATTACTGTATGGGGGTGGCAGAAATATGACTATTTACATAAGTAATTTACTTAAGCCACTGCGAAATTCGAAATATATGGTGACCACTCGAGTTTTGTCTTGGTTTTTTTTTCTGCCAGCTCGACACGGAGCAGTGTACCATGTGATTTCAGCTACTCGCTGAAGGAAAATGTATATATTTAACAATTAGATTATTCGCTCTCAATTTCTATGATGTGATAGTTGATGAGGCCGTAAAAATCATAACAATTGTCTAGCATTAACTCTAAATCTTCTTCCGAAACTTCGGAGAAACGAGAAGAAACCGCAATTTTGTAGACGACCTCCAGCCACTGCACACTAATGGCTGATAGTGTACGAGTAGCTCAGCCAATCAGATTGTCTCATTTGCATTAGTGTACTAGTAGATTTTTACTAAATTTAATTGGTGTGCGGGCGAAATCTAATTTGCAGTAATCATTGTATTTTCTTCTATATAAAAGTGACTGGGTTGATCGATTTTAGGGTGTTTGAATCTAAAATGACCACCGTTAGAGTTATCATGGGATGAAAGGCGAAATACTACATGACAGGAATCACTTGTGCGTTGGAATTGTCACCCCTTGCTTAGGGTTGAACATTAGTTCACGTCACGCTGGTGCCTTTCAACATTTAAGAGGATCACCCCGTCACTTTTATATGGGAGTCTCCCTCCCCTCCCCCCCCCCCCGGTCCCCTACCCCCAGACACGAGTCTGATAACAATCACGTTATATATCCGCTACACAGCAATAACGTGTGGAATTGACCTCAAGACGATTCAACCAAGATAGAACACCTCCAACTCATCAGGTGTGAAGCTGTAAATCCCAGCCAGGATTGTTGTTCTGTGTTGTACTCCACTTGGAACAGAGTAGGAGGTGCCAAAGTTTGTGTATGAATTAGCTCTACCATTGGCAATGCGGATGTCGTGCCCGCTACCAAATGTTGGACCATAATCAGATTTCTTGTAAATTGCATATGACGCCACTGTCACAATGCTTTTAAATGGATTAAGTCCTTCTTTATTGTGTAGAGAAAATATGAACGCATTGGTAGTATGACCATAAGTACCCTGATATCCTCCATAACCATTGTACCGACCGGGCCCTGTAGAGAGGGAATAAAAATAAGACAACATAAAAATAAAATAAAAAATCATACTTTTTAACTTTCTTCCGTGAAAATTCGACTAAATATAAAACAAATCCTTCCTGTATATAAGACTTGTTTTTGGGATGCTGACCTGACTTGTTTCTTATTTTCTCAACACATTTTGTTCACTCAAATTAAACATACTTAAATGTTCATCAAACTATATGTGAGCATTGTATCAATTTTTAATGTACATGTAATACATTTTAGTAAAGATGCATCGTCTGAGTAACCAGGGCCCGCGCAGCACTTATTTGAGTGGGGGGCTAATGCGTGAGCCATCTAGCTAGGGGGTCCGGGGGATGCTCCCCCCCCAGAAAGTTGTGAATTTAAGTCCTCTGAAATGGCTGGAAATGCATCTAAAAATTAACAAAGCGTGGTGCAAATTATTATCCGGTCTTTATATTCAGAGAGAGTTATCATTTTTTCGAAAAGCAATCATAGATATTTGTAAGTGTAGATATTATATTTCCTACAGGCTAACAATTGATGCAGCACAACGTGTCTGAGGTTAGTTTGGGGAAACCAGTACATACACTGTACCCAACGGTTATGAAAAATCATGGCAGTTCATTATTACATTGGCCGGGTTGATTTCATGCCATTGGGTATACAGCTGTTTCGAGAAAGGTTGTCGGAAAAAAAGCGCACGCGACAATCCCGAAAGGTAATCTGGGTGGGATATGATCAGCTAGGTACGTTCCTGACACTAGCTGTCGAACCTACTTGTGTTGCTTTATTTTAGCACTCGCAAACATACGTCCATGGCGTATCGTGCCATTTTCTCAGATTTCACTGAAATGCTGAAGTCAAGGAAACGTGAACTTAAAACTATCCACAATACTTTTCGGGATTGTCGCATGCGCTTTTCCGACAACCTTTCTCGATACAGCTGTATAGAGATTACTTCATAGTTGGTGAGCGCGTACGATTTTTATTCACGAGTTGTGAAGAATAACAAGCGAGCCAGTGAGTTTGTTATTCTTCGCAACAAGTGAATAAAAATCGTACAAGCGAACTAACCATGAAGTAATTTGTTTATTACATGAGAACTGAGATATTACAATGTTGAGTGAAAAAAAAAATATTTTCAACATCAACGTCGCCGGGGCGAAAGCAAACTCTGTTCACTATAAATTCTTAACTCAGCTTAAAGTTTTAATTTTTATTCTGCAAGTTTAATTCTACATCAAAAATAATCCACAGAGCAAATATCACAAATAGTCAGCTGATCAATTGAAGAAATGCGATTAAGCATTAAATTTACTCAGTGAATGAGGAATGAAAATTATTTTTTTACAATCACTAGCTGACCATGTTTTTTTTAATGCGCCGAGCTCGCAGCTGAATGAATGAAGTCCACTTTCCGTGGATTTCGCGATAAAATCGATCCCTAATCGATATTAAGAGGCTGTCTCTGTAAGATCCTCATAACCAATTTGGGCCACGTAACAGATTTCCTTGAAACCTTGCATGCGAGTAACACCTAATGTGGTTAGTTTCAAAATGCATTTCGTTTTGGCTCTAACTTTATTTTGACGGATTTACGAGGGGGGGCCCGTGGGGGTCCGAAATGGTGATTTTTTGGTCTTCAAATTTCCATTTTTAACGAGTGAATGCTTTGCATGAACGAAGTTATAGCGTATAGCGGACAAATTTCACTCGCTCCCTCGATCACTCGATCACTCGGTCGATGGCCACTAGGTTGTAAACTTTAATGTATGCGTAGTACGGTAATTTATGCATTATCAGTAAACAAAATGGCGTCTGGCGCGGATCTCTTCTATTTTTCATACGGTATTTTCACTCCTACAATTACAATTAGACACCTTTTTGGAGTTCGAAATTGAAAGAAATAACCCTAAATAATACTCGACCGCCCAAAGAGGAGACATTTAGAATATTAAAAGTGAGTCACGTTTGAAGTTCTTCGATCGATTCAAGGCTGCAAGGCTGATCAAGGCTCAAGCTGTCGAAACTTAAACCAAGCTACGGACTTCAAGACTTAGGAAAACACTAAGTATGTTAAATGTTGTATCTTCTTTATACCAAGTGTATGAATAAAATCTAATATATCTGAATCATTCTATATTTTCTTTTGTACCACTATGGTATGGAATTCTATGATATTTTATTTTGTTTGCGTCTGAACTATAAAAACCCTTCAATGCTTTTTTTCCAGCGTATATATTTAAAGCGAACTGATATTAGTACCTGTGTTTCTCATACTTGCGGGAAAAAAAAAAAAAAAAAAAAAAAAAACCTGCCTCCACTGGGATTCGATCTCGCGACCTTCGATACCTGAAAGATGATGCAAGATTCCTTTTTTGACTCACGGGGGACACACACGGGAGCGACGGGAGCGACAAGAGCCCTGGGTAAGTACTTTAAGTAGACACTTTAATAACCCTACTTAAAGTACCTACCAAGGACACCGAGTTGCTGTTGTCTTGAGCTGGAAGTGGCTTGATTTACTCACCAAATGACTGGTTTCAGTGGCTATGTTCATCTTTTCTATTCATGGATCTATTTAGACGCTCGACAGTGTTTTTTGCTCAATCTCCATATTTCCTTGGCCTCCGCGAATGGACTCGAATGGACTCTTTTAGTCAGCGCGATGGACGATGTTTATATCATACGCATGTAAGCTTATGTTATTTTAGTTGCATGAATGGTTGAAATAATTTTAAAATATTATTATCGGAACGAGGAAGCGTTGCGTGACGGAGGACAAAAACATAAGATTTACCTTTTATTTTCATAGTATCTCAATATGTTTTTTTTAATCGGAGAGCAAACCCATTTTTGATAATTTAACTGTAGCTAATTTTAGTCCAAGAATTGCAACTTCATAGATAACTGTAGTATTTTTCTGTCCAAGAGTTTCGTGTATGACAGAACTGAAGACGAATGAATGTTTACATATAAAATTAATTTTATATTGTGCGTGCGAAGCACAGACTACACAAACAAGATCAGAATGTTTTGAAATGATTGAAATATTTTATTTCACGAACAGCAACTTGCTTTCAAATAAAACTCAAACCAGTTCGAACATATTGGCCGAATATTTAAACGACGTCTAAAAAGTTAGTCAATGAGGTCTAAATAAACTTATATGCAGGTCAGTCTATTAAAGTCGCTAAATGTTTTTTTAGTCTGTGCAGAGGTCTATAACTAGTTATAGACCTCTGGTCTGTGTTTATATACACCTTCTAATTATAAACGGGGTTTACTGTACGGCAAGAGACTAGATCATAGTCTCTTGTGTACGGTTAATAGGCTTAATATAGTTAAGTTGGCCAGTCAGTTTGAAATCGTATTAGGCCATGTAGTCCGGCAATATGGTGCAAAAATTTTAGGGAATTGTGCGATTTTTGATAAAAGCACCAAACTTCACCCAGTGATAGCATTTAACATACTGATAAATATTAGATATAGGCCCACTTCAATTAACCCAGTAAACGACGATTTTAAGGGTGTTGAGTTTACGTCACATGGACCCCCCACAAAGAATATGACTTTTACTACTTCAAGTGTGTTTACTGGTTCCATGATACTAAATATCAGCAGTAAATAACCAGAATCGATTTTATAACCTTGGGCAAGATGAAAGCAGATATTAATAACATTTTTGTGGTTATAACCAGGTCACGTGACTGATGACGTCACTTAATTTTGTGAAGGGAAAATCCAGCTCTTAGTCTTATGGCGTGCCTGTTCCTGAGAATTTTGAAATACTCTCTTTCGCTCTATTCTTCACAAAAGGATAGGATGCTCATGCAGGCTCAAAATGTATTCTCCTATGAAATACATCACGACTTACGACTCTGTCTGCTTGACACTTTTCGCCCGATCATGTGAAGCTCTTGTTTTTTGGTGTTACCAAACTGTGTAACCAAACTTAAAACACAAACTTTGTATAAATGACTATTTTTTTGTTTATTGAAAGTGTACAGTGAAACAACCGATCCCTGGATGGTCACTGGCTGATAAGATTAGCTCGACATTGAAATAGTTTTCGTCAGCATGATAGATACTCCATCCCATGAATGTAGTCAACAAGTCAGTGCAGTCTTTGAACCCAGGACAGATTCCTGCCATGACATTCGATCAACCGCTGCATGTATGCTGATGCGAAGAAGATACAGTGGCGCTGGCCTGACACATGGGGAAGCCAAATTCATCGTCATGCTTGGGGGTCTACACACCGAGATGGCGGCTCTCAGGACCATTGGAGATTGGCTTGAAGGAAGTGGTTGGACTAGCGCTATCACACAAGCAGATATATCGCTTTCAACAGTGGCAAGAGAAGAAATCATCGGATATTCCACAGTTCCAGTTCTGGTCAAAAGCACTGAACATTGAGTTTCTGATTTTGGTTTTTGTTCAGTCACTTTGAGAGGAAACTTCAACCTTGATGTGGAATCCTTAAAACAGCTCTCGCCGTGGTTCTTCGCTCTACCTAGACCACAATAACTATGTTCGTTGGTTGCCAGTCCACTTGTACGATATGATGAGCTTAGGCAAAGATCATCCGGGTTTGCATTCCATGTTTGAGTGTGGTTAGCCTGCATAGCAGGTGCTGGAGTAATATAGTGCGAGTTGAAGGTGCGCGCACAAGAGGGAGAAAATGCGCTCCAAAAATTTTGTGTGCTTCTCCACTCCAGCCCCTGCTACGTAGGCTAGAGTGTGGTGGGTCTTTCATACGCAAGACGCAGCGACCTTTTTCTGCAATGTCAATTGATCAGGCTCATGAGCAGAACAACAAATGCGTGAAAGACGACGGAGGTGCTGTTGGATTTACAGAAAACTCATCCTAGCTGGATGGTATCTGGATCAGAGGCTGCCTGCGCTGGCCTGCCATGAATCCATCATTGAGGAAAGGAAGAGTAAAGGGCCCGATGTCCATCATCTTGAACAGGTGAAGAGCATGCAGAGTACATTTCAAAGACAGGCTGAGTCACAGGCTGAAAACATGGGGAATCCTTTCAAAGAAACCAGTAAGGATTTGCTAGTTTTAGACGCCAGATATATTGCAGATGTGAAAGTATTAACGACAGTGAATGAAGTTGAGCACACTGGCTCGCAGCAGTTTACTGCCTATGTCAAAGAGCGTGTTGTGGAGCCAACCAAGCTAATAACAGAGTGATAAAACAGAACAGGTTACCTCTCTACAGAAATCCTAAAAAAAACCCGGGGGGGATTCCCATATAAAAGGGGTGGGGGTGCTCGTCGGAAAGTTTGAAAAGAACCCCTAAAAGGTACCACAACATTTGTTGTGGGCGTGGCCCCAATTCATAGGTAGCAATTCTAAAACAACACATTAACTGACAATATAACATTCTTTAATAGTGATAAAGACGATTCCTTCGAATACGATCTACTCGTAAACATTTTATTTTATCGATAAGCCATGTCATGAATGAGACAAGAATAAAAATCAGTTGATTGACAAAATAGTTCCTGTCATATTTTTTCCGGCTCAGCAACCCTAAAAGGTACCGCGTTAACTCTCAGGGTGGTCAATTTAGATTTTACACCCTAAGCGGTACCAAATCATGAATTTTAACCCCTAAAAGGTACGACGAGCACCCCCCCCCCCCCCCCCCCCCGGGAAAAAAACTGCTCTTTTCGCAGGCTCTACAATTCCTGCCAAGTGCTCCAGGGGAATCTTGATGACTTCTTCTCTCATGAGAATTTGAGCTATCCTCCGTCAATTTCATGTTTTGGCAATTGGCGTTCAGGTCAAAAGTCAGATTTGGTAAAGATCCCAGAGAAGCTGCCTGCCAGCCCGATTGCACTCGTAAATATCCTCAAGCCAGATCAGTGTGTAAAAATGTAAGACATGTTCTGACTACACTTAGTCGAGTCAACTTGTCCTATATCAGAAAACCAGCTCCAGACCGTCAAAAGAATCGACCGTGTCTGGGATAAATACGTCTCTGATAGCCTGAAATCAACATCTCGCAGCAATAGAGGGCAGGGAGTGAGCCCGCGGCGTTAAATTACCAGGTGAGTGGAATGCATTTCTGAGGGCAGACGATAACAAACCAGAGCTGTTCAAATTAAATATCTAGCTGAGCAGACCATTTCAATCATAGATCGAGGAAGGGAGTGCTGTCCAGCAGTGACTGTCTTGTTTTGACCAACTTGAGAGAGAACACTTCTCGCTCATGAAGAGGCAGATACAAGGCTTTTATTACATGCATTTGATGCTGGGAAGGGAGGCTAGATAGGAAGGTCATGCTGCATCTCTTGGCGCGACGTGTGAAGCTCTTCCGTTTCTCCACGCGTTCACAGGGTGTGACCAGACATCCGCGTTTGCTGGTGGAGTTTTGCCTGGAATACCTGGATGGCATACCAAGAAACCACAGATGTATTCAGGTGCCTAACCGAAACACCAACAGTGGAAGAAGTTAACTTCTCAACTGCTATGCCCACTATCCAGCGGTTTATAGTACTGATGTATGACTGTACCAGTGTTAACAAAGATGTAAATGGTGCCAGGAAAGCTATGTTTACACAAAAGGGATGATCCCTGGAGAACATCCCTCCAACATCAGCAGCGTTAGTACACATACTAAACGAGCAGTTTATGGACATTACAGGGGAAGATGTCTTGAGTTGAGTCCTGTGCTGCCTTCTCCAAGTGACTGGGGATGGAAGAGATGGTCATCACAAATCTGGGAACCGCTGCCAGGAGCTTCTTGGGTACAGCTGCCATCCAGACAAAAAATGTGGTGGGCGGTGCAAAAGCATCAGGGTAGGATAGCGCTTCAATACACAGCCCTTCGTACGTGTGAGGGCGATTGAAAGATAAATTAAAACTATGAATATTGACAAACAATAACTGTTATTTATTTTCTTTTCGTCTTCCTTCGTTCGTGAAAATGTTTTTTTAACCTACTGTAGTCAAAGTATTAAGTTCCCTATTTAAACTCAAACTCAAGAATAGGTCACGTGATTAATAAACAGCCAGTCTAAAACATAGGGAAAATAGTTTTGCCGTTATGTATCCATATAGCGTGACTGTATTAACACTGATTAACAGATATTTGCTGCGGTTCATTCTTAATGATTTTTAAGAAAAGTATTTATTCTTTCATCGAAATAAGTGACGTCATCAGTCACGTGATCAGGTTATAGCCAAATAAATATTATTGGAACATGCATTTATGGTTGCAAAATCGATCTTTGCAATAAAATGAAATGTTTGTGGATGATGGAAGGAGTAAGCACTCTTGAAATTAGAAAAACGTATTCTTCGTGGGGAGTCAATGTGACGTATGATCAACACCCTTAAAATTGTCGTTTACTGGAGAAATTGAAGTGGGCCTATATCTAATATTTTATCAGCACATCAAATGCTATCACTGGGCCAAATTTGGTGCTTTTATCAAAAAACGCACAATCATTTCACCATATTGCCGGACTAATGGTTTTGTTAAACCCTGTGTAAACTTGTTTTTAAAAATATTCGGCCCATAAAGTTGGCGATTATCGAATATCAGTGATTAAAGACTTTTCGTTTGAGTTTCCCTCCCGACCAACACTGATTTGGACGTGAATACGAAATACACCGGCTTGCGTGAATGCCGCGCGGAATCTATTGTTCTGTTTCGAGAAATAAATCGTTTCCTCGAAATACCTATTCGAGTCAGACTCAAAACTCGAAACTCGATTCTCAAAAGCATCGAGGACGAGACTGTCAACTTACATTTACCCGGTACTACTGCATATTTCTATGTTAATTAATTTATTTACTTTTCCATTCACGAGTTGGCACATAGTGCCTTTGATTTAATAATTTTAACATCCTCTCACTCCCCTTGAAATTAATTGCCAGACATCATCCTGCCGTGTGGTGGTAGGTATATGACCTGTTAATACTTGGGTAGTATTAAAGTTTCCGAAACATCATTTCAACTAGTTAAATTTTAACTGTTATGGTACCTCCATTGACAGCTTATACGAAAAGGTTAGAAGTGGGTTTACAAAAAATCATATAACTCAAAAGTTAGACTTTGCACAGATGTTTCGTTGCATTTGTGGAGAGATAAAGACTTGATATTCAATGCTATTAAATAACATTTTCCGGCTATGGTAGCCAATTTGTAGCAAAATTCAAGAATGAAAAACATTGTCAAAATCAACAACTTTATATCTAATTCAACGATTTTCTCTCAATATCAACACCGTTAAGTGGCCAACTTCAACATTATAATAATTCTTAAATCAAGAGCGAAAACAAACCTCAACATTAAGAGTTATTTTGCTTCAAGATCAACAATATCTGATATTTCCAAATTCAACCATATAAAACCTTTCAAGATCAACAACTAAAATTCGCGATCAACAAATTGGGTCCAAGTTGGTCCGATACTCCTGAGAGGGACTGGGAACCATCTATACTCAATATCCCTGATTACACGTGGCCGACAAAATGGCGGACGAGGAGAGTATCAGGCGATGTGTTAGGGACGAACTTGAGTTGAATTTAGTTCAAAGAACGCGAAATCTCATTCGTTCCGCAGCCGTTTCAACCTCACGAGACCTAGATCAGAATGTCGGCCGAGGATCGCTATCGAACAGGTCTAGATCTTTTAGTCCAGCGTTCCGATCGACTTCAGCAAGTTCAACTGCTCCTGGTTCGTCGTCGAATAGCACAGGACCTGCCAATTCTGGTGGCACTAAAAGATCCAACTCAGCTCCCGGCCACCCTTGGCGGTTTAAGAAAAGTAAGCCTGTTAAGATACAGAGCATTCCAAAAACAGTTTGCAGGGTTCAAAATAAAATCACAGCTTTTAGCTTGAATTTGTAGGCTTTTTTTGTCAAGGCTCATTTTTTCCCGGCTGTCAATAATGAATGAGCACGTAGTAGTTGAACTTTTTTTCACTTTCCGCGATTTGCGTGTGTGTACTGCTACACTAATTAACGGAATCTGCCAAGAACCCGTTGCCTAGCACGTGACCAAAATCTTCCTGAATTGAAATTTCACTTTCTTCCTTGAGAAAACCTTGAAATTATAAACTGATTTTAAAAACATTTCGCACATATCGCATGCTTTGAACTGCTAAAATAATGTCAGCGTCAGAATCTTCATTTTAATTAACGTGTTTCGTTCCAAACAAAGCATCGTGAACGGCTCTCTTTTTTAGGTGTTTGTTCAAGCGTAAAATACCGTCACGCTTCTTCACTCACAAACATGGGAAATCCGTTCTGTCGAGCAATATGAATACAAAACTGACTTTAATTTGAACGAGTGAAAAGTCTTAACAACCGGCACTAAACAAGTTATTGTGCAAAATAAATATTGATTACATGTGCAGAAACATAAAGTCGGTAACGCAACGGTTTGTCTAGACAAACTTGCATGTTTACGTTTCACGCTTGAACAAACGCGTAAAAGAGTTCGTCGTTCACGGTGCAGCACGCTTCAAATTTCCAAACCTTTTTCTACTCTTTCTACTCATTTTAAAACGTTTCCAAAAAGCTTTTAAAACATTTCTTGGCTGCTTTATTGTCTGATATGAAATGTTTACTATAACATCTACAGCGACTTTGATTTCAGTTGGCCGATCAAAGTCGATATTTTCTATTTCTTCGGTGAAAAGTCGCCGGCAAGTGTGGTAAAAGTGCCGGCTGCCGCCGGCAGCCGGCTGCCGCCGGCAGCCGGCTGCTATTTTGAACCCTGAAAGTTTGGCTTTTAGACAAACCAAGCGAGGAAGTGGAGATAGGCGATGATGGGGAGTATGAAGATTATTCAGTCACTGATGATATTGTTCTTCTGAAAGGGGAATTTGACCTTGTAAGTAATCACAAAGAAGACAGGGGCACCCAACGGATCGTTTCGGTGGAATATCTGTTCGGAAGGCCTATAATCGCCTCAGATATTCGGTTAGGGAAATGTCATCTCAAACTTTCGTAATATGGGAAAATTAATGCCTTTTGTTTTCGGAGAGATAAAAATGTCGTTTTGGGTACAAAAAATGTCAGCTAGGATTTTTCGGAAAGGCAAATTCAGCTCGTAAATTCGGGCAATAAGAGTTCAATCCCTAAAATTTTCTGATGTTTGAAAGTTCAGCTAACGTATCCGAAACGAAACATTTTTCTTAGCGATTAAAAATAATCCATTAAACTGCACAAAAAGCACAATTATAACGTAAAAACAACGTTCCGACACCTACAAGAAAATGTTGTCGTTGGTGCCCCTGAGAAGAAGATATTAGGAGAGAACTAGAGGAAATTTTCAGCCGGAAATTTCCTGGCATTACCATGTATGACTTCGAATTCGTGAAGAGAGATAGAAACATCATCTCAACCCCTGTGGTTAAAGAGGGCCACCAGTGGGATTTGCACACGTCCAAGCACTTGTGTGGAAATGGACGTCTTTATGTGAGATTGATCACCAGCAAAGAGGAAATGGAACAAAAGGATGCTACCCTCACAACATCCAGTCAGCTCAGTCAGGGCTCTGCTTCTACAAGTTTCTCCCGGATGCCTTCCCATGCCTCTGCTTCAGCCACTGTCAGGTTGTCTGATGTGCCCCATCATCTCCAGTTTCAGATGTTCTACCAGCAGTTTATAGTGATGACGATGATCTACCAGAGTTTGGAGCAGCCCAGTCAATGCCAACCACTGAGCAAAAAGTAGCACGATTAGCAGCTGTATTTCCTGTTATACCCCTGCCTGTCATAAGAAATGCTCTTCTTTCTCTCCTCTTTCTCACGGAAAGCACAGAAAGGGCTGTTAATGTCTCCCGATCATTGCCGTCCGCCATCTTGCAAAGGCGAACCGTGTTAGTTCCCAGTCCCTCTCGGGAGCATCGGACCAACTTGGACCCAATTTGTTGATCGCGAATTTTAGTTGTTGATCTTGAAAGGTTTTATATGGTTGAATTTGGAAATATCAGATATTGTTGATCTTGAAGCAAAATAACTCTTAATGTTGAGGTTTGTTTTCGCTCTTGATTTAAGAATTATTATAATGTTGAAGTTGGCCACTTAACGGTGTTGATATTGAGAGAAAATCGTTGAATTAGATATAAAGTTGTTGATTTTGACAATGTTTTTTTCATTCTTGAATTTTGCTACAAATTGGCTACCATATCCGGCCAGCAGCCATTACCGCCTAGAGGTCTTTGTGAACTATCAGTATTTCAAAATTTTCTAATTAATCGGCAAAAAGAAGGTCAAACATATGCGGCGTGAAATTATGATCCAAATAATGTTCTTCTCCGTCATAATCACGTATGAATAGTTTCTAAACAGGCTTCACCGCTTTACTTTAGGCAGTACTTATCCAAATAAAGCTGGAAAAAAATCATAAAATGACCTCATTATTTATGCATATTGATGCTCAAAATGCAAGTAGCTGTCAAATTTACTCTACTGAACAGCCAATCAAATTTCTTGATATACAGATAGTTTAGCTTACTTTTTCGATGGGGAAAACAGTAATCCAAGGACAAGACAAAACGAGGTATAGACTGATGGTATATTGTAACAAATTTAGACAGTCAAACAAATCTGAAGAAACTTACCCTTGATGACCTTGAAATCGACAACTCGCATGTTGGCATATTTGGTTTCCTTGAGATTAGATTACAGTTATAATTGTTGTTACAATTAGATCTATAATGATTAAAATTCAATTACCTTTGTGATTGCTTGAACATTCTTCGCACAAGGGACGTTAATTCCCACTTGCCATGACAAGAATCACACTGTTATTCAACAAGGTACCGCTGACCAGTTAAACACCGACAATGTTCCCGAGAAAGTGATAACTGCGGGGAATCGCGTGGAATGTCTAGTCTAACTATACTTGTCGATTGTAAGATGATATCAATGGCCATTGCTGTCACCAGGTGTGATGAGGTGCGATGAACATTTTGTTGACAGGTAGCGTCAAAATTCAACCAATGGGAATTTCCCGTTCCTGGAGCAACGGGAAATTCGAACGAATTCGTTGTATGGACAGCCGACAGTCCGTATTTTTCAGCGTCCTCTCCCCAGTCCTACTCTCCGTTTTCACACTCGCTCCAGACCTTTCATTCGAAGACCGCGCGCGTATGATCGTAACGCGAAAAATACGAATGTTTTGCAGTCTACCCCCAAATAATAACATATACCTTTACTATAAGCCCTTCTCATATTTATGTACAGAAGGATTTTTTGGTTTTGCTTCATGAGAACAAATTATGCGTTTCAAAAATGATTTGGTTACATTTTGAAGGCTGGATGATTTTTTGAGGGATCTTAGGGTTTTTCCATTGTAGTTAATTCTCATTTGGGGCGCTTATTTTCGGTAGGAAACAGTGATGGGGAGATACTGATAACGTTGCGGTGGTCTAATTGGTCATTTAACCATTTTGGCCTGTATACCTTTTGTCGAATAATCTGAGGCATTTTTGGCAGGCATTTTATGATTTTAAATGTGGTACATCACAGTTCCGTGATATACCGATAGTAAGCCCCACCCATCCCGAAAATAAGCACCCCCTACCAAAAATAAGCGACCCCTACCGAAAATAAGCGCCCAAAATCAGAATTAACTACAATGGAAAAACCTTCAGATCCCTCCCCAAAAATATATAAGCCCAAACACTTAAAAAAAAAATTATCCGGCTTTCAAAATGTAACCAAATCATTTTTGAAACGCATAATTTGTTCCTATAATATTTTTCTCGTGAAGCAAAACCAAAAAATCCTTCTGTACATAAATATGAGCAGGGCTTATAGTAAAGGTATATATTATTATTTGGGGGTTAATTTTGGTTACGTTACTATTCAATACTCGTCCCCCTCCCCCACCCCCCCTTTGGGAATTCCTCTTACTTCCCATCTGAACATTGCAACAGTAAAGTTTCTGTATCCACCTCGCCATGTCACAGATTACAACACCTGGTGACAGCAATGGCCATTGATATCATCTTTACAATCGACAAGTATAGTTAGACTAGACATTCCACGCGATTCCCCGCAGTTATCACTTTCTCGGGAACATTGTCGGTGTTTAACTGGTCAGCGGTTACCTTGTTGAATAACAGTGTGATTCTTGTCATGGCAAGTGGGAATTAACGTCCCCTTGTGCGAAGAATGTTCAAGCAATCACAAAGGTAATTGAATTTTAATCATTATAGATCTAATTGTAACAACAATTATAACTGTAATCTAATCTCAAGGAAACCAAATATGCCAACATGCAAGTTGTCGATTTCAAGGTCATCAAGGGTAAGTTTCTTCAGATTTGTTTGACTGTCTAAATTTGTTACAATATACCATCAGTCTATACCTCGTTTTGTCTTGTCCTTGGATTACTGTTTTCCCCATCGAAAAAGTAAGCTAAACTATCTGTATATCAAGAAATTTGATTGGCTGTTTAGTAGAGTAAATTTGACAGCTACTTGCATTTTGAGGCATCAATATGCATAAATAATGAGGTCATTTTATGATTTTTTCCAGCTTTATTTGGATGAGTACTGCTGAAGTGAAGCAGTAAAACCTGTTTAGAAATTACTCATACGTGATTATGACGGAAAAGAACATCATTTTGATCAAAATTTCACGCGTATGTTTGACCTTCTTTTCGCCGATTAATTAGACTAGTAATAGTTTCTCACTATATCTGCCCCCCGCCATTTGATGATATTACGTTTTGTTTATAGAAATATTTCGGACATTTTTTAAGTAGATTTTGTGATGTAGCTTATATTAAATGATCAATGGTGTACAGCAACTTACTGATCGTTCAATCCTTGAAATAACACAAAATGGAACAAAACTCAGTTATTCAGATAAATAATAACGATCTGGGTTTATTTATACTGAACAATGAAGTTTGTTGAAAATATGCTGATCCTTTTGACTGGGTTTTACTTTTTTGACTTGAGATTATGATCTGTTTTGCATCTGTTAATTCGGGAATATCTCCTGATGCTGGTTCACAATCAAATGAGGACTGTATCTTTCCAAGTTGTAAAATGCGTTTATTCGTAGATTCACAGTTCTTTACACCCACAATTCCGGTCCGTTCTATTCACTATTCGTACGCGTTCTGAGGCTTGACCTCTTACAAGCTTATATACACTAGGAAATACAAGAATGTTGCGGTTGTAACCGCTAATCTTAGTCTTAACGAGCTAATATTTATATCAGACAGCGTCTAGCGGATTTTTGGATCGAGTCTGTCCGACCTCGTTGTTGATTAGTGTGTGACAAAATCAAGTTGTGTATCGAAACAATTCTATCCGATACCGTTGAATGACCTTTGTATTCAAAGAAATCACTGTAATGCAAGATACTCACCTTTGAATTGCAAATTTTCTTCAGACGAACGGCGGCAATAGTACAGCGGCTTAGCTCAAATTTTGAGAGAAGTGTGCACTTCGACCTAAAAGCATGAAACTTTCCACAGTTAACAAACATACAATAAGGTTTATTTTTAGATGTGGAGCCATCTGCGATTTTGACCTATGACGTCACTAAAAGGTCAATGACGTCACACAGAAAGAAATTGCTAGTATTGACCATATATTTCCTTACTAAAGTGCTGAAAAGAATATATATTTGGTAGTAAAAGCTTGCAATCCATCTTATTAAAGACAACTTTACGCCTTGAACTTATTTTATGGACTTTGACCTTTGACCTTGGTTGACCTTTAAATGTTAAAATTGAATCAGGATTAGCCTGGTTAAAATGCAATGCCTAATGCAACAAATGCAGATCGTATAACTGTAGTACTCTGACTGTTTAATTTGAAGTTTTAGCTGTGTTTTAAGCTGTTTCAAGTGGCTGTTTCTAAGCTACCTGTACTATTTACCATTCTCCAGAACGCGAGAAGAGCGTGAGAGCAGTGCACGTCAATGCCCCCATGAGGTATTTTACCATTTTGAAAAGAGGATCTTCTCTGGGATGCTAAAGCTTTCAGTAGCTGTTCATCCATCTTTTCAGGACATTTTGATGTAATAACCATTTCTTGGCAGTTTTTGACGTTTGCCATAGGCAACCACATAACTACCAAAATTTTACATTTTCATCAAAGGCTTTGTTCTAATGAATATTTTTTCCACCAACATTGCATTATTAGTGGTGTTTTAATACCCCATTATTGCTTTGGAATGATTTTGTTTCAATTTATTGCGTTTCTTTTGTGTGGAAATAGTGAAACCCTTGATGGCGGATGTAATGACGTCATTTGGCGTCATATGAAGTCATACCAAGTAACTATCTTTCTTGTAGAGGCAAGTTCAGAGCTATCTATAGGGCATAATGCTTTTGATACCATCTGTAATAACTAAAACCCAAGGAGGGTTTCCATCAACCCCCAGTCCCTTGTACGGTCGTCGGGGTACCGAGGGTTAACACACTACTTGCACCATCCTGTGCAACCCTTTTTACACCGACAGTCCGACAGTGTATGAACTCATAGCAAGAAACCGAATCCTCTGTAAGGGTTGTCCACAGTGGTGTTATTCAGTCTAGGATCATCTCCTACAGGTGGACATCTGGCATATAGCCGATGGGGTTTTGTCATCAATTTACATGACGGGACACAATGACATTTTTTGTGCACCTAAGATGCGTAGAGGATTGCTCTCAACACTGAGCAGCAGTCAACAATATTGAATACAGCCCTAGTTTTGCAAAGTCAATCTATTTAAGTTATTTATTTTACATGGCAAAGTCATTCTGGTCAGGATGATTTGATCAGTGATATAGTTGATGACGAGAAGGGACGATGTGTCAACACTAATACATAATGTAGTATTGATAGATATGTATTTGCATACGCTGGGTGTTTCATTGGTTAGAAGACAGTGGATGGACATGTCCAAGCAAACGTTTGCTAGCCCTGGTATAGAAGGTATTTTAGCTAAAGTCATCCATGTGACCAAAACCCAGCACGCACATCATGTCACACCGCTGCGAGGCTCTATGCATTCCTCCAAAAAGCCTAATCATTCTTGTCCCCAGAGGCCACGATCCTTTTGGTCAGCACCAAGAATCAAGACCTCTGGCTGGTTTCGAAAACAGTAAGTCCGCGAATCTCAGACTAACCGTCAAATCTGACAAATCTGATTGGCTGAGAATACAGAACGAGTACTCTGAGCAATGCTTAACAAATTGGGAACGGCCAGAGTCTTGATTTTTTGGTGCTGACCAATTGGATCGTGGCCTCTGGGAATGAGAATGAGCCTATGTGGAAAGCCCAGGGTCAGCTGTGACGGCCATGATATCTTCCCCTTAAAGAATGGTGGGGCAATGTAGGAAAGTCGCAGTGACCATTTCAAATACCGGTTGAAGACCTTAGTCTTTTATCGAGAAATGTTGTGGCTTCTAGAGGTCAGATCTATTCGAGAGGGCAATTTTCAGCTATAAAATAGAGTTACTGATAAAGGTCCATGCCCTGGACTGTTTGCTCTTGATCATACCCACTACTCCAGATGGCTCAGGGGGCCTAGACCCCGAAAAGTCCAATGTCCCAAAACGTAACCCCCAAAACGTCTGGCTTTTTTCTCTGAATAAATAATAAGTAGATAAAACATCAAGAAAGTACACAATAGTTTGATGTGTCCACCTTTATTCATTGTTTGATATAAAGTCGAGAAAAATAGGCTATGCCTTTTATCGACACTAAAAAACGTCCCCGCCAAAAATCTTTCTATACCCCCCAAAAAACTGCCAGAAAATTTATAGCCCCCCAAAAGTCCCCATATTGCTAATTTGATTTTCAAACCCCCAAAAGGTCTTTGCACCTCCTCGTCACTAATATACCTGCACTCCTGTTGTTGATGCAATATGTTTGGATGCATACTGCTGTAGTTGTTGAGATGTTCAATCCTGGCACGGTTGAGACTTTCCAAGATTATGCTGATCTGGTATTTCAACCGTATGTGACATCTCAACTAGAATCAGCTGACAGAGTGGACAGGGTCTAGGATGTCTACATTCCAAACAGTTTTGAAGAACACAACTAGAGAAAAGCGAGGGAAGGGTGTGCGGCTGTGTGCAGGCGTGTGCGGCTCCCAACAAACAGTGATTCTGAGAGCTGATTCTGTTCAGTTTTTAGTCCCAACAAGTTACAAGTCAACCAACTACAGATAAAGCCATCTACACAACAGGTGGTAGATATTTTTCTTAGTACACTGGTATAGGTGGATGTTGCAAACATGATCCCATGCTAGCAGACACCTATCTCCTTGTGCACATTGCAAACAGAAGGATGTAGGACAGTATGTGTGCACACATGGTTGAAGCAGAAGTCGTTGTGTTGCCCATTGCTACTTTTTACAAGATTAAGCCCAATGAATTGTGGGTGGCTTTTGGTACCGGCACAAGTTTCAAATATGTTCCTGTCCATCATCTTGTTGACTCCCAGATGTGCAGCACTCTACCTGTCGTCCATGCCCTGCACCGTCTTGTCCATTCAATAGTATAGGTTAAGAAAACTCCCTGGGACACATGACTGAGTTTTCCAGAAGTTACCAATGCATTTGAAGAACATCATACAGATGCCTAGTGATATAGACAATGCCGTTCTGCCACTGCTTGAGTGGTTTAAGGTGCTGCTGTATGAGCGCAGAAGTCAACAGCGCCTGTAAACATCTGTTACATGTTTTTCCACTCTTCGTGAAGTCTTAAGAATATATCACCGACCCCAAGCAGTGCTGATACAACATATGCGAGCCTGTTATCAGGCAAACACCCGGAACCAGTTCCTAATTACAGATCCTGATTCTCAGCTACTTTTTAGTACTACCTTTAGTTAAAGCCCTTCTAACTGGGGCTGGAAACAAAGTAGTAAAGGGTAGGCACCACTGTATACAACCCTTACACAGGCTTTGTTTTATTACTTTGAGTTGATACACTGACTGCAGGTTCAAGAAGGATTGTGCAGGACGATGCAAGTGTGTTAAGTCCTCAAGCCTTAAAAAGGCCTGGGTGCAGGGAAATTATGGTTGATAAGCAATATCTCAGGTTAGATTTGTACTACCACGCTGAATTTGTTCCTGATTATAAAACTCGATATTCCTTTTTGGCTCAATTTATCATTTTTATTTATATATCTTTTTTTGATCACGTACCATGTCACGTGATAGTTTTCTTAAATTTCGTAAATAAGCGACTTGTACTTGTATTCATCAATAATGAGTGTTTTCGATAGTGTAAAGTTATTTACCTGCCTTTGGAATGATCATCCATGATTTCGATTTTAAAGAGTTATAAACCTGCATCTAAAAAGCCTTTTTGTTTGTTTGTTTCACTGAACACCGCCGGCAATTCCCCAAATATTGGCTATATTCTGCCAATGTCGCGTGGCATGTCACGTGACCTGCCAGAAACCCTAATACCTCCTTAAAATGTCAAGGACGTTAAAACCTAACTGTGTGATAAATTTGGTTGCATTGCCATTCTTGTCACCAGAAAAAGTAAAAGTATTTGACCCAGGCATCCATGATTCGATTTAAAGAGTTATAAACCTGCATCTAAAAGCCTTTTTGTTTGTTTGTTTCACTGAACACCGCCGGCAATTCCCCAAATATTGGCTATATTCTGCCAAATGTCGCGTGGCATGTCACGTGACCTGCCAGAAACCCTAATACCTCCTTAAAATGTCAAGGACGTTAAACACCTAACTGTGTGATAAATTTGGTTGCATTGCCATTCTTGTCACCAGAAAAAGTAAAAGTATTTGACCCAGGCATTAATGTGCTTGAGTCAGTATTGACGTGCACTGCTCTCTGCTCATGTTCATGGAGAATGTACCAGTAGCTTGAAACAGCCACGTGAAACAGCTTAGAACACAGTTAAAACTTCAAACTAAACAGTCAGAGTATAGTTATACGATCTGCATTTGTTACATAAGGCATACATTTTAACCAGGCTAATCCGGATTCAATTTTAACATTTAAAGGTCAACCAAGGTCAAAGGTCAAAGTCCATAAAATAAGCCCAAAGCATTAAGTTGTCTTATTTTGTACTGTATTAAGATGATTGCAAGCTTTTACTACCAAATAGATATTCTTTTCAGTATTTTAGTAAGAAATATATGGTCAATACTAGCCACGTCTTTCTGTGTGACGTCATTGACCTTTTAGTGACGTCATAGGTCAAATCTCAGATGGCTCCACATCTAAAAATAAACCTTATGGTATGTTTATCAACTGTGGAAAGTTTCATGCTTTTAGGTCAAAGTGCACACTTCTTGATATTAGCCGCTGTACTACAAAGCGAACTTTTGAAGCGAACCGATCTCATGCCAAAATTACCCAATACCACCTTGCGGCCCTGGTGAAAAATTACCCGATACAACCCCGCGCGCCCAGTTTTGTCAAATCGAGATTCATTGGCATACTATAACATATATATCAATATATTTCAATATATATATTTATTTTTATATTTTCTTCATATATATATATACGCGGGGACTACTATTCTGCCTCCTCGGGGTTTTGGCCTCTGGGCCAAAACCCCTCCGGGGGCAAAAATTTTGAAATACTGATAGTTCACAACGACCTCTAGGCGGTAATGGCTGCTGGTCGGAAAATGTTATTTAATAGCATTGAAGATCAAGTCTTTATCTCTCCACAAATGCAACGAAAAATTTGTGCAAAGTCTAACTTTTGAGTTATATGATTTTTTGTACACCCACTTTTAACCTTTTCGTATAAGCTGTCAATGGAGGTACCTTAAAAGTTAAAATTTAACTAGTTGAAATGATGTTACGGAATCTTTAATACTACCCAAGTATTAACAGGTCATATACCTTCCACCACAAGGCAGGATAATGTCTGGAAATGAATTTCAAGGGAAGTGAGAGGATGTTAAAATTATTAAAAAATGGAAATTTGAAGACCAAAAATCACCATTTCGGACCCCCACGGGACCCCCCCACCCCCCCCCCCCCCATAAATCCGTCAAAATAAAGTTATAGCCAAAACGAAATGCGTTTGAAACTAACCATATTAGGTGTTATTTGCATGCAAAGTTTCAAGGAAATCTGTTATGTGGCCCAAATTGGTATGAGGATCTTACGGAGACAGCCTCTTAATTACCTTCCCTACACATTACCTGAAGTTAGTTGACGGGAAATTTCCGCTCGCCGCTTTTCAGAAGCGAGCTCAATCCGCCACGAAAGGTTTTGAAACGACACTGGCTTACGTCCGTCGGACGAATGTTGTGTTTGTTTTTTCGGTGTCATTACGTACATTCTCTGTTGGGAGTTTTTCGGCTTTGTATCTTGAAATTATTTTCTTGACATTTAAAAATTATCCCAACTGTCGAAACGAATCTTGAAGCTATGTTAGAATTTACAGCGACAAGCAACTGTCAACTAATGGCGGGAAAATCCGATACGATTTTTTTCCACTAGTGAAAAAAATCGTATCAGGCTTCTGATTGGTCATACGATATTTTTCACTAGTGATAAAAATCGTATGACCAATAGGATCGTTTCTCGTCAAAGAGAGACGATTTTTATTCTGGGAGTTCGCAGTGAGTGAATCTCATTACGTATATAATAAATGTAATATCCGCTGTCGTTTGCTTGCCCGGTTAGCCGGTTGCTTCGGTTAAGCGAGCTCATGGAAACATGCTCAGCCTGGTTAGCTGGGTTCCCAGCATCGCGATATCAAGATCCCGGCTAATCGGGCTGGTCTGGTTGTGATGTAATCGTGAAGAACATTATTGCACTGGTCAAAAGAAGTTCCGGGTTCTTATATAGCAAACCGAGCCAGCCCGCCAGCCCGTGGCTCGTGTACTGAGGCCCTTAAAAGATAAAGCAATGCAAAAACAATATAATACACGAGCCATTGGGTAGCTACTGGAATGATATAAGTACACCAAGATCAGACAGAACCTCTTTTGCCTTAGTTAAAACTACTGCAACCTCGTCCCCAGGAGTCTTCTCGGCGTTCAAATTTGCGGCGCGAAGAAGACCCTGGCGAATAGCAGGTCACGTGACCACAAAATTAGCCAATCGCGAGCCCGCCGCCATTTTTAAACAATCAAAATCTCCAATATTTTTGGAGATACGTGACCTGCTGATCGCCCGGGTCTTCTTCGCGCCCGACCGCCATGGGGACGAGGTTGAAACTACTGAACAGCCCTCGGCGGGCGCGCGTGATATATTTCCCTTATTTCGCTCTTTGCAATTTTTGAAGGTACACAAGATCAGTCTTCAAAAAGACACATGGAAAGCGAAGTCAAGTCGGACACAGGGTAACCACACTTGTATCATATGCATATACTGTATAGTTTTATATCGTAAAAAATAAGATCACGTGACTAATGCCAACAATATATTACCCCAAGGTTGTACAGAAACATCCGTGCATATTTTCACGGTCAGTGAAGGTTATCGTTTATACTTACCCCAAGCAATATCAGTGTATCCTCCAAACACGTACTGTCCCTTTTTATTATGGTCACCGTGTTACGTTTTCCATCACACTTGCTGTGGAAGGTACTGGCAGCCCAGCCGTGAGTGGAGGCGCGGTAACATAGCATCCATTTAGGGTGACTTCCAATAGCAGGCGTCAGGAACTGATTAAGACGACTTTGATAAAATTCATTGCCCGCTATTATGGATGAGCTCGTCCAAAAATCTGAAAATAAGTTTACATCTTCTATGAAATGAAACTTATACGGTGTGTAAATCATTCAAAATGGTTTATTTGAGTGACAGTTTACGTGGCAATTACCACGCCATCTTGGATACGTCATTAGGGATTTCCTGATTGTTCAGAATATCAGAAATTCTCCAAATTTGATTTCGAAAAGTCGAAAAAAAAATATGAAAATTCAAAATCTATATACAAATGGAAAACCTTTTCCATATTTCGATAGAGTCATGGTAACACGAGTGAAGTTTGGAGGACGAGAAATGCTGTGGAGACACTAGCTGCGGCCAGTATTTCCACGGCAATTTCGAGTTCTCCCAAACTTTCACGAGTTTTACAATAAACTATATGGAAACACGGGAAACCGTTTTCTATTGTTTGTTTTTTGATGAAATAAATTAACCCTATCCTGCCTGGGAATTTTTTTTCGTTCCTGAGCCTGGGGGGGGGGGGGGGGGGCAGTTAGTGCCGCCCCCCCCCCCCTCCCCCCCCCCCCCCCCCTATGTATCTCGAAAAGTATTGACGCTATGAAAATGAAACTTACATGGTGTGTAAAGCATCCAAAAATATTTATTTTTGTGGTACTCACGTATCAATCATGACGTCATACACGCCATAACGACGTCATACATTAAACAAATCCGCCATCCAAATCTTGGACTTCTAAATTGTTCAGAAATGTCAGAAAATCTCCAAATTTGTTTTGAAAAAATCAAGAAAAATATGAAGATGCTAAAACGGCAAAGATTTGGAAGGATTTCATCGTAAAAATCAAACATTTTTGAAAACTGAAAATTAAGCTAAAAAATCAACAAATTTGGGTAAACGATCTGTATCTCGAAAAGTATTTTTGCTATAAAAAATTAAACTTATGTGGCGTATAAAGCATTTAAAACATGTTTATTTTAAAGTTAATTACGAATCAATTATGATATCATATCACGCCAATATAACGTCATACTTTAAAAATGTCCGCCATCTTGGATCCGCCATCTTGGATTTTTAAATTGTTCAGAAATGTCAGAAAATCACAACATTTGATTTGAAAACATCGAAAAACAATATAATGATGCAACATTGCAAAGATTATGGAAGAAACTCTTCGTAAAAAGCGAAAATCTCAGGAAATTTAACTCAAAATACCAAATTTGGCTAAATTGCCTGTCAAAACTTGGTTGCCATGGAAACATCAAGTCACATGATGAAAAAATTGACACAACAAAATGTTCCCAGATAATTTTTAGGAAAAGTCATAACGTTTGGCTACGATTGCTTGAATGCCCTTTAAGTACGCCCTTTGAAGTCAGCGCGGGCACTTTCTGCCCCCCCCCCCCCCCCCCCCCAGGCAGAATAGGGTTAATCTGCACGAAAGTAATGTTTCCATATAGTTATGGTAAACGGTTTTGAGCCAATCAGAGCGCGCGTAGTATCTTGTTTGTTTCATAAAATACTTTGGAAGGAACTCTTCGTAAAAAGCTAAAATCTGAAAATTAAGCTAAAAAGACCAAATTTGGGTAAAACAAACTGCATCTCAAAAAGTATTCACACTATGGAAATGAAACTTAGATGGTAGATAAATCATCCAAAAATGTCACTGTAAATTATGACGTCATATCATGCCAAAATGTATTTGGGCAAACATTTTTATTGTTGGTATTAAAATAAAATTAAAAACATTGGACTTTTATTATTTTTTTACTGACGCGATGTAAGTTCCTCAGGATACATAAAAGCCTGACTGGCCTTTCAGAACTCACATTGGGTATTTTTTTTGGTATTGTTAGAAAGTGGAGATTTTTTTCAATTTATATGGCCTTTTACTGGTTCTTACCTGGTATAAACGTAAATCAAAGTTGTCAAAGCACTAACATATCCCAACTTGTTGGAGGCTTTGCACTGATATGTACCACTGTCTTGAGGACTGAAGTTGGAGATATTCAGTGTACCATTGGTAATGGTGGTTCGTCCTTGTGGTAGCGACACAAGTCCTCTTGACCAAACAATTGTTGGTGATGGAAAACCAAAGACTCGGCAAGAAATTGAGGCAACTGAATTATATGCTACTCTAATAACTCTATCGAGAGTTTCCGTGAACTGCGGAGGCACTGATGAAAAACAAGAAAAACATTAACCATTACGAGAAAATTGTCGCATTGAATATTTATTATATTTCATAAGGACTCTACTTTATACAATGGAAACACCAATTGAATATTTCTGATGATGTAGTGGCCATTATGGAATTTTAGCACGTAGCGTAACAATGCCAATTATAATACTTAACATGTTAACTTACATGTAATAAATGCAATGTATTTTTTAGACGCAGGGCCCCTATGGATACCAGCCTAGAGCTAGAGCTGAATGGGCCACCCTGCTTAAATAAAGATTTACTTTACTTAAAAAACAACAACAACAACAACAACAACAACAACAGCAACAAAGATAACGCTAAATGCTGGACAGACAGAGTATCAAGTCAAGATTAAACTTGTGACTCGGCCGTTTTGAACGTAATTTCTATAACTTGCGATAATTTAAGATATTTGCGTTGACTTTGATCGCGCACAACTCGATACAACGCTACGCAAGATTGTCACCGTTTTGTACGCCTAATCCAAGTCGACGCATTGGTCTTGCTATTTATTTATTATTATTATTTTTTTATTTGTCTATTCATTTATTTTTGTATTTATTTACTAGCTTGCCTGTTTTTTGTGTTTCCTTGCTTATACTTGCCATTGCATCGAGCAGGGTTTTTTCTGCTAGTATACAAATATTTTGATAATTGACAAAGTTGTTTTTTTAAAGTTATGTGCTTTTCTTCCTAGTCCATTGACATCTTACCTTCCACAAAAGGGTCACTACTTTCTGAACCTGACCCAAGACATTTACAGCTTTACAAACGTAACTCCCCGAGTCATTGTAACCAGTAGTGCTGATCTGTAGCTTATTATCTTGGACCTTCCATATTCTCCAGTCCAGTGCCATTTATTTTACCCCAGGATACAGTAGGCTTTGGATTACCATCAACTGAGCAGTAAAACGTGGCGGTCTGGTTCTGAGTCACAGTGAGTGAGGCAGGAGATACAATCACCTCTGGAGCAGATATGGACTCTCCTGGTTCCCCTTTAGGTCCCGGATGTCCAGGAGCTCCTGCATCACCTTAAAAAAAACATGAACAAAAATATGTGATTGTAAACAAATTGACAGATCCCATTGAAAGTGCAAAATATTAGAATTTCGTATTCTAAATAGTTATTGATTTATATATGGTCAGAAGGTCACAGATGACAATATTTCATTGCATTAATGAAGTTTCTCTCGCATTGAGTATAGGATTTACCCCTATTCTGCCTGGGCTTTTTTTTCGTTCGTGAGTCTGGGGGGGGGGGAGGGGAGGGGAGGGGAGGGGGGAGCAGAAATCCCCCCCGCATGTATCTCGAAAATTATTGATGCTATGAAAATGAAAACTTACATGGTGTGTAAAACTTCCAATAGTGTTTATTTTAGTGGCAGTAACAGGTCAATTATGACGTCATACACGCCAAATCTGATTTAAAAAAATCAAGAAAAATATAAAGATGCTAAACCGGCAAAGATTTTGGAAGGATTTCGTCGTAAAAAGCAAAAATTTCATAAAAAAAATTAAGCTAAAAACTGACACATTTGGGTAAAACGATCTGTATCTCGAAAAGTATTCAGGCTATAAATTAAACTTATGTGGTGTATAAAGCATTCAAACATGTTTATTTTAGTGACAATCACGAATCAATTATGATATTATATCACGCCAAAATAACGTCATACTTTAAAAATGTCCGCCATCTTGGACCCGCCATCTTGGATTTTTAAATTGTTCAGAATGTCAAAAAATCACCAAATGTTATTTAAAAAATATATAAGAAGAAAATTGGAAGAAAACTCTTCATAAAAAAGCGGAAATCTCATGAAATCTCAAAATTAAGCCGAAAATGCCAGATTTTGGTAAAACGACCTGTCAAAACTTGGTTGCCATGGACACATAAAGTCACGTGATTAAAAAAATTGACACAACTAAATTTTCCCAGATAATTGTTATGAAAAGTCATCAATTTTGGCTATAATTGCTTGAATGCCCTGTATGTACGATGAATTTGAATCGGCAAGCACTTTCCAACCTCCCCCCTCCCCCCCTTCGGCAGTGTAGGGTTAACGCTTTCGCGGCAAAACTCGTCACCGGGTGACATTTGGAGTAGTGCACAGAGAACCACTTGTAACGTGGTCAATTTGTACGTGACCAGATTGCTTTGATAAAGAGGTAGTCGAAAAACACATGTTCAATTATTGGTGCAAAAATGGTGGTAAAATAAGGAAATACACCCATCATTGATCAATGTCTCATTTCCAGGTTTTTTGAACGGTTAAGACCAAAACTTTTCCAGCTGATAGAAAGGATATGTTTGTTCATGCAAGCAAGTAAATATTGTAACATTGATAAAAACCACCAATAGTGTGTTGGCGGTTAAATCATGCAACTTCTCCAGAACATTACCTTTTTCAGCCCTCACTCCAGGAATCCCAAGATCTCCCTTTTATTCCTTGTTTACCCTGTTCACCTGCTGTTCCCATCATACCTGAAAAATGAAAACATCAACAATGCTAGGTTACGACATGACAAAATATTGTTATTTGAGTTTTTAGCTTAGAGTATAGGAGTTAATAGTCAATTAATTGTCTTAATATGCCTCAGTTTCAAAACGAGTCCAATCCCTAAACCTTTCAAATGAAAATGAGTTTGATTTTAATTTGAATGAACTTTTGAGTAAAACCAGAGGTCTATACCAGAGGTATACATCTCTGGTATTGGGTCTTGTCCCATCAGATTCACGTTTAGGCTATTTTTAGACCATTTTCCCGCCAACCAGTATTTATGCTGTAGCCAATCACGTTGAAAAAACGCAAAGCGTCACAGCAGAATGGCATATTTTTTTATTAAATACTTCACTAAATTTAGGTTAGACTTCGGAATTACTTTTTGTAAACTATATATCGACTGTGCGGATTTTTCAGTAAGTTCAATCTAAATGAAGCATGACATCCTCTCTTGAGCATGATTTGTATGAACTGCCGCGGCAAGAGTCTGGCGCGGTGTTCAGTTGGCAAGTTGAATGAAAAGCGGATTAATCTTCCCTCAATCCGGCTCCAAAGTTTCGTATATTCTGGAAAATTGTGCAGATCCCAAATAATTATGGAGCTGAGCATTATATTCATTTTACAAGTTGGACGGACAGCTGAACGGAGCCCGAAGGTTTCTCTAAGTCTTGTTTACGACGGACAAATCTTACGCGACTACAGAATCTGAGCTTAAAATCAAGTTGACTGATGTAAAAGTACAAAGGAAACCCTCAATATCTACATAGATGGAGAGAAAGAGAGTGATTTCACTGTGAAGTGATCTTCCAGTTGTACCATCATGAACGCTTGACGAACTGCCGTTCATATCCGATAAGCTTATTTATTGCATGTAATCGACAAGCCTCTTCGAAATACAAAGTAACAATACTTAATATAGGCTAAGCTTAAACTTGTGTTATGAAACAGGTTTTCATCTTTGGCCGAATTAAGAGGCTGTCTCTGTAAAAGCGGACCGGTCGGTTCCAGGTCGAAAGATAAAATCGCCTGATTTTTTGTGTGGTGAAAGGCCTTCATGCCAAAGTAACAAAACCACAATTATTTCGGTTCTTGCTTTTAAATTTTTTCCGTTAGGGGCGAAAAATAATTTTCACCGATGGGCGCTCGCGCGCGACCGAAATCGGGCACGATTGTTTACGTTTTTTGAGCGATTGGCGCAAAGCAAGGAAATAATATATTACAATAATTTTAACATAGAAACGTAGATATGCTTCTACTTTATAGGCTATATGAGTTTCAAGCAATTTAAGGTTAAGCTATTTGAATACCAGGCGGCTACTCGCCCCTACATGAACACGCTCGCGGGGCAAGCCAAAAATTGGTCATTTTGTACACCTCATTTCTCAGCTGGCGGATAGAATTAAAAGACGACAATAACATCAATGTAAAGTCTGGACCTTGCCCTACAAGAATATGTAATCAAATGTTGTCTATACGACGATTCTTATAAACGGTCGTCGATCAGTTTCCTCTAATATTGACAGTTCCTCCTAAAACTGACCCCAAAGCTCAATATTCCAAATTAATAAGGGTCTTAGTTATCGATAACTAGCTTCACACACTGGCTAGATCAAAGCTTGCCATATGCCAGAAAATGGAAGGGGACGATAAGAAATCGTTAAGGAATAGGAATGCAGATCATGGTGCAATCTTTTAAAGTTGGTATTCGTCTCAATTCATCGCAAAATGCAGCTATAATTCTGTGATTAATTAATTCATGTTAACAATGAAATTTGATCAAACCAAGCTGAATATCAGTATTCGTTATCCTCTAAAGCCTGGTTTTCACTAGTGACGCAAGCACAAGCGCAAGCAACATACGCAGACCGCAGTAACGTGTTGATTTGTCGTAAACAAAAGGCACTGATGATCAACGCGTTACTGCGTCTGCGTATGTTTTGCTTGCGCTTGTGCTTGCGTCACTAGTGAAAACCAGGCTTAAATAATTTAATTATATTCTACAAGAAACAAATCACGACTCAGTCATATTGTTTCGTGTCATTTAAGTTTAAGCTAAAGTAAGGTTTGTTTTGATTAGGATGCAGAAATTACGTTCTACTGTTACTATGTCACCCCGATTCACCTGACAGAGAAATCTATTATTTATACATACCCGACTGCTGGATGAGTTCCGAAAAGTCCATCGCTTTCCTTCCATTTTTTTCTTGTAGCATGAATTTTGAATTTTCTCGTGGAATGCATTTGAACTCTAGTTGACCAGTGAAATTCTGAATTGTGACACTCAAACGGTAAAATCTGATCCAAATCAAGAGCTGTGACGTAAATATTTCAGGGGAGGGTGGAGGGGCTTGAAATATGAACGGGGCTTGACAGAGCTTTTACGGTAGTTATTTTCAAGGTAGCCTCTCAGAGTCTAACCCCTCAGCATCCTTGTTCGTAAATTGTTAGAGCGGAATACACAACGGGGACCCGCTACCCCGTGGCCGCTACGGTAGCCCTGAACAAGCTGGCCAATAGGGGCCCTGGCTCAACTGCGGTAAGTCACCCTCTTGGTCTGAATTTTTGACTACTGAAAACCAGCAAAGGACATTTTACAGTGAAAGAGACAATGTTGCGTGACCCAATCAAACATCGCTGAGACGGCTTAGCCTCAGCACAAAATTTAGATGTTCTCATAAAAAAATAGTGTACCTTATTATAATTCATAGAAGATATTTAAGGTGAAATTTTAAAAGAAAAAAACATGTGTGCTTGTAATGGAAGCAATGAGCTTCATATAATTATTAGTTTCGAAGCCGAGGCGGTATATAAAAAAGGAAATCTAACAATAATTACTTTACCGTGATCATTCAAGTTAAATGTGAAAGTGATTTGTAAAATAAAGGTATATGGTGATCAGTACAGGAAATAATTAGGCGGATCCTTTCCGGGATTGTCACCACCCATTGATAAGCAAAACAAACTAATGCTAGCACATTTTTTATTGTACATATTACCTGGCTGTAAAGAGGAGATATTATTCTTTATATAATTTGCTGTGTAAAAACTCGCGCTGTGATTGGTTTAGAACCGTCCTCTATTAGAGTACCGACGGATGAATGACGTCACGAATCGCGAGAAAAATACGCGCTGGCGCCCTGCTCCAACAAATCCTTCGCATCGCCGTCTCAAAACAGAGAAAACTTTTCATCAAACTGGAAATATTCCGTAGGAAATTCAATGTAGATCAATTAATACAAATTTTAAATCGGCTGTTAAAGCTTGGCTAGAACTTGGGAGGCAAATATGATGGACTTTTAGCTCATTGTGAACAGAATCCGAGAAATTAGAGCGGGATCATCGATAGAAACCGAGAGCGAGCTGTCTAATTGTTTTAGCATAACCCAATGGCTGATCTATTAAATGTAGAATATAGATAAAACTGATTAATTTATGGTTTTGTTTTTTAATACTTTTTGGCCGTGCGCGCGCGCACATCGATTAAATAGTAGGTGACAATGTAGCCAATCAGATTGCGAGTTTGCCAATAGTCAGCCGCTGGGTTATGCTAAAAGAGAATATGTTATACAATTCTGTAAACAAATCAGTGTGAAGAGTTTCATCTGGATTTCGGTTTTGGCTGTACGGGACTACCAATTAAAATTAGTAAAAATATACTAGTATACTAATGCAAATGAGCAATCTGATTGGCTGAGCTACTCGTACACTATCAGCCATTATAGTTCACCACTAAATTTTCTTTGATTCTGATTGGCTTAAATCGAACACGTGACGTGATAGTGTTCATCCGCGGAGAGACACTGTCAGGCAATAGTGCCCGTCGGGCAAAAAACCCCGGATCGATAGTACCCGCCCGAGCGAAAAACAACCGTTTTGTGCAGTTTTGACCTAAACTGTTGAAAGAATAAATTTAAAAAATAGTGAGAAATTACTCTCTATCAATTCTTTCATAACATATGAGCATGCACGAAGTTTGGAACGAAATATTTAATGGCAAATTCCTGTAATAAATGCGAATGAAGCACTAAACAATTTACGGAAAGATCGTAAGCCGACACAAATTCGTCCAAAAAATGACAGCCTGTTTACACCACAAGTTTAAGCTTAGCCTATTCGGTATTGTTACCTTGTATTTCCAAGAGGCTTGTCAATTCCAGCTTGAATCAGCACAATAAATATCGGTTATGAAGCTTAAATACGGCAGTTCGTTTGCCCGACGTAAACAAGTGAAATCTTCGACTCCGTTCAGTTGTCCGTTTGACTTGTAAAATGAACATAATGTTCAACTCCACAATTATTTCAGATCTTCCCATTTTGTGCTAAATCATTTGCACAATTTTCCAGAATATATGAAACTTTAGAAGAGATTGAGCGAAGAAATAATCCGAAGAAGAAACTTTTTGTCCAGCTTTCTTTTGATTCAACTTGGCGACCCGCGCCAGGTTTTGCCGCCGTTTTTCATACAAATCATACTTCATTTAGATGGAACTGAAAAATCACTCAGTCGATTTATAACTTTTGAAAAAGTAATACCGAAGTTTAACCTAAAGTTTTGTACGTATTTACGAGACAAAAGTTGAAATGCAAAACTATTTTTGAAGCTCCAAGCGTTGCAGTGTGTAATTAGAAATCGAAATAAATAAATTCAGGTCGTTTTCAGTTTTTAGGCCGCCGCGCGGAAAATTTAGTGGTGAACAATAACGACAATAGAGTGTTTTTGTCTCGGAACTATCGGTCTGATAGTTGCCCTTGGAAATTTTATGTTCTAAAAAACTAGCATATTAGCCCTCGAACTTCGTTCTCGGGCTAATATTTGTTTTTTAGAACATAAAATTTCCGCGGGCAACTATCAGCCGATAGTTCCTCGACAGAAACACTCTAATTGTTACATTAGTGTTCAGTGGCTGGAGGTCGTCTCCAAAATTGAGGTTTCTTCTCGTTTCTCCGAAGTTTCGGAAGAAGATTTAGAGTTAATACTGGACAATTGTTATGATTTTTACTAAAACAATTAGTAATTGCCATCAATATTACTGAACCTTATAGTCCAGGAGCTAGGACCACAACGGTTTTCCTCAATCCACACTATGCACAGAAAAGATTTAACATCGGATTCTTATATAATAATATCTCCTCTTTACAGCCAGGTAATATGTACAATAAAAATGTGCTAGCATTAGTTTCTTTTCCTTATTAATGGGTGGTGACAATCCCGGCAAGGATTCCGCTTTTTATTTGTAAGAATTACGGAGTTACTTCTTCGCTTTTCCTAAACTCGAAATAATTATTTCCTGTACTGATCACCATATACCTTCATTTACAAATCACTTTTCACATTTAACTTGAATGATCACGGTAAAGTAATTCTTGTTAGATTTCCTTTTCTATATACCTACCTCGGCTTCTAAACTAATAATTATATGAAGCTCATTGCTTCCATTACAACCACACATGTTTTTTTTCTTTTAAAATTTCACCTTATATAAATCTCTTCTATGAATTGTAATAAGGTACACTATTTTTTTTTAATGAGTACATGTAATTTTAGATGGATGCTGGGGGGTTGGACTCTGAGAGGCTACCTTGAAAATAACTACCGTAAAAGCTCTGTCAAGCCCCGTCCATATTTCAAGCCCCTCCACCCTCCCCTGAAATATTTTACGTCACAGCTCTTGATTTGGATCAGATTTCACTGTTTGAGTGTCACACTTCAGAATTTCACTGGTCATCTAGAGTTCAAATGCATTCCACGAGAAAATTCAAATTCATGCTACGAGAAAAAAATGGAAGGAAAGCGATGAACTTGCCGGGAACTCATCCAGCAGTCGGGTATGTATAAATAATAGATTTCTCTGTCAGGTGAATCGGGGTGACATAGTAACAGTAGAACGTAATTTCTGCATCCTAATCAAAACAAACCTTACTTTAGCTTAAACTTAAATGACACGAAAACAATATGACTGAGTCGTGATTTGTTTCTTGTAGAATATAATTAAATTATTTAGAGGATAACGAATACTGATATTCAGCTTGGTTTGGATCAAATTTCATTGTTAACATGAATTAATTAATCACAGAATTATAGCTACATTTTGCGATGAATTGAGACGAATACCAACTTTAAAAGATTGCACCATGATCTGCATTCCTATTCCTTAACGATTTCTTATCGTCCCCTTGCATTTTCTGGCATATAGCAAGCTTTGATCCAAGTTATTAAAGTTCTTATTAATTTGGAATATTGAGCTTCGGGGTCAGTTTTAGGAGGAAATTTGTCAATATTAGAGGAAACTGTTCGACGACTATTTACAAGAATCGTCGTATAGACAACATATTTCTTACATATTCTTGTTGGGCAAGCTCCAGACTTTACATTGATGTTATTGTCATCTTTTAATTCCATCCGCCAGCTGAGAAATGAGGTTGTACAAAATGACCAATTTTTGGCTTGCCCCGCGAGCGTGTTCATGTAGGGGCGAGTAGAAGCCTGGTATTCAAATAGCTTAACGTTAAATTGCTTGAAACTCATATAGCCTATAAAGTAGAAGCATATCTACGTTTCTATGTTAAAATTATTTTAATATATTATTTCCTTGCTTCGCGCCAATCGCTCAAAAAACGTAAACAATCGTGCCCGATTTCGGTCGCGCGCGAGCGCCCATCGGTTGAAAATTATTTTTCGCCCCTAACGGAAAAAATTTAAAAGCAAGAACCGAAATAATTGTGGTTTTGTTACTTTGGCATGAAGGCCTTTCACCACACAAAAAATCAGGCGATTTTATCTTTCGACCTGGAACCGACCGGTCCGCTTTTACAGAGACAGCCTCTTAATTGTGTCTGCAATTATTTCGACGTCGGCCGAAGGCCGACGACGCCCCGGAGAGCGGCCGGAGCCATAACAGAGATTTGAAAACCGGAAACCGCGCAAGAAAAGCCTCTTGCACCCAGGGTAACAAATTAAACCGCCTGGAACAAATTAAAATTGTCGAGCTGGCGCGTTCACTGACCATATTCCTGTCGGGCACGATGCGTGATTGGCTGCTGGAGTTAAAGGGAACTCGGAAATGGCTTATTGAAGTGAAGTGTAACATGCAGTTTGATTTTAAAGAATCGGACTGAAGCTGAAAATTAAGCTAAAAAACACCAATGTTGGGTAAAACGACCTGTCAAAACGTGCTTCCCATAGAAACGTCATAGTACGTGATGAAACGATCGACGCATCACCCAGAAATGTGTTTAGCAAAAAGTCACAGGTTTGGTCATAACTGCTTGGATGCTCTTTCAGTAAGATAAAGTTGAATACTACTACTAAATACTACTACTACTACTACTAAATCAGCGTGAGCACTTTCTGCCCCCCCCCCCCCCCCCTCCTCCCAAGAATAGGGTTACGAATAGGGTTAAGCAATTCAGAGCATTCAGAAGCTAACAGTGGTGGCCACAGCAAAGCATGTTTACCTTTTTCACCCCTCACTCCAGGAATTCCAAGATCTCCTTTCATTCCTTGTTTACCAGGTTCGCCTGCCTCTTCCCATGATACCTTTCGTTCCTTTTCTTCCCTTAGTTCCTTTCGGCCCTCGTTTGCCACGATTTCCTTGAATTCCTTTTGGTCCGGGGGGCCCTGCCACACAAACTTTGTCTGGAGAGAGGCAGTAAGACTCCACAGATTCCGCAATAATCGAGGTCACGTATCTCTTGAATCCATCACTAGCATCTTTTAGGCCAACAGAATCATCGCGGCGTGTTTTTAAGCTGCGGCGGACAATTCTGCCTTTGATCATGTCTGTAGGAAAATAAAAGAGTAGTTTTTATGTCTGACTGCGTGAACAAGATATTAAGATATTATAAAAGATTGATCCACAGATAAGTTATCTTTACATAATTAGAAAACAAGGGACCAGAACAAAGAAAATCATCTACTCGGGATACTGTTTCTCAGGTATACGGTATACGGTATTTGGCATATTTTGTAGACAAATCAATACATAATACATATGAAGTTGAAGTTTAACCCTATTCTGCCTGGAGTTTTTTCGTTCGTGAGCCAAGAGGGGTGGGGGTCTTTTTGCGTCGCTCCCCCACTATCCGAACGCCTGGAACAGGCTACTTGGTCACTTGATGTACGACTTTAAGATGTCTAAAATTGGCAAGGATAATTGATAATGTATGCACTAATTTGTCAAGTTTTGTTCAAGTTCAATGAAGGTCTGGCTGTTTATGAAACAAAATACACGGGTCACGGCTGTAAGTTGGCATGACTCCATTTCAACTTCCCCTGATTAAAGTCCATCAATTAAATATAACTGAATTCATTGAAAAGGTACTTTTCCTTGGCGGAGTTAAATAGTTTTGAATCAATAATTGTGTTATATAATGACGAGACAATTAATTGCAAATTATGGCATTAATCTGCCCTGTAAACAACGTTAGTAGCTACGTATTGACTATACATTCAAGTGTCACAGTGAGAGTGAGTGAAAATGATCCACGAGGTTCATGAGTGAGTTTGAGCCGAGTGACAATATGTCTCGCTTGCTAACTGAGTTCGCTGCTGGTCGCCTTATAAAAATATATCTTCTTGTACTTTAAGTTTGCGATGTTCCTAAATAAATATCAAAATATATAGTGACTGAAAATAAAACACGACCGTGTTAATCTAACGTTTGATACTGAGCCAGACACAGCGGCCGGGTAGGTTTGGATGCCAACGGCATGTGAACTACAATATATATTCCTTCCCTCCCTACATTACTTACCATTGGCAATATTAAAGTCATTTTTCTCAGGGGCTTGATAAGTAGTTCCCTCGGGTTTCAAAGCTTCTTTGATTTGTTGAATTTGCAGCGTGAACTTTGAATCCATCATTTTCGTGTCATGGACCACTGTCTCCATTCTCATAAACAGCGCGATCGTCATCAGAATCGCGACAACAGACAAAATCAAGGAAGCCTTGTAAGATTGTCGCTACGTTTCTCTGTGGAAATCGTTTTCACCTCTTTCACACAGAAATCCATCGCTCTTTGTGAGGAGAGATGTGAAATTCACGAAACGCGTCAAACCAACACTGCACGAAATCTTCGATCTCAGCAGGTCGAGACTCATCTGGCAAAAACACATATACATTACGGTAAAATGATCGATCCAGGAGGCAGAAAAACAAGATGTTAAGCCAAAATAATCAATTTAACCTCATTGGTGCGGTGACCTTTATTAATTTAATTTTAGATTTTTTCTGAGACATTTAAAAATATATATTTATATAAAGACCACCCCCCCCTGCCCCCCCCCCCCTATATATATTCTTTTTTTTATTTTTCATTTGTATTATGTGTTTAATATAACAAGTGAAAAGTATGGAGGCGTTATACTCATTTCTCGAGCATGTGCCTGGTTGAAGTTTACATTCGATTCCCGCCATTCTACTTCTAGATATAGCAACTGAGCATGTCATGGACTAGTCCAGTCCCTGAACTCTCTCTTTACCCCGCCCTATATAGGGTCTGAACCCAGCGGGAAAAGAGAGAGTCCAGCACCACTTGCATGCGCATGCTCAGAACGAACCAATCACAATTCACTAGATCCCAATCTACGCTCATTTCCGCTCGGCCCCATGTTTATTCTCGCAGCTAATCTACCGATCTACCACCATCCCAGATCACCTTATGTAATGGAAAATTACCTATTTAGAGCTCAAGGAATCGTTAAAAATGTTAAGAACAAATTGCAGCAAATTGGGATTTAAGCCTATTATTTTGGTGGCTCAGATTCAGGCTACGACACGCGAGGCATGCTGGAAATGACCACGGCTACGAACAAGATGGCGGCTGTATGTTGGAGCTCGTGAAGTTAACGTTTGGTATCATTGTGAAGCTCTTTGCCGATATCTTCATGGATTAGATGACATATGATTGTCACGTAATTCAACTTGGGCTGTTCCACGATCTCCCTAACCGTAATTTCAAAGCGGAATTGCAAGAAAGCAACTCGATGTGGTGTTTTTATTCGGTATGATTCCTTGTGGCTGACAGTCTGCCTCTGAGCTGGATTGTGATCAGAGCTGATAGCTCTGTTTTAATGGTGTGTAGAATACAATTATTGTTTATTGTGCACGGTTTGTTTTCCTGACAAAGGATAATTTTTTAGCGTTATTGTTCGGTTATTTGGCCAAATTGGGCACTATATTTGAACATTTTGCTTGTAAAAATATTTGAAATTCTGGAATATTACATAATCTAAAGAAATATACTTATACTGTACCTCCCGGTTATAACTGCTTATAATAATAAACAGATAACAAAGCAACTAGATTGGTAGAGTGGTAGATATTTGTTATGACATTATTTTGGCCAGGGATCTTAAAAATTGTCATATTTTGGATAATATTAATATAGAATTTACATGTATAAAGTGAACCGCAAGGATCGCTTCAGAAGCGATCCTTGCAGGGTTTTTTTTACAATTCTCGTGAATTTGGTGATGCTTCTTTTATGTCCACTAGTAAAACTATGGCATTCACTTTCTGCTGACAGTTTACCTGTATGCAACATGTTCTTCAATCTCCATAAATTCCATCGCTTTGATCCCAAATGTTGCAACAATAATTATTTCCAGTACGTCTGGTTACGTATAAATTTTACATTTCCTTCTTTGCATCAGCCTCTCCAAAATAACTTAAGAAGCAAAAATAGATTTCAAACTCTTTGTTAGGGCCTGTTTACATGGAGGGAGGGTGACCCGGGAAGCAGGGTCACCCTCCTAGCCGGGCTACCCTGGGAGGGCCAACTTGTCATACATTTCTTTACAAAAACACACTGAAGTGTTTACATGATAGACAGGGTCACCCGCCTACCTGGGTCACCCTGTCTGCTTGCCAGGGTCACCCTCCTAGCCGGGCTTACCCTGGGAGGGCCAACCTTGTCATACATTTCTTTACAAAACACACTGAAGTGTTTACATGATAGACAGGGTCACCCGCCTACCTGGGTCACCCTGTCTGCTTGCCAGGGTCACCCTCCTAGGCGGGCTATCTTTTCTGCATGTTAACGGTCACCCAGGATCACCTTCCTAGGCGGGCTACCTCTGTTTTCTTAAAAACCTGCGAAAATGGCGGAACACGCGATAAAAACAGTAAACTCGCCGCTATAGCCTTTCTTCTTGCTGCCATGTTTGTTATGTAGTGCTTAATAAATCGTGCCGTTGCAATAAAAAAAGTCCGCCAAAACATGAGCCCGCCAAAACAAGAGCCCGCCATTAAAAGATAGCTCGCCTATATGATAGCCCGCCCATGTAAAGGCGGGCTATGCTTTAGCCCGGCTGAGAGGGTGAGTCACCCTCCCTCCATGTAAACAGGCCCTTAGATCTCTTCCACACCCTTTCCCATACTGTTCAAAAGACTACACTGTAGATGGTGATCAGAAGTGAATGATTTGTGACACATCAGGACAGTTTATGCTCATACTAAATGCTACTGTAGCAGTGACTACTCAAAGTTGACACTCAGTATTACAAAAATGGCTGACAATAGATATCTTAGTGATATCATTGGTGATGTTTGTGAACATACATGTAATATTATTGACAAGATTTTGAATTCCACATTAATTTTTTGAAGAAAATATTCAAAAATCATAGAATAGTCATTTCTCAGAAACAAAACAATACATGTACTTTTGATGCTTTCCTTCTTTATTCTTGAGGTCATTAATAGGCACAATTTTCCTTTGTTCACTTTGTACATGATTTTTTTGGTTGTAATTGCTGCTTGCCTTTACAACAGCTGTAAACCAATATAACAGTCGGGGGAACAAGTGCTGTTTTTGGCAAATCTTTGTTCAAGTGCTTACAAGAGTTACTGGTTACTCCAAAAGTTGGCATGCCATCAGGATATGCTTAGCATTTTTGGGATGAAAACCGCAGGCTCAGACAGTTATCGGAGACCGGAATTTTATATCAACTTGTACTAATTAAAAGTCTTGTTCCCTTGTTAACTGCTATATATCAACTTGTACTTGTTCCCTTGTTTTACTGAAAAACTGCCATTTCTTTCATCATGAGTGGCAGAGACAGTAAGTGCCATTATTGGTACACCATTCTTGAACTTTCTTTAGGTACAGTAGGTTATAGCAATTAAGGCATGCAGCCAAAAATTATCTTTACATATAGGATGTGGAAATTATTTAGAAGCAAGAAGGCAAGTCTGACATTCCCTTGGAAAATAATAACAAATACAGCTGCAATGTGGGTGAGGACAAAACATGGAACCCAGGTCCATGTACCTCCCTCTTGGACCAGGTGCATGGATCACTTCAGTACACTATACATGTACCCGGTGCATTGGACCCCCTAGTTTTCAGCCCACAAAAAAATAAACAAAGAGCTAATAATTAGCCCTCATTTAAGCTACAAATATGTGGACCATAAGGCATCTACATGTATATATATACTGTATGGACCTTCTCTTTTTCTTAACCCCCCCCCCCCCCCCCCCCCCCCTTCTCCCCCTCCCCAATAGTAATAATAATAAACCAAGAGCAACAAATAGCTAATACGCCCTCATTTTAGCTGCGAAAATATTAAAAGGAAGTGACAGGCCTAACACAACCCCTACTGTTCTTCTGACTTTTGTGTATATATACTGTTCTCTATAAATCCAGTCTCTCACAATATGCTGTATTTTTAGAAGGAGTTTAGAATAGAGCCATTTGACTGTGGGTCCAGCAAATCGTCATACATCTGTTTTTTTTCACAGCATGAAATCTTAAATTTACGCGTCCGTAAAGATACCGTACAGAAAGCGTAAAGATCCTCTTTACGCATCTTTACGAACTTCTTTACAATTTCGTAAATAACGTCTTTACGCGTGGAAACGATAGTACGTAAAGACTCCGGAGAGAGGACTATAAAACGCAATATCTTTACGCGTATTGTAAAAAAATCGTAAAGGGAACATTTACGATATTTTACGACAACTGTAAAGCGATCAGAAAGGAGATCTTTACGCGTTAGTAAAGTATCGTAAATGGGCTATTTACCATTTTGTGGTTGCTTTTATTTTGCGGCGTTATTTCGTTTTTGTCAATCATAACTGTGGTATTTTCGCAGATTTTAGTGTCTGAAACAAACCCTGAACAATTCCCGGCAATTGTACTCTTGATTTGTGTCTTCATGTATGTACACGGCACAATATTTTGTTGATAAATCTCCGCGCTGACCCGCAACAAAATCACCAACCCAATTTTATCTTTCAGTTTTTATTGTTGAAGTGTGTAGTGTATTTGTATCACATATTATCTTGAGTTGGTACGAAATTCACTATCCATGTGTCCAGTCCACGGAATCGCATACAAAAGCTTTACTGCCGACTGCCTCGCCGTTTCGCTCGCTCGGATATACAGTATCCCTTAAAAATACACAAGTTATTAAACTTACAGCATTTACAAATTAGTTAATGTATCCTCCACATGCACGAGAACCACGAAAGAACCCAAAACTAGAAGGCAAAACTGCACATGTCAAATTCCGATGAAACAGTGAATCGTTCGTTCGTTCGCTCGACAAAATCAAGAGACAAAATCACTGAAATCAGAACGAATAAATCAGTCGCAGCTAAATCAATTGACTACGAATTACCTTTGTCCAGTTACGAAGCTGATTGACTGGTCTAAACTCTTACAAGATACCGAAGGAACTCTATTTCGGCACAAACAAGCAAGAGCTCTTCAACTAAATCTGGACCGTTGCAAATACAAACGCATTCTAATTACCCAAGCGTCCACGGTGGCCGTACAATGAAATTTCTCTCCTTTGGGAATTAACGTTTTCTTATTCAAAAATGTCCTTTTGTTTTGGAAACGCAAACGAAGCGAAAGCGCGCTGTTTGAAATTCCACGCATACCGGCTACTTGAGTCGGACTGCTCAAGTCTCAGATCAAGTCCGACAATCTACCTAACTATTAAATTAATTAAACCACCACACTATGGTAACAACACTCAATTTATCCATTCTAAATAAAATATCGCTAGTTATTCTTTGTCACGAAAACTCCCGAAAACGGTAGAACTCGTAAACGGAATAAAGATGCGTAAAAAAGTTAAAGAAGCGTAAAGAATGACTGAACATAATGAAGGGTAAAGCCGGACACGTGAAGAACAGTGAGTAAAGATACGTAAAGAAAGTTAAAGACGCGTAAAGAATGACTGTGCGTAATGAAGGGTAAAGACACGTAAAGAACAGTTAGTAAAGATACGTAAAGAAAGTTAAAGACGCGTAAAGAATGACTGTGCGTAATGAAGGGTAAAGACACGTGAAGAACAGTGAGTAAAGATACGTAAAGAAAGTTAAAGACGCGTAAAGTGTTTCAGCCGGAAGTCGATCAAAATAACACGGCAATTCATTGATGAACACTGAAGACATTTCACTATAATTATTTCTGTATTTCTTGGGGAATTACAGTCATATTTATCATTTTCCTTTACGCACATGTAATGTCCTTTACGTGGCCTTTACGCATTCTCTGTGTTTACGCATCTTTACGGAACGCGGAATTTGTCCGTAAAGAATAGGCCATATATTTACGGTTCTTTACGCAAGAAATAAAGATGCGTAAATTCGCGATTTCATGCTGTGTTTACCCAGTGGGTCGCAACACCCGTCTCATGTTACTCTTGGGTAGCCACAGAATGACTGACTTGGAGGAAATATTTATTTTTGTTACATTGTATTTCTAAATCCTGAGACTATTGTTGTAATGTTATCTTCACCAAATCATGTTTAATGTCTGTTTAATTTTGTTACACATTTTTTCGGGTAAGAAAAAATATTGTTAATGTTTCATAGCTGAAATGAGGGCTTATTAGCTCAATTGTTACCTTTTATTATTATTTATTTTGGGGGTAAGAAAAATATGGGGTCACCGGGTCCATACAGTATACTTAGTGGTCCATGGACCTGGTCCAAAAGGGGTCCATGTTTTGTCCTCACCCATGTAATGTATATTTCTCCCGGGTGGGGGGGCACTTACATACATAAGCTATAAGGGTATGTGCCACTGAAGGGTATGGTTTTCAAGCAGTTTAGTCTGGGATAGGGTATAGAAATCAGAGAGTTTTGGTCTAGAATAGGGTATCATTTACTGGGAACTGAATCAACTGTTCAGTGGTATAACAAATTTAGTCTAGGAATTGACACTTAATTGGAATTGAAAGAGCCCTATACAAAATGGAAATACAAATCATTATGGTGACTTTAATAGCGCAACTTTCATAATAGAAAGAGTTTCTGAAAAATAGCGAGTCTGGGATAGGGTAGGGATTTTTGGTGTCTAGTCTAGAACAGGATTTCAAAATGCAACTGAACATGGTCTGGTATAAGGGTTTCAGAGTCCCAGAGGCACACCCCCACCCAAACATTTACAGAGTAATAGAGTACCCCCCCCCCCCCCCCCCCCCCCCCCTCCAGGATATTTCTTAAGAAAGGAATGTCTCAAATGTTAAGTATAAGCTGAAACATAATGTAAAAACATGAAGTTACACGTATAATAACCTTAGAGCTGGATTGTATACATATAAAGTTATGTATAAAAATGAATAAAGTTAAATTTTAACATGCTGTCATCACACATAAGTAGAACTTTAGCTCACCATATATAGTCATAAATTCACAAAAATTGTCTGCATTGGAAAGAAGGTCTTGAATTCTACTTGGGGGAATAATACATGTGCTAGTAATACACATCTCAAGAAAGAAATGTCTGAAGTGTTTAGTAACAGCTGCACATATAGTGCAAATGAAAACATGAAAGTCATGTTAAAGAACCTCACAGCTATGTTGTCAGGTTCTGTTAAAAATAAAATTGAATAAAAAAATTAAACAGTGCCTTTCTGCAAAATGTTTTATTTATTAAGCTTTATACATAAGCTTACATTGCAAATAAAGATAGGCTTATAATATACAAATCATTTAGATCAAGTGACTTATTAAATTTGAACTCGAAGGAAGTTTCCACAAATTTGGAAATAAGTTAAGCCTAAGGTTATGTAAAAAAACATTGGCTGAAAACGAAAACGTAATTTGTGTAAGCTTAATATAATTTTGTATTCACGCTCTCCACAATCAGTGTCAAAAGACTGAACGATCCAGTCCTCACTCTACAAAGTCAGAAAATAACAACAAGTGTACTAACCATTGCAGCACACAATGACCTTCATCAATGGCCAGACCGGCTTTGAATTTTCCTTTGTAATTTCAGCAGCTGAACTCGTATCTTTCCTTCCTCAAACTCTCGGGAGACGAGATCAACAAATGAAACTATTCCTCTAAAAGTCCTGCATGAAGCTTCTGGCAAATGCTTCCAAAGCTACTAATTTCTTTCAGCTGATCTTCCATAACTTTAAGGGAATAATTTCAATAAGACCAGCGAACTAAAATTCAACAAGGCTTCCCAAAGCCGGGATAAAACAATCACACACGTTGCCACATCTTTTCCTGACACTACAGCATAAATCGCTTAGCTGTTCTTCAGCTCGAAACAAAGTTAACTCCACATTTTTTCTGAAAGTAAAATCAATAGCTTCTAAAAACATTTCATAGAACTGGCCGCCATTATATATCTGAAAGCCGCTATAAACAAATCAGAGACTACCAAATATGGTGTTTTTCCCCTGATTTTGGGGGAAAAAAAATGGCGCATGCGCATGCAAGTGGTGCTGGACTCTCTCTTTTCCCGCTGGGTTCCAGTCCCTATGGGCGGGGGTAAGAGAGAGTTCAGGGACTGGACTAGTCATGGACTGGATCATGCTAGCATCAAAATTACTGCCTATACCGTTATCACACCGAGAAACGCGTACCACGACAAACTCTTCCCTTGAGTACCTAGTTGAAATCCAAACTTGAGATCAACAAAGCTGCTGTATTTCAACTGGGTACCCAAGGCAAGTGTCTGCCGTGGTACGCGTTTCTTCCTCGGTGGCGAGGCCATAGGCAGTGATTTAGATGCACCTATTCATTTTTTTTTTCGATAAAACTTGCATAATTGTCCCAGGTGAGAAAGCGAATTTTCAATCCGCCAGTATTCGGGCTTAAATTAGGCCAGTTTGCAAAATGAGGATTTACCTTTCGAGATCCGGGAGCTCTTAGGTAATTGAATCGAAGACTGATGCTTTGTTGAGGCCGAAGTTTGAGCAGGTATGGGATTTGTCGCAAAACGACTCGAAGCTGCATGCCTTGTCAAAATATCAGACAATCGCAAACTTTGAACTCATAAAACTGACGTAGGCTTTAAATCGCTTTAAGATCGCATATGAGCAAATATAAACAACATCTAAGTATTTGACTTTAGTAAAACGTTTGAAGTTGTCCTTCAGTAGCATCTTGAATAATGAGTAAACGGGTCAAGTGAGGCCTCAAGCTACTGTATTTTGCTGTTCCGAGCTTTCCCCGATCCACGGCATCATCAGGGAATAAGAAAATATTCTACAGTACAGGATTATAAAGTAAAGTTGTGGCGTGAGTGACACAAATATTAAGTAGGCGGTAGTAGTGGACAACAGGTCATTAGCTGTACAAATAATGGCGATAGTAATAAACAATAAATGAATGAGTTCTGTAGATATATAGATGGTTCTGCCTAAAACATTTATTTTATTAAATAATATATATACATCTCTAAATACTGATTTTTAGGAAGATTAAGACGATTATGATTCACAATAGCAATTGTACCAAAAAAATTGAATATCGTAGTAACCTGTGACCACACAAACAGAGGATGGTAAGCCTGTGGTCAAACATTATTCAACTAAATAAAGTTAATTTACATTTGCATCTGACACGAAGAACAAGGAAATACCGTCAAATTCCGAATATAGGCCTCTCCGAATATAGGCCTCAGACAGGAAATCCCTTCCGATAACTAGCCCTCCGATAATAATCCTTGTCCGAAAACAGGGGGGGGGGGGGGGATATAAACTCCTTATAAATGGTTTGCATAATTACGGACATAGCGGTGCCGGGCAACCGAGTGTGCGCAGTAGCACTCAACTTATTAAGTTGCTAAGAGGATTGTCCCACGGGAACTTATTAACAATAAAAAAGCTTTCCAGGCAAGAAATTCATAAAATTAGTATGCATGATAACAAAAAGGTGTTTTTCCTTGGTTGTTTTCGCTCGAAAACGAAGACGTGTTTTTTCGTTGTGGTCTGATTTCGCTTCGCCTCGTGTATTACGATAAAAAAGTTCATCCCACTTCGCTTCCCGTTCCAGTAGTAGCACTACTGACCGTATCCGAAAGACTCTCGCTGTATCATGTAAATGCAGCTCAGACGGATTTTTCGCTTGTTGTTTCACGCTGCCGAGTGTGAAAGATCAGGCTAAAAATCCGCCAGCGCTGTGTTTGCAGGCTACACGCGTACAGCTCAACGTTGCGAGCTTGAAAAAGTTTCCCGGGTTAGAAAACAATGAAGTTTTGGTTGACGTCATTCTTAGCAACGGCATGATTGACACACGATTCGCACTGTTGATCTATTGCCCGGCACCGCTATGTCCTCAAATAAAATTGCAGGCTTTCAACCCCAAAATGGTCAGTTGGAAAGATCTGTCCGCCATTTAAAACTTGTTTTATTGTAATTAGGCCGCCTCAAAACGAAAGTTCGACGAAAATTCAACGATATTTTGCTGATGACAACGAAATTTGGAACCAGCGAAAATTCGAGGAAGCGAAATTTCGAACCAGTGAAATTCGAACAAACGAAAACCCAAATGGCAATTCGCAAATGTGCGTCACTTTCAACGAACGGCGATCAGCGATGCACGGAATATTTCGTTCATTTTCGCCTAAAAGCCCCGAAAAGCACCAAAATTCGCTGGAATTCGTTGGCATTACTTTTGCACAATACTGTGGTGTTGTCTCTTTATAGTGTACTGCAAAATGGATGGCTTTTTGCTTTGCCGATGAATGTTAATGCATTTATTAGTCTTTGATATTGCTAATCTGAAATATTGGGAGAATGGTGCGAGGAGTGTTTATTCATTTACAGTAACACACTTATCATTTGCAAGTACATTGTATCGTTACGATACGTAACTTTATTTTATAACAAGGTTTTCAGATTTACCAGATGGAGATTTGTTAACCCACTAAGCGACGCACAGTATCTGTGCGTGGCTTGTTACTGCTTAATTATTTAACTGGAAGATTTGCCTGACTACGAGCAGACCCTCTTTTGCTTAGTTCATCATACGACAAGCAAAATCAAGTGAGAGGGGAAAAAATATCCGCGCGTGGAATCTGGGGACGAGACGTTTCTCACTCGGCGGACTAAAGCAAAGTTGGCCTGCTCGTAGTATTTGATTTGACCGGATAAATTTGTTTATTTATTATGTACTACATCTAGTTTTAACTTTTCAGAAGTAATTTGCTGATCAATTTGTAGATTGGAGAGGTCTTTAGTTTGTCACTTGTAACTGCAAAGAAGGCAATTTTTTTTCTGTAACATTATTTTACGATTTGAAAATTTTTTGACAGTAATAATTTCACGTGTGAGATTGCGTTTGGTATTTTATTACTTGTCATGAGGAGAAATCAGCGCATAAAATACTTGGGAAATTTACTTTGAATTGCCTTCCTGGCAACTTGCAGGCATATTTTAAAATCGAAACCGAGTCTCTTGCAATGTTTACTTCCCAGGGTGTTGTTTGGTGATTCATCTAGTACTGTATATACGAACTTCTTTACAAACGCTATAAACGCTCTCAAGGATGTTAAAGTCATTATACACAAGGTGACCTCCGGGGACTACCTAGTATAGTCCTTGCGACAAGTCCCCTGTAGCTGTTCGCACGAGGGGACTGGTTGACTTGTATCAAGACTGGGCCTGGGACCAAAATCGAGGGGACGGTCGCATAAAAATCCAAACTGGTTAAAATTGATGGGACTAGTCCCGTATGTTTGTCTGTTGGTGAGACTAGTCCCTGCAACCAAATAAGAAAATAAACCAATTAAAGGCCAAATCGGACAGTTCCAGCAACAAGCCCGCTTTTGTGTACGTATAAGGGACTCTCCTCGCGACTAAATTTTCTGACGGACACGTCCCCTCGTGTGTACCAACCTTTACTGTATATCGTGGGAAACTGACAATTATAGCAATACAGTGTAGACTTAAATGTATCCATTGTTTGTATCACTATTTCATCATCATCATATATCCTGTAAGCGTCAAGTGGCACATATTTACTCTCTAAATAATTATATCGATCTCAACATTTCAACTGTAATATATTGGCGGTCTTGTTCAGGCGCTGATTGGCTACATGCTGTATTGTTATCTGCTTATTATCTGTAGATAGTGATCTAGAGTCGGCTGTCAGTGCTGAATACTTATTGAATTAATTTAAGTAATGCCTTTGATAGAAATAATACCATCTGACTACAATACACAGAAGATTGAATGATGTAAATCATTTCAGTTCAATAGCAACGCCTTTCACGTTACTAGATTGAGGCGGAGTGTTTACATTACTAAGGTTTGAAAAGGTTTAAGTTGTTTTTGCCAAGAGAATGCTTGACTGTGGTCGCGGTCACGTACTACTGTTATGATTGGATATACTAGACAGATAGACAATAAGAAAACTGAGAAGAAAATGTTAGACTTAAAACAACAAAAAATGAGAAAATATTAAAACTTCCCAAAAAAAAAAAAAACATTTTAGAAAATTGCAACCAACAAAAAATTTAAAAACGTTACGATAAAATAAAAATGTTAGAAGATACAGAAGAAAGGTTGAATAAGAAAGTCATTTAACAGTAGTACAAAAATGTATTTGCATGCCATATGCTTGTACTATATGTCTAATGCTAGTCTATAAATCATTTAAGTTCAATAGCAACGCCTTTCACGTTACTAGCATGAGGCGGCGTGTTTACATTACTAAGGTTTGAACATGTTAAGTTGTTACTTCTCTCTTTTGCCAAGAGAATGGTTGACTGAGGTTGCGTTCATATGTATTAACGTGTTTAATGGAGACGAACGATAGTTGTGTGTTTGATTTAGTGTATTTCAGAAAGACCGGGTTCTTTTTTTTTTTCTTTAAACAGAAACATCAAGTGCAGTAATGAATTATTCATAAATATTCATTAACGGTCAATAATTACAATTGTCAATGAGAAGAAAAGGGCGTCGTTTTTCATGTTTTCATTTTCCGTTTAAGATGTCGGAGTGTTTTTGAAAGGGTTTTCCATTGAACCAGGCAACACTAAGTTAGCTTGGAATTTACATTTACATATTATACTTTCACTTTTACAACGTTATTGGTTAAGCTAGTTTTGAGGTTTTACTACAACGATATATTCATAAGACGTTTTAGAGTCCAATAACTGACAACATATATAACTGAACAGGGAACGATTTAATGTATTCCTAATTAATTGATCGGGTACTTTCTTTGTTTGCATTGATTATGTTAATCGAATATACATACATACATACATACATATACTTTATTTAAGTGTCTGTGTGTAATATCTTACACGCTCATAAAGTAATAAAACTGTTTTATGTTTTCCCTTTAAGAAAGACCACTTTTTCATAGATGGGTGGGAGGAGGGGGAGGTGCGAGGGTATCGCTTCCTCTCCCTTCCCCCCATCCCAGCACACAAGCACACATTCAATTCCAAGTGGTCTTCTTTCCAGGGTTGAATAATGCAGGTGCTGATGTAACATAGCTGCTTTATTGAAGTTTAGTGACATTTTGAAGTTAAGGCCGAGTCTTCCCTTATTCCATGGGCGGTGTGCCTTCACTTCGTGTTTGCTTAACAGAGTGTCGTGCACACAAAGCCAGTAAAGGAGACTCGGTCACTCAATTGAGCTTCACGAACAGAATAATAAAATATGTTTTCAGCATATTATATGACTCAGTAATAGTCAGTGGACAGTTTATGTTATACAACCTTAGAGAACAGCGCCTGGGTGGGGTGCCTGGGTTAATTTAAAACGTGTATTACTTAAAGAGCGTTAAAAACGGCCAAACTTTGCGACCCTTCCTAAATATCATCTGCAAAAAAATTGATGTGTCAATTATTTGATCATGTGACTTGACGGCAACGAAGGTTTGACAGTTCGTTTTACCCAAATGTGGTGTGTGTTTTTGTGCTCAATTTTCGGTTTTTATGAATTTTCTATCAAAACTTCACAGTTTTTTTTTCCTTATTTTTTTAAATCAAAAATTCAAGATGGCGGATTCTTTAAACGTATGACGTCTTTTGGTGTAATATGACGTCGTAATTGACACGTGACTAAATAACAATTTATATAGCGTGAATACTTCTGGAGATACATGGGGTGGTGGGCACAATCTACGCGAAGGAAAAGGACATTTTAGCTACGTCATGGTATTCACACTTTGAAAAATTTCAAGTTCGCCTTCGCCGTCCTATTATTCCCCATCCTTGCTCTTTTTTTTCATTGCCTGTTACATCTTTGGTTTTTCTCTACCTTACCGTGAACTTACATCAATTTAGATGTAATTTTGTACATCACAAAAATAACGTGATATAATAAAATAACGTGACATATGCGGCCAGCTTTTAAACACGATGGAGTACAAGAAAATGGGGCTTTCCATGGAAGACCAGGACTCATTTGTCAATCAACAGCAAACGGAAATTAGCTGAAACTTAGTAGTAAATTATTTGTAATCAGGACCCCCCTCTCCCCTATCGATATCAGATCTTACGGGTTTTTGCTTTCTACATTATCCATAGCAAAACCATCTCCAGGATCCACCAAAATGCACTTTTCAGAGCCGCAAAACTCTTTTTTTTCTGGGGGAGGCCCCCAAATACTCCACCCCCCACCCCCACCCCCTTATTATATCAGAAAATCACCAGTACACATGAATCTCTCATCCTACCAAGTGAACAAAGTGAACGATTTTCCACCTTGTAGTGTTTTCACCTTTTTTAACCCAATTTTATTTCAACCTTATTGAGTTCAAAACTACATAATGTTAATAACACCTATCATTACTGTCATTAACAGTTTTAAAGGCCTTGTTATTGTAGTGAGTAAATTTAAACAGCTTAAGCAAAATTAAGTTTCTAATCTGCTGCTTATATATGGTTGCCATCAAGCCTGAAACTTTATTTCTGTATTATTTTCATAGCTATATATTTCTCAGTTCTAAATTTCACCTTAACGATTTCCTTGAAAGCACTCAAATTATGGCGGTTTACACCACGTTTCCTGCTTATCCAAATATGTAGTTTTACAAGTAATATAAAGTAATTCAATAATTTCGTTCCTTCATCTAATTTACCTAGTAACACATCTTGTAACGTAAGTGTTTTCACTTGGAGCGAAGCTATTTAATTGTGTGCCTGTATTTATTTTATTGCTCTTTTCGCAAAGCTTGTCTGCAAATCAAAGTGTTCACGCTTTTTTTTGATTCGCACAGTATAATTCAAACTGCTTCTCTCTTGTGCATTCCACAATCTTGTGAAGGCAGCGTTGTGCCAAACCCAGCGATGGGCTGCTAATGACAGATGTGTCTTACATTTTCCTCAGTATCATGTCTGACTGCTAGTAACCGGCCCTATAAAGGGACTGGGTCGAATGATATAACGCTACCTGGTGACCAAGTGTGCGCAATAGCACTCAAATGGTTGCTAAGGAAAATCATAATAGCGGCTATTGATTTTTATGCGAACTAACTATAAATTACAAATATTCAATCGTCCCCCAAAATGTAAAGACATAGACTAAATCAGTTATTTTATGGGTGGCAGAAATATGACTATTTACATAAGCAATTTACTTAAGGCGGGATTCTACCTGAATGCCATTTTTCCGCCACTTAAGAGGCCCTGACTGGAAATATGGAGAATCGCTGGCCAGGCTGGGAAAATCGAAAATCCTGATAATTGGCCTGAATGACACTTATGGGGAACTATCTTCGAAAATAATACTTAAAGTTTCTGGAAATTTATACTTTTCGAGAAAATCGAGAAAAACGAAAATACAGGTTTTGCCTCATTAATTATGCAAAAATCACACTGAAAATTGGCCAAGTTCAGTACGCTTGTATTCAAACATTTCACATTATCAGAAAACGAGATTGATTTTTCATAATAGCATACCTCTTCTACTTTCTAGCAATTGGAAATGTTTTGGTTCTGGAGCGACTAGGAAGGTTGCAGGGTTCTTTAAAGTAACGACATTTCCAGCACTTTATGAGAAGGGAAAAATTGCATAATTTCGAAGGTAAAAAAACGCATCTTGGTATGTCCGATATGAAATCCAAATTACCATTGTGATACAGTTTGGCCTTAGTACTTTCATAATATGAAATAAAAAATCTGGGCAATCAAGGCACGCGCTGGCAAAATCGAAAGTTTGCGACGCTCTAAACCGTCCAATTAGCATAATGCAAATTTCTTAACTGAAGTATTCGGATTGATCTGGTGTGTGAAGGTTCCATTTTGACGCTGTGATGTGAAGGAAACACACAGAAAAATAATTTAAAAGATGATATTAATCAATCTTACTTCGCTGTTGTTTGTTGGTTATACTTTGATGGTATGAAAATGAACCGCAGCTAATTATGTAATCGGAATTAAAATGTAAATAAATGTCAAATCGTCGATACGTTGGCTGACAATTGCGTGACCGGAGTCACGTGAATATTGTCTGCAACTTACCTGACTAGGGTTTTCTCATTCCCTGTTTACATATAAAAAATTAGGGCTGCTAAATTGCATGAAATTGTCATGGAGAAAAATACCCAGCCGTATGGGTGCGTATATATGTAATCATCCGCCAGAGCTAGTGGCGTCCCGGGTTGGGGTACCCCAAGTATATTAGTGACGGGGTGGTGCGAAGGCCTTTTGGGGTTCAAACTTTTCCGCCGGATTTTTTGGGGTAGCACAATTTTGGCAGGAACGTTTTTAGAGTTAATAAAAGGTGTACCCTAGCGTTCTCAATATAATGTCAATCAACTGTAACAATTTCATTTACAACCTAAAACTACCGGCAAATGTTTTAAAAGGAGACGTTTATTTCCGTATAAATTAAAGGTGGACGCAAGACTATCTCGAACTATCTTGATGTTTTTTTTTACTTTATTTTTCTTATGCGGTTAAATTCTGTGCCATTGGACTTTTTTGGGGTCAAACTGGACTTTTGGGGTCTAGAAATGTAGCCTCATTCGCACCTCCTAGTTACTAATTAACAATTAGACGGTAAGCTCGAGGTTTGTATCTGCTGATAGTGAGGGCGAAGCCCCGAGCCAACTATGAAAGTCGATAGAAACCGAGAGCGAGCCGTTTAATTGTTTTAGCATAACCCAGTACCCCCTGGGTCGTTAGGTCTTTGAATCCAGCGACCCGGGTGTGTCGTTCAGTGAAATTAGCTGTTACTTGTTTGAAGTATGTCACAGCGTAGTGAAAGTAAAAAAGAAGTTTAGTCTGTGAACTCTGTGAATTTTATTGTCTTTGAACTCTGTATGTCAGTGACTTTAATTTTCAGGTTAGCTGCCCATATTTGTTCATTCAATACATTTTGTTGACACACCATTTGAATTTTTTTCGACCACAAGAGAGTTTTACTGTGACGACAATTAGGCGGGTAAATAAAGCACAGGTGAGTTATTTTTCGCTTAAAAACTGAAAATACAGAAATGTAGAGAAAATTGCCTTGTAAAGAAATGATTTAGCGCCCTCCTTTCAATATTAAGCACCATCTTTCTCATAAGCTCCCTCCCCTGTTGAATCCGTGTATTTATTTAACAATAAACATCCCTATTCCAATAAGCACTCTTTTTTCCAACAAACATCCTTATTCCAATAACCGTCCATATTGTGCATGAATGCCTAGACCAATAAGCGCTCCTGTCCTGAAAGTTAAGTGGCCAGCTATTGGCCATAGACTTTCTTACTGTCAGTTCCTGTTTTTTTCATTTTCTTTCTTACTGAAAGATGTTTAGGTCAAAAGAAAAATAAGCGAGCTGTCTCCCTTGAGTTCCAAAAATTAATTGAGCACCACTTACCCGTACTACTGGGTGCTAAATCGGATATTTACGGTATTCTAAACAGCTGAGCCTTGTCCATCTTTTCAGTCTAATGTAAGAAACGAGTCTGATGTTAACTCAATCTTATATCTACCCGAATTTAACAAAACGTACGCAATGAAAATATCTCAACACTTTGTTTCACAAAACTCTGCTCAAAGATGACAAGGATAAGTCCGATTCGCCTGTAAATCACCGACCAGACAGATAGAAAAAAGGAAGAAGAAGGAGAAAGGAAAAAAAAAGTTGACATTATGTTTTTATATCACCAACTTTGGAGAGTTTTTTGAACGGCAAAAAGCCAAAACCCCGAAATCGAGAATTAAGGTACCTTTTCATAAATCAAGCTAGATATATATGCAATATCACAAACGTAAACGTTCGTTGCACTTAGCCGGTAGGGGTGTTTGGCGGGGATAGCGAAGGATTTCTTATGGTTATGGAATGTACGATTTTGATATTTTTGGGGGATTTTTTTAGATCAAAAAGTAATACTGTTTACGATTTTGCTAGACTGGCATACAGTCCGTTAAGAGTTGTTTGGCGACTGGCGTACGCGCGCGATCTGAGAGCAAAGACACTAGGGTGAGTGTGAATATAGCCTGCTTAGCCGGCGCAGAAAGGGGAGGGAGAGGAGGTATTTGGGATTCGTGCAATGCCGGAAGCGCGAGGGGAAGGAGGGAAATGGAGCTCCTTTCCCTTTTTTCCACACACGCTGTGCGCTGCGGCCCCTCTCCTTCCCCTTACTGCACCGGACACGCAGGAGGCTCGCGCGCATACTCGCCAATTTGTACATTGTGCACAAAGTAACTCCATAGTATTGTACAGTATTTTCGTTAATATTTTATGTTACTGTGTATTTTGGGGGGAAATGAAAAAAGGCATGGTAATTTTTGTGAGTTTTGTCTTGGTTCATGGAATACGGGGCTGACTCGTCCCCAGTTGTCTCTCTTGATTAGAGCCGCGCGTGACAATAACGAGGAAACGCGCGTGGCAAGGGGAGCTTGTCACGCGCGTCAACTAACAAGCGGATGAGTGGGGGGATTAGTTGCAGTCTGTTGTCAAAACAATCTGACAGTAATATATGATATTGTACTGCAAGAGCAGATTTCTACCAGATATTCCAGAGATGCAAGGGATGTTACATTTATTACTCGTAAAAAAGGGATTTAAATACACCAGACTATACCAATTTGTGAAATTGCATTGCACGCAGTTAGACAGATCCAACTACTGTTTGAAGCAGCCTTGATAGTCTCCATTTGGACTGAAAATATTGTTTTTAATTGGTTTTATGGAGGTTCTCTTGGCAACATTTGTTGTTGTTGTTTAATACGTTATACTTGTTTACTTCGGTCAGATATCCGGGAGAATAATGAAGCTACCTGTACGGATTTATTGTGCTTGACGCAGTTCATTTTGTATAGCGTAAGAACTTGTTCAACCATGCTATTCCCCCGCGCGCCGGCCAATATTATATCGAATAAGCACGGCGTAGCATCACGTTGCGCGGCTACCAAGGAAGTGGTTGCTAGTATTAATAGCAGTGATCATTCCGCCGCCTTCTACATTTGATTCTAGACAGAGATCTGAGTGCAACATATTTACAGTGTGCCTATCAATTAGTGTCTCTCTTTCAATCGACCTTATATGTATCGACTTTGATAGTTGGCTCGGGGCTTCGCCCCTCACTATCAGCCGATACAAACCTGATGCTATTGCCGACCAGAATATCCAACACCGAGGGATCGAGCGAGTGAAAATTTGTCCGCTAACAATACTGAATAGGCTAAGCTTAAACTTGTCGAGCTTACCGTCTAATTGTTAATTAGTGACTAGGAGGTGCGAATGAGGCTACATTTCTAGACCCCAAAAGTCCAGTTTGACCCCAAAAAAGTCCAATGGCACAGAATTTAACCGCATAAGAAAAATAAAGTAAAAAAAACATCAAGATAGTTCGAGATAGTCTTGCGTCCACCTTTAATTTATACGGAATAAACGTCTCCTTTTAAAACATTTGCCCGGTAGTTTTAGGTTGTAAATGAAATTGTTACAGTTGATTGACATTATATTGAGAACGCTAGGGTACACCTTTTATTAACTCTAAAAAACGTTCCTGCCAAAATTGTGCTACCCCAAAAAAATCCGGCGGAAAAGTTTGAACCCCCAAAAGGCCTTCGCACCACCCCGTCACTAATATACTTGGGGTACCCCAACCCGGGACGCCACTAGCTCTGGCGGATGATTACATATATACGCACCCATACGGCTGGGTATTTTTCTCCATGACAATTTCATGCAATTTAGCAGCCCTAATTTTTTATATGTAAACAGGGAATGAGAAAACCCTAGTCAGGTAAGTTGCAGACAATATTCACGTGACTCCGGTCACGCAATTGTCAGCCAACGTATCGACGATTTGACATTTATTTTACATTTTAATTCCGATTACATAATTAGCTGCGGTTCATTTTCATACCATCAAAGTATAACCAACAAACAACAGCGAAGTAAGATTGATTAATATCATCTTTTAAATTATTTTTCTGTGTGTTTCCTTCACATCACAGCGTCAAAATGGAACCTTCACACACCAGATCAATCCGAATACTTCAGTTAAGAAATTTGGCATTATGCTAATTGGACGGTTTAGAGCGTCGCAAACTTTCGATTTTGCCAGCGCGTGCCTTGATTGCCCAGATTTTTTATTTCATATTATGAAAGTACTAAGGCCAAACTGTATCACAATGGTAATTTGGATTTCATATCGGACATACCAAGATGCGTTTTTTACCTTCGAAATTATGCAATTTTTCCCTTCTCATAAAGTGCTGGAAATGTCGTTACTTTAAAGAACCCTGCAACCTTCCTAGTCGCTCCAGAACCAAAACATTTCCAATTGCTAGAAAGTAGAAGAGGTATGCTATTATGAAAAATCAATCTCGTTTTCTGATAATGTGAAATGTTTGAATACAAGCGTACTGAACTTGGCCAATTTTCAGTGTGATTTTTGCATAATTAATGAGGCAAAACCTGTATTTTCGTTTTTCTCGATTTTCTCGAAAAGTATAAATTTCCAGAAACTTTAAGTATTATTTTCGAAGATAGTTCCCCATAAGTGTCATTCAGGCCAATTATCAGGATTTTCGATTTTCCCAGCCTGGGCCAGCGATTCTCCATATTTCCAGTCAGGGCCTCTTAACATGGGTTTAATGGAAATATCTCGTTCGCGTTTCAAGCAATCCAAAAACTCTCCACTCATCCCATGAATCTATGTTATGGGGTGTTTTGTAAATTTTTGGATGATTTTTGGGTATTTTTGGGGAGGAAATAGTTTTTCTCAAAGGAGTTGTAAAATTTAGGGAAATAAGAAATATTGAAGATTTAATGTAGTTTTAAAATTAGAATTTGAAGTTAAAAATTAGTAGATTGACAATTGACGACAGTTGATAACCACGCAAGAGCACCCGCGTGGGTATCAACTGTCTGTTGGTGTTCCAATTTTTTTTTCCCCCTTCTATCCCTTCTTTAAACCTCTTAAAATTTCATTGAAATTCAGGTAGAATCCCCCCTTAAGACCACTGAGAAATTCGAAATATATGGTGACTGCCAGCTCGACACGGAGCAGTGTACCATGTGATTTCAGCTACTCGCTGAAGGAAAAATGTACATACATTTAATTGGTGTGCGGGGTGTGCGGGCGAAATTTAATTTGCAGTAATCATTGTATTTTCTTTGTTATAACAACACGTTCTTTTGTGTCGGCTCTGGCACATTCTTGGCAAACTGCTGCATGCTGCGTGAGCGTGATAAAAGTTTCCCGAGGCGGTGACAAGTTTTGGCAGACGTTGTTCTCAGCAACGGGCTGGATTAGCACCGCGGGATTCGTACCGTTGTCCGGCATGGCTATATACATGTATGCCTTCAAATAAAGTGAAGCCTTTCTACCCACACCCACACCCACCCCCCCCCCCCCCCCCCCCCCCCCCTCCCCCCCCCCTCCCCCTGCCGCAACTCTTGCGAAAAGTAACACGAGATTCCCATGTGAGTGATACCAAACAAAGCGGTTAAACATTTTGACAAAAAAATACCTTATGTGAAAGACGTCAAGGACAAACTGCACTGATATATTAAATTTCCTAAAAACGCTAAATTTGTGCTAAAATTGGTCTGAAACATCCTGAAGTCGACAGAACACTTCCATCTCATGAAGTGAGAAGTATTGAGTCCCAGGTAGGATTGTTTTAAATGTCTTGTACACTACTTGGGACAGAGTTAACCTGAAAAATATGATGCGCATTTATTACCTACATTACTTACTTTTCAATCATACTTGGCTGTTAAACGAATAAAGTACCCGGGGGGAGGGGGGGGGGGGGGGGGGGGGGGGGGGTGGGGGGGGGGGGGGGGGGGGGGGGGGGGGGAGAGAGACTTCTATATAAAAGTGACTGGGATGATCGATTTTAGGGCCGTGTTTGAATGTAAAATGACCACCGTTAGAGTTACCATGGGATGAAAGGCGAAACACTACAATGACAGGAATCACTTGTGCGTTGGAATTGTCACCCCTTGCTTAGGGTGAAAAGTAGTTCACGCCACGCTGGTGCCTTTTAAGAGTTCATTTCAACATTTAAGAGGATAACCCCGTCACTTTTATATGGGAGTCTTCCCCCCCCCCCCCCCCCCACCTACCCCCCGACACGAGTCTGATAACAATCACGTGATATATCCGCTACACTAAATCGTTTATGGTAGAATTGACCTCAAGACGATTCAACCAAGATAGAACACCTCCACCTCATTAGGTGTAAAGCGGCTAGTCCCAGCCAGGATTGTTGTCCTGTGTTGTACTCCACTTGGAACAGAGTAGGAGCTGCCAAAGTTTGTCAATGAAACTAGCTCTACCATTGGCAATGTGGATGTCGTGCCCGCTACCAAATGTTGGACCATAATCAGATTTCTTGTAAATTGCATTTGACGCCACTGTCACCATGCTTTTAAATGGATTAAGTCCTTCTTTATTGTGTAGAGAAAATATGAACGCATTGGTAGTATGACCATAACTACCACGATAACTACTATACCGACCGGGCCCTGTAGAGAGGGAATAAAAATAAGACAACATAAAAATAAAATAAAAAATCATACTTTTTAACTTCCTTCCGTAAAAATTCGACTAAATATAAAACAAATCCTTCCTGTATATAAGACTTGTTTTTTGGGATGCTGACCTGACTTGTTTCATATTTTCTCAACACATTTTGCTCACTCGAATTAAACATACTTAAATGGTCATCAAACTAGATGTGAACATTTTATCAATTTTTACTGTACATGTAATACATTTTAGTAATAAATTATGAGTAACCAGGGCCCGCGCAGCACTTATTTGAGTGGGGGGGCTAATGCGTGAGCCATCTAGGGGGGCCCGGGGAGATGCTCCCCCCAGAAAGTTGTGAATTTAAGTCCTCTGAAATGTCTGGAAATGCATCTAAAATTAACAAGCGTGATGCAAATTATTATCCGGTCTTTATATTCAGAGAGAGTTGTCCATTTTTAACTCGGAAAATGGCTAAAAGCCATTTCCGAGTTGTAGTAGTCTGAAGTGTCAGCCCGTCTCCCCCCTCCCCCCCCCCCCCCCCCGTGTAGTAGCCCACGGGGGGGGGGGTTAGAGCGAGGAGACGGCTGACACTTCAGACTAGAGTTGTAGCGGTGGGAGGCTAATTTCACTCCTTCGCTTCCTGTTAAACATTTTGTAAATCCGCTGACTAGTGTATAACGCTTGCGCATATATTGCGCATAATATACAGTGGGACATACAGTGGAACTCTCCACGCGAAACGAAGATTGGTTTGAGAAATTAGGAAGTTCGAAATATCGGGAGTAAAATTACAGTGAAACAAGTCCAAGGAAAACGAATTTTGGTTCGATTTATCGGGGTTTTCGAGAAATTGAGGGTTCGAGAAGTCCCACTGTACTAGCAGTATAAATCGAGGGCGAGAAGCCGTCTTACATTTCATTATTTATTTCATCCTGCAACTGATAAACATACACCTTGTTTGAGTTCGAAATCGAAATACTCGACCGCAAAAAAAGGGTTTCCCATGATATAAACACGCGTTAAAAAAGTAAAGAGAAAAAAAAGAAAAAAAAAGGGACCTTCTAGGCGCCGAACCCACGACCTCTAGATTCCAAAGCGGTGCTTATATCCACTGCGCCACGTCGCCTCAACGGAAAACCTTTTTCGGAGACACGTGACCTGCTGTTCGCCAGGGTCTTCTTCTCTTCTTCGCGCCCGCCCGCCATCTTGAAAGCGAAGATGGCCCTGGGGACGAGGTTGAAACTACCATGAACAGCTCCCAGCGGGCGCGCGTGATATATTTCCCTTAATTTCGCTCTTTGCAATTTTGGAAGGTACACAAGATCATTCTTAAAAGACACATGGAAAGCGAAGTCAAGTCGGACATAGGGTAACCACACTTGTATCATATGCATATACTAGAAAACGTTTTTCCGTATTTTCATAGAGTTGTGGTAACACGAGTGAAGTTTGGGAGAACGAGAAATGCTGTGGAGACACGAGCTGCGGCCAGTATTTCCACGGCAATTTCGAGTACTCCCAAACTTTCACGAGTGTTACCATAACTATATGGGAACACGGGGAAACGTTTTCTATTGTTTTTATGAAATAAATTAAACTGCCACGAAGCAATGTTTCCATATAGTTAAGGTAAACGGTTTTGAGCCAATCAGAGCGCGCGTGGTATCGTGTTTTACTTCATAAAAAAACTTTGGAAGGAACTCTTCGTAAAAAGCGAAAATCTCATGAAAATTAAGCTAAAAGAACACCAAATTTGGGTAAAACAACCTGCATCTCAAAAAGTATTCACACTATGGAAATGAAACTTATATGGTAGATAAATCATCCAAAATGTCACCTGTCAATTATGACGTCATATCACGCCAAAATGACATCACAACAGTTTGGTCATAATAACTTGAATGCTCTTAAGTAAGATAAATTAGATAAAAAGGTTATTCCCCGTAATAGTTGGTTACTAAAAAAAGTTAGATAGCTGATTTATTTGGGCAAACATTTTCAGTGTTCTTGTTGGGAATTGAGAGACACGAAATACTGCGAGTTATAGGTCCCCTTAAAATTTTGGTATTAAAATAGAATTTTTTTTTTCCACTAACGTGATGTAAGTTCCTCAGAATAAATAAAAGCCTGACTGGCCTTTCAGAACTCACATTGGGTATTTTTTTTAGTATTTTTAGAAAGTGGTGATTTTTTTTAAATTTGTATGGCCTTTCACTGGTTCTTACCTGGTTTAGCGTAAATTAAAGTTGTCAAAGCTCTAACATATCCCAATTTGTTGGTGGCTTTACACTGATATGTACCACTGTCTTGAGGACTAAAGTTGGAGATATTCAGTGTACCATTGGTAATGGTGGTTCGTCCTTGTGGTAACGACACAAGTCCTCTTGACCAAACAATTGTTGGTGCTGGAAAGCCAAAGACTCGGCAAGAAATTGAGGCGACTGAATTATATGTTACTTTAATAACTCTATCGAGAGTTTCCGTGAACTGTGGAGGCACTGATGAATAACAAGAAAAACATTAACCTTTACCAAACAATTGACGCATTGAATATTTATTATATTTCATAAGGACTCTACTTTATACCGTGGAAACACCAATTCAGTATTTCTGATTATGTAGTGGCCATTATGGATTTTAGCATGTAGCGTAACATAATAATAATTATAATAATAAATTACTTTATTTAAACAGGGTAACCAGAATTACATAACGTAATTTTCATCTAGGCCGCCCTAATGAAATAAAACTAAATAATAACATTAAATAATTAAATACTAATAAAAAATATATACAATGCAATTATAATACTTGAAATGTTAACTTACATAATGAATGCAAAAAAAACCAACAACAACAACAACAACAACAACAAAGATAACGCTAAATGCTGGACAGACAGAGTTTCAGGTCAATATTAAACTTGTGACTCGGCCGTTTTGAACGTAACTTCTTTAAGATATTTGCGTTGACTTTGACCGCCCACAACGCTACGCAAGATTGCCACCGTCTGTACGCCTAATCCAAGTCGACGCATTGGTCTTGCTATTATTTATTTATTTATTTATTTACTTGCTTGCCTGTTTTTGTTTTTGCTTGCTTATACCTGCCATTGCATCGAGTAGGGATTTTTGTCTGCTAGTATACAAATATTTTGATAATTGACAATTAAAGTTATGGGCTTTTCTTCCTAGTCCATTGACATCTTACCTTCCACAAAAAGTTTCACCAATTTCTGAGCCTGTCCCAATACATTTTCAGCTTTACAAACGTAACTCCCGGAGTCATTGTAAACAGTAGTGCTGATCTGTAGCTTATTGTCTTGACCGTCCTTATTCACCAGTCCTGTGCCACTTATTTTACTCCAGGATACAGTAGGCTTTGGATTACCATCAGCTGAGCAGTAAAACGTGGCGGTCTGGTTCTGAGTCACAGTGAGTGAGGCAGGAGATACAATCACCTCTGGAGCAGATATGGACTCTCCTGGTTCCCCTTTAGGTCCCGGATGTCCCGGTTCTCCTGTTTCACCTTACAAAGAGCAAACAAACAATGAATATTCCCATTGGAGGGTGTATAGTATGTCCTTTGAGGTACGCAACATGAGATAAAGACGTTATACGATGCGATATTGACGTCATTATTTCCTAACAGTCGCATCTAGCTAGTATCCACCATCTTGGATATTTTATTTTTCCATTGCGTCAGAAAACCAACTGAAATACTTCAAAAGTAATCAAAACCATTTATAGGAGGATGCTGAAATGGTCAAAACGTATAACAAAAGAGTTGGGCGGAGGGGGGAGGAGGGATGGGGCGGTAAGTCATGTTACCAAGATGTCCCTTTATTCCTTGTTTACTGGGTTCACCTACTGTTCCCATAATACCTTTCGTTCCATTTCTTCCCTTAGTTCCTTTCGGCCCTCGTTTGCCAATATTCCCTTGGATTCCTTTTGTTCCGGGGGGCCCTGCCACACAAACTTTGCCTGGAGAGATGCAGTAAGACTCCACAGATTCCGCCATAATCGAAGTCACGTATCTCTTGATTCCATCACCAAGATATTTGAGTCCAACAGAATCGTTGCGGCGGGTTTTTAAGCTGCGGCGGACAATTTTTCCTTTGATTATGCCTATGGGAAAATAAAGTGTTAGTTTGTATGCCTGACTGCACGAAAAATAGATTATGTGTATTATAATTCATTCATGGCACTAACAATTCAAAATTGTTTGTGTTCCCAAATTTGATCAACAGATAACTTATTAATCAGGAAACATGCAAGGGAAAGGACAACGAAAATAAGTGAACTCGAGATACTGCTTCTCGGGGTCGGCCTCGGGGTTTTGGTATACGGCATTCAGGAGGGGAAGGGTGTGTGTGTGTGGGGGGGGGGGGGGCTATTCAAGGGGTTTATTAACTAAGTATACAGTACGCATGAGATTTTTAAACTGGTTATGTGTTATACAATATTTTTTATGCTGAAAATATCGGCATTTGGTATATTTAGGAGATAAATAAATATATGTCGAATTGAAAGTTTAAAATCCCTTTCATTTGTATTCGATCTAGAGCATATTCTCTTTTCTGTGGTATTCTCATTTTGGGCATAGTGGTTAGTTTTATTTTATTTTTAATTACACAAATGTACACAATGTTTAGACTCGACAATTGCACACACAAAAACACACAACAAACTACAACGCAACATCGTCCACTAACGTGGCGTTACTTCTAGCTTTAAAGGTATATTGGTATACCCTCCACCCTCCCCCTCTGGTTGAGCCTGGTCTCCTGGTAAGGCGAATTGATTTTTCAAACTATTGCTGACTGATGTGCACTGAATCTTGTATTTTTTGATTTTCATGTTTGATTGTAAAAAGTTCAATGAAGGTCTCGCAAATATTGATGATAAATCACCCGCCAGCGTGGGACTTCGTGCAAAACTTTCATCGTTCGTCTTACTGCTTGGTAACCTCTCGGTCGAATCATGACGGGCGAATCATAGCGGGCGAATCATGTTCGAAAAACCCGGGGTCTACACACCGCACTGAAATCTGCTGTAATTGTTGACAATTATACATCAATACATACTAAGCGATGGCCAAAAAGGGATAAAATATATCAACTGAAAGACATCAGTTCTACTGTAAAAAAAACTGTTTCTGGCTCTTCTTCAATGTACAAATTGGCCTTCACTTATTCCTCTATAATTGATCCGTAACACCTACTTGGAACTCGAGAGACACACAGACTTGTCGTGGTTACACACACCTTCTGCCCGAGGTTTCCCTGTGGGTAATTTGCTTGGGTACGGTTCAGCTTGGGTTTCCGGTCAGTTTAGATCATCCGGTTACATTGCAAATAATTACCCGAGGTGAACTTTTTGAGTTTTACTGCCAGCTTGTAGGGCCGGCAATAGAGCGACAAAACACAATAATGCGTAATGCTGTTACGGTCGATAGCGAGTGGCTGCTAGTCCATGGCGTTTGGCAACCGGTGACCGCTGATGTGGACTGACATGATTGGACTAGCAAAACCTACAGTGGTTAAATGCTGCCACGAATTTGTAGCAGAAATGTGCCGTCTTCAGGATGAATTTATAAAGTTCCCTTCTAGCTACGAGAGCGAAATAAGTAAAACTGAAAATTGAAGGTTTTTCCACCCAGAGCAAGATTCCAAATGTAGTTGCAGCGATCGATGGTAGTCACATCCCGATAAAAGCGCTCGAAAGCCAGCCATGTTTCTTGGCCGTGCGGTGAAATGTGTGGTGCAATTTCAGCGCCGAAGGTCACACAGCGTGTGTTCCTGGATTCGGTTTCCTGTAATGAGTTTTAGCTGCTTTGCGATTGGTGGAACTGCTTTTGTGGTAAATAAACCATAGCTAAACCCTACGACTTGGTTCGGGAAATGTCATGGGTAATTCTTTTGTTCTCTTTGATGTATCCATAGTGATTTCCCGAAGGCAGTTTCACTATGGGATTATCGGTTACACACAAACACAGACTCCCCTAGGGAAAAATCTGACTTTCCCGTGGGCAAAAGGGCTAGTGGAACCGCAACTATTATCACCGTTTTCACTGCTATGCGACTTTCGAAATCAAATTCACTTGGCAATAGACTTCCGTCAATCAGTCATGCGTACCTTATATGGCTTTTCTCCTGCCATGCGACAAAATCATGCACGCACGATTGTAATATACTGAAAGGCCACTCCTTTCTACTTTTACACTTCACTACCGCCATTCGCAGCGGAAAGAACTTTTCTGGATCCGTTGTCGTCGTCTACAAACAGAGAAACGTCCGAAAACAGAACTGACTACGATTGAGTTACACGACACAAATTGCATAATAACGTCTAGACGTGTCCAGTCAGTCGTTACACATGATTGACAGAAGTGTATATGCGCTTTCGGGAGTGAAAGGGTTAATACTCGTAGTAAACGAGCAACATCATTACCAGAGTAAACTCTGCTTTCAAGATCGCAGACAAGAGTGGAAAAGACCCTGGCACCAGCTGTCAAAATATACTCGATAAATTGTAAAGTACATTATACAGTGGAACCAAAGTGTCCGTATTAACCGGGTGTCCTTATTTAAAAGCGGGCCCTCAGGAAGAAGGCTACATGCAATAACTGCAGTAAAAGGCCAAAGGAAGTGAAACTTTTGTGTGAACAGATAACTTTAAGGATCGGAAGAAAGACAGTTGTCAAACACGTCACGCTATTGTGCTTCTGTTTTAGTAATAAAATCGCAATAACCTGTAGTCAAGCTTTCATTTTCTAACAGGATTTAATCGTGAAAAATGAAAATATTCAGTGCACAGATAACCTGTGTCCGTAAAGCGAGGTTAACTTTGTACGAGAGCGTGTCACTCGGGTCACAGCGAAGTGTCCGTTGCCCGTATTAACCGGTGTCCGCATTAGGGTTAATATAAGAGAAAATATATGAGCTTTTCGTTGGGACAAACAAAACTGTCCGTAATAAGCGGTGTGTCCGCATTAAGCGGGTGTCCGTAAAACAGGGTTCCACTGTAATAGCCGCTGAGAGATCTAAAGATTAGTATGCAACAATGTGACACAAAGGTTGGGATCCTTTGGGTCCTTTGATTATGTCAATAATCAACTTCCCGTGATAAAAGTCCATCAGTTAAATTCCTTAATAAGGTACTTTTCCTTGGCGTCGATAAACAGTTTAACAGTAATCAATAATTGTGTTATATGATCATGATTTTTTAAATGTCTTTAAAATGAGCGACACCATTACATATTATGAAAATGTACAGTGCCTCACAGCGAGTGGGTGGAAATGTGTGAGTCTGGGCTATAAGCGATGAGTACTTCTCGATTGTTCGCTGCTGATCGCCTTATACAAATACACGATTATACCAGACATTATCAAGATAGCAAGTGGAAAAAATGACAACCATGCATGTCCGTGATACTGAGCCAAGCACAGCGGCTGTAGGTTCGGTGCAATGGTTTGGCATCCGAACAACAATCTTGAACGTTAACAAAATATATTCCTTCCCTCGACTTATTACTTACCATTGGCAATACCAAAGTCATTTTTCTCAGGGGCTTGATAAGTAGTTCCCTCGGGTTTCAAAGCTTCTTTGATTTGTTGAATTTGCAGCGTGAACTTTGAATCCATCATTTTCGTGTCGTGGACCACTGTCTCCATTCTCATAAACAGCGCGATCGTCATCAGAATCGCGACTACAGACAAAATCGAGGAAGCCTTGTAAAGAATGTCGCTACGTTTCTCTGTGGAAATCATTTTGTCCTCTTTTACACAGAAATCCATCTCTCTCTGCTCTTTTGATGATTGTGAGGGGTGTTCACGAAACGCGTCAAACCTATCAATACGAACAATGTACGAGATATTTGATGTCTTTGATTGCAGCAAGTCCTCGTGTCTGGACATAAAAAAAACAATTACGTTAACCCTATCCTGCCTGGGGGCTGTGGGGGTGGGGGGTGGGGGGGGGGGGGGGGGGGGTGGGGTGGGGGCAGAAAGTGCCCGCGCTGATTTGGTAAAGAGCATTCAAGCAAACGTGGCCAAACTTTGAAACTTATATTTGCGTACAACGAACTGTGTTTCAAACGTAAAAAGAAACATTTTTGGACGGCCTATTGGTGGTTTTCATCAACATTACAAAAACTGTTTGCTTGCATGAACAACATCAGAAAATTAATAGGTAAAAGAACTGACAGAAAGAAACGTTTTGTGCAAATTATAGCTTTGTAGCGTTTTTCATAACCGAGTTATAGCCAAAATAATTTTCAGAAAATTACAGTGTTTAGTATGCAGCCGCCATGTTGGTGCCCTTCTCTGGGGCACCAACATGGCCGCCATAAAATTGCACAAGAATTAGAGTATATTCTACCGTCAATATCATTAGCTTTCACTTCAAATCTGTTTAGACACCTCTTCTAAATTATTATCACGTCTGAAAATTTAAAAATGATATAAAATATCCGTTTTTGTGACAGTTCATTAACACGTTCATCCGGGACATCACAAATTTCAAATAGCTTTATTTCCAAAAGGAATCACTGGATCGATACCAAACTTTGCATAGAGATTAATGATTTCCATGTCTAGAAGATATAAAAAGAATAGCTTTGTAGGATTAACAGTTTAGATTTTAGAATTTTGATGACGTCAGATGAAAACAAAGAATATATCCTCTAAGTTTTTAAATTTAACTGAACATTATCCGTTATCCGCCCCCGCCGGTCAGAAAAGACTAGAAAAAGCCAGGTTTGAATATGGTTATTATAAAGTAAGCTGAAATTGAAATCAGCGCGGATACTTTCTGCCCCACTGGCCGAATAGGGTTAAATTTAAAAAAAAAGTGAACTCCATGTAAAAAGCGCTCGTTAACCTTTATTGAACTAAATAAAGTTATTTTCATTTGAATCTGACACGAAGAATAAGGAAGCTAGATTCCAGCTCTAAATGTAATTGACCGATTCCCATTATGTCGATCATTTAATTAGCACCGAATTCGTACCGTTGCCAATCATCGCTATGACTTCAAAGAAAAGCAACACCTTTCAATCACAACCAAGAAAAAAAAAAACAGCTACCTGTAGGTACACTAAAGAAAGGCTGACTGTACGGTTGGGATAAATGTGAATATATTTTCCAATATTTCGTCAGGCACGGCCTGACCTCTTCCTGTAGGTGCAATATGAAACGGGTGAAAATTGCAACAAAGCTTAACGACCCTCAAGTTAAAAAAAAAACCCGAGCAGAATGAAGGAAACGAAATGCTACCACACAAAAATAACTTGTATGTGTGATAGACTTGGAGCAAACTGCAATTATATATTAAATTTCATAAAACAATGATTTGTGGGTCTTTGTGCTGTCTGAAGGCGATTCTACCAAGTCTACAGAACACCTCCATCTCACCAAGTGAGAACTATCGAGTCCCAGCCAGGATTGTTTGACTGCCTTTTACACTACTTGGACAGAGATTTGCCAATCAGAGCGCTTGTTTTATATTGGCCTTCCACAGCTGTATTCGCAGGCTAGTTTTCTATCAGCTCAGTGATCCGCATTTATCGGACCCACTTTACTTACATTTCAATCATACCTTACCCGGGGAAGATGGGGTGGGGGGGGGGGGGGGTACGTCTATATAAAAGTGACCGAGGTGACAGTAGTCACTTGGGATGAAAATGAATTCAAGCCACGCTGGTACCTTTTCTAAGGAGTTCCTTTCAGCATTTCAGATGATCACACGATCACCCCGTTACTTTTATATAGGAGTCCCTACGGAACAAAGTAACAGGAGTCTGATAACAATCGAGTGATATATCCGCTACACAGCAATAACTTGTTAAAATATTAAATGGTTAACATCATTTTATTTGGCTCATTTAATTTGGTAATTCAATGTTAAAACATTAAATTAATGCAAACTACATGAAACATTTGCTCAAGACGATTCAACCAAGATAGAACACCTCCAATTCATCAGGTGTGAAGTGCTCTGTCCCAGCCAGGACTGTGAGCCGGTCTTGTACTTCACTTGGAACAGAGTAGGTGTCGCCAAAGTGTGTGTCTGAATCAGTGTTACTGCTTGCATCGTCAGCAACGAAGATGTCCCCGGAACCAAATGTTGGACCAAAACCTGGGAACGTGATAATTGCACGTGACGCGTCTGCCACCATGCTTTTAAATGGTTCCAGTCCTTCTTTATTGTTGAGAGAAAATATGAACGCGTTGGCAGTATAACCATAATTACCACTGGAATCTGAAGAGGAGGTGGCTAAAAAAAAAGGGAACAAAAAAGCAACTAAAATTATATTGTCAATTCAAAGATGGCAGAGATCCAGAACCAACACTGTTCAACACACGATACAAAAACCCAACGCATCGTCTTACAATTCTAAGATCAAAAATCAAGAAAAATCGAGAGCAAACTGCAGTCAGTCTACAGAAGCCGCACAATTGGAGATTATCTGAAAAAGCAGGAACTTGTGCAAGGCCAAATTTCGTGACTATTACAGCAGTGAATATTGCTGCTGATAACATGAGGATACTGCAACCTTGACCCCAGGGTCTCTCTTCTCTGGGAACGAGGTTGGAGGAGACCGCTACAAAGTCTCAGCAGCAAAATTGGTGTTTACTTACAACCTGTTTCCACGAGCAGAAAAAAATGCTACCTAGCCAAAACCGAAGATCATCAGCGAAACAATGTATTGTATATTACTTTAAATGTGGTGTTCGTGAAATGGACTACAGTATGTCGATTATGCCAACTTACACATACATCAACGCATCGTAGGCCTACGCACATTATTCGGGAATTTATTTGTGGATAATATGTTTTTTGGGGAAAAAAAAGGTATAATGGGCCTAAAAGGGACAGTGGCGTCACGTAAATCGTCACGTGACCCAATCCACCCAAAACAACGTTATCAAAATGGAGGAATGTCACGAATCGAGAGGATCCGCCAGCTGTTCTAGTACTAGTAGTGACCCCAATACTAGTGACTCGGGCCACGAGGCTTCTGCTTCTAGTAGCAGTTACACTCAGTAGTTAGTATACTGGATAGACACGTGCACCAGCAGCATCTGAGTTGAGCTGGAATAGAAAAACACACGGTAATCCACCGCCACCAGTTGGGAAGAACAGGAAGTTACCTTTAACACTATAATTTTATCTCATTAATTTCCACCCCCTACCTAATCACGTCACACCTTGGGTTGTAGTTAGGTGTTTGTCAGTTATTCATTGTTAATTAACTGCAACCCTATGGGAGGGAGGGTTGGGTGTCAAAACCTAACGCAAGGAGATTGTCCAACAACTGAGCACATGATCCTAGTGACATCACTGATCCGGGCAGCCAATGACTGTTCCCTATTAATTACATGCATTAATCATAGATCAATCCTACCCATTTCTTTTACAGAGAGTCATAGGCAAACTTCAGGAATAATTGAAGGAATATAAAAGACAGGAATAGAATAATGGGCAAAAATGAGAGAATAATGTCCATGGGTCGGGCGCATTACGGAACACAGCAGACGAAAATCGTCAGTTGGGAAATAAATGCACTTACGTGGATTGGATAAACCGAGAACTTTTCAGAACTCCAGAAGTGCAGCAACAAAATGACTGTCTTATCTATGAAACTATAAAATAGTCAAATCCATCGCTCATAGTACAATGCGATTCAATTTGCGAAAATGGATAGGCATCCGCACACAAGACACAATAACGCTCCTTACTATTTATATTAATCGATCTTAGCCCTATTCTACCAGGGAGGCAGAAAGTGCCTGCACTGGTGTCAAACTGTTATTGTTTCAAGAGCGTTCAAGCACATGTAGCCAAGCTTTGTGAATTTTCCTAAAAATTATCTGGACAAATTTCGTGGGTCAATTGTTTGATCATGTGACTTGGTGTTTTTATAGCAACCAATTTGTACAAGTCGTTTTACTTAAATTAGGTGTACTTCAGTTCTATTTTCTTTTTTTTTTATTACTGATTTTATATTGTTTCCATTTTTAAATTAAATTTGAAGATTTTTTGACATTTTCGAAACATTTTGAAAGTAAAATTCACTGGTAAACTCAAACTACAAATTTAACCTAAAAGTTTAAGCCCTTAATAAAAGCCTTATAATAATAATAATCAACTTTATTTGGGGAGGGTGACACATAACAGTAATTCAACTGACGAGCTAGTGGCCCTCCTCCTCCTTGTCCCCTTGATTTTAGAGGCTTGGTCTAAAATAAAGCAAATGGAAGCTATCTGCTAGGTTACAATTTAAAAACCATCCATAATGTCTGTAGAATAGTCGGATTTCGATCACGTGACTAACCCGCTTTTCTGCCTCTATTAACCATCCCGTAATTAATAAAATACAAAAAGGTATTGGCAGGAAAATACTGATATTATTTACCCCAATGTATATCAGTGAATCCTCCAAACACGAACTGTCCCTTTCTGATGATCGTCACCGTGTTAAATTTCCAATCGCACCTGATGTGGAAGGTACTGGCAGCCCAGCCATGAGTGGAGGCGCGGTAGCATAGCTGCCACTTAGAGTGACTTCCAACAGCATGCGCAAGGAACTGATTAAGATGACTTTGATAAAATGCACAGCCACCTACTATGGCTGAGCTGTTCCAAATATCTGAAAATAAGTTTAAATCAGGGAACTCTGAAGATCATTTAGTCTGTACACGTTACGAGCCAAATGTTTCTCCCTAGAAGGTATGAATTAATTAATTGCTGCAGAAGCATATCACCTCGGGGCCTCCATCTACCTTATTGGGCCTATGGCATGGCGCAGTTACACCTTGAGCTATTTTTAGAATTACTTTTGCAGCGAAAATATGATGTCATGAGCCACGCCCCCCCTTTAACCAATGATATTGTTCCTGCTGTTCTGCTTTGTTTCTAAAATAGGCGAAGGTGTATGGTGTCCTTAATCAGCATAGATAGAGGCTCGTGGTTGATATGCTCCTGATTGATGAGGTTATTCCCAGTCTTCTCATCATGCCGCGCGTGTATGCATTATAGAGTGAATACATCCGAAGTCAAACCCCATGATTCGTTGAAAGTTACTTATTTCCTTATGATCGAGGCTCAGACATCACGTTACTCGAATTGACCAATCAGGCAGCGCTCGTAAAATAGCTCAGCTATATATGGACAGACAATTAAAAATATATTTTAAAATACCGTATATATCATTGAATACTTCTGTTAGATAATCCTCTCTTGGTATTTACCATGTGCCAGCGCTTGTTTTAAACAAATTTATACAGCGGCAAGTGTGAATATTAACACAAAAACGCGAACGCAAAAGTAAAATTGATTTTTTTCCGGCAGAGTGCACTATTTGGATGGTTTAGTGTAGTATCGTACGCGGTAAGCCGCTAAACCACTAAACCGCTAAGGTGTAAACTTTGATAATCAATTAACCCTATTCAGACCGGGATTTTTTTTGGTCTTTTCAGACCGGGGAGAGGCGGAATCCGACATGGTTGCCATGGTATCAGCTAGTTCCGTGAACAACGACATGTCATACCAAATTGTTTCCAGATTCAATTTCAGGAAAAGTTATTAACGGTCAAAGTCGCGGGTAGATTCCCCCCTCAGCTTATTTATTTGGTTTTGAAAGTATTTGCCCGCACATATTCGTGTCAATTGTCATGTATTCCGCTACATGTAGCTTCTGCATTCGCAGGCTATATGCATTCTTGTCCAACTGTTTCTTTGTCCGCTGGTAGCCGACCTTTATAGGCAAGAAAACAACTGGCCTTCACAGACCGAATTATGATTTTACTGTTAAAAAAGTACATGTAATGATAAAATAGCGAGAAAAATAAGTTTGAAAGCTGAAAACAGAAGTATCGTATTATACCCTTTGAAAGGAAATCAAAAGTATCATGTTACATACGTCCGCAAGAAAACAAATTAGTGTCATATTACATTACATAAATATGTTTATGATGCCCGGCAAAATTCTTTGTTTGTTCGCTGTTTTGGCCTTGACCGTGCACAAAACCTGACAAAATACAAAATGTGGCTACGTGTGTTCAAGCAACTAACCAATAGAAACTGTCGCGATTACGTAATTTAACCATCGCAAAACTAAGATTGTGCACGGTCATGGACCTTCCAACATAAATCTTGGCCTCTTTGTTTGCTCCTTTGAAGTTTGCCGAGCTTCATAACCATTTCCGCTATTAACTATGATAAATCAGTTATCAGGAGAGAGGTCTTTCTGTCAGCTAACGATCCGTTGTATTGTCAATTGTGCTTCCCTTCTGAAAATTTCCTAGCTGAGGTTGTCTTTAATGGCAGCCTTGCTTGGGCTCATAACATCTGGCAAATGGAAGTTGACTATTCTGACTCCTTCTGTCTTTTTCTCGCATTTCAATTGCTTCAATTTCAAGTCCTTTTCATTCCCATCCAATTTCCAGGAAATTACTGACGATTGTTCATTTAGCTTAATACCGTATTTAATGAAATAATGGAACCCCTCCCCTGGGTTTTCGTTATAAAAAGTCAGATCTTAAGCACTGTGTCCTTAGTAGAAAGCCTTGACCCTGCTATACAAGATAAGATAGCTATGTTTAGGTTATGACGTCATATGACGTTCAACAACCACCACATGACGCCAGGACACCTGCCAGTTTGGATCCGCCATCTTGGATTTCACTATTTCCTCCAGGCGTCAGAGAAAAGCAAAAATATATACAAAAGTTATTAAAAAGTTCTGAAATGTACTAATATGCCAATGATGCTTAAGAAAACTGGAAAAATATCATTAGAACGAAGAATTTGATCTGAAAATTCATAGCAACCCCCAAAAAACTACAGACAAGCAGTTGTCACATCAAAACGTCCGCGACGGATGAATCAACAGCTACTGTAAGTTTGAGCATTCATTACTCGGCCCCCCAAACCAAAAAAATTAATTCGAACCATTTTTTAAAAAACTGGTAAAAGTGACCAAACATCAAACGAACATATGGGTGAACTCGTGGATGAATAAATTAATTAAATATACATAAATTGTAGCTCCTTTAACACGAATGCACTCCATTACCCCTAACTCCCCCCCCCCCCCCCTCCCCCACCCGACTAACTAAAAAATAAAGAATTTCCCCTCGACTTACCACAATATCCACAGGTCTCGAAGCAAAGATTCTTCAAGCAATCCACTATATATGGTTTCTCACACCAGAACATCAATGCCGGACATTGCCCAGGAATCACGTCTTTACAATATCCAGTTGGCTGGGCGGTGGGCTGGAGAAGCTGACGCGGTTGATTAGAAGGAGGGGGATTACGGGCTTGAGTGGTTCCTGGGAAGGGTGGTTGAGTTGTTCCTTAAAAAAAATGAGAAAATGTATAGTCATCCTGATTTTCCTATCTTGGTGTCTAGCATGTGTCAGCGGCGCGTTTTCAGGGAAAATTACTAAAGCGGCAAGCTTGAACATCAACACAAATACGTTAACGCAAAAAGAAAATTAACTTTTTCCCGGCTTTTTAATATTAATTTTGCGTTTTTGTTTAAAAAGTCTCGCTTCGTTGAACGAGATGGAGTCTCCACGTTCCGGTACTGCTTTCATGAGCATGAACCAGAACTGATCATTGATTTTTTTTTCCGTCCGATAATCAAAAGGCCCTTTAGGCAATCTCGTTTAACAGTATTACAGTTAATGAAGGATTAATTGTAATCAGTCAATTGCCGATGCGTGCACTGTAGCTATAGATTCATGGCATTTGCGTTGTGTTACGGAACAGCAGACAGGTATAACGTACTGTAGCAGTAACACGTACAGTATAAGTAATCACTTTGGTGTTTACAAGCTCTTGTAGGCGACCAACTTAATACGGTTTTAGTGGATCAGTTGCCTAGAAAATTTATTCTTGTTTTCACGTCCCCGAGGTGTGCTTACAAGAACTTCAACTCTAAGAGCGTTTGTATGCCTCAAGTATGTGAAGACCTGACGCTTATTGATCTAAAGTTTATCATAATGTTTACCTACGATGGAAAACTCCGTATTGAAATTTCAACATCCTCTTTATTCAGTGTGACTCAGTTCTCACACAACAATAGATTCGTTCGTGAGCCTGGGTGGGGGGTGGGGGCAGAAAGTGCACCCCTATGTATCTCGAAAAGTATTGACGCTATGAAAATGAAACTTATATGGTGTGTGAAGCGTCCAAAAATGTTTATTTTAATGACAGTCACGTGCAAATTGTGACGTCATACACGCCATAATGACGTCATACATTTACAAAATCAGCCATCTTGGATCCTTAATCTTGTATTTCAAGGTTCTTCCGAAATGTCAGAAAATCTCCAAATTTGATTTGAAAAAATAAAAAAATATAAAGATTAAAATTAAGCTGAAAACACCAAATTTGGGTAAAACGGCCTTACCAAAATTGGTTTCCGTGGAAACATCAAGTCACGTGATCACAAATTTGACACCAAAATGTTCCCAGCTAAATTTTAGGAAACGTCGTAAAGTTTGGCTATGATTGCTTGAATGCTCTTTAAGTACGATAAATTTGAAGTCAGCGCGACACTTTCTGTCCCCCTACCCCCACCCCCCTCCACCCCCACCCGGGCAGAATAGGTTTAAGAATACTTCGTTGCTGTTGATCGGTAGGCGATGTTGCGAAATTTAAGTGTATTGAGGTGCTGTTAGAAGGAAAGAAAACAGCGAGAAATGAAAATTGTTAAACTTAATATCGTAAAAAGGTTGATATAAGTCATTGCTATCGAACAAAGCTCCTAGTTGGCTTCTTTGTTTTATAGCCGAAATGTTTTAAAGCCTGGGCGGTTAAGAATGTAGAGTTTGTATGTAGCTGGGAACATGACCAAGTGTACGCTTACGAGAGATGTCCGCCTACGAGATGTGTCCGCCTACGAGAGGTGTCCGTTAGCAGAGGTTCGACTGTATAACACGTACATCGCAGAGAAACGGTTTATTTTATAGAAATGTAACCTTTTACAATGGCTCGACCGATCTAGCCTGATATGTCACCGAGGCGTACAAAGTATTTTTAACTGATCCTTGGTGATCGAGAAAATAGTCTGCTATCTGCTATTAATGCAGAGCAATACGTAACAATACTTGTAATACAAAAAAATGCTATTTGATTTAGACAAAAACATGCTTTCTTCCGTTTTGTATCGCCAATAAGTCTAGAACTCACTTAAGCCTGGTTTCCATATAATCGCAACTCGATCGTTGCGACTGCGATCGTTGCGATCGCTGCGATTATATGGAAACCAGTCTTTAGTAAGAGGTTTTTACGTATAGCTGTATTGTACATTTCCCAGCTTTTTGAAACACTTTGTAAGAAAGGAAAACTGTCTTTCTCCAAGCGTTGTAGCTAACTTGCTACATTGGTTTCTTACCTTTCCCTTGGAACTTGTGACGGATCAGAGTACGATGACGAAATGCATGCTTTCTTCAAGTACTGGCTAAGAATGGCAAGAGTTGCTCTGAGATCGATCCTTTAGGCCGCGTATAATTCATGTGTTTGCGTGAGGTTGCAGTCTTTTACAATATGCATGATTATAGCCATGCTAAAAGCATTCCTACCTGTTAAGTCTGTCAATATGGCTACATTGACTACCAAGCCACTATTGTTTGGCTTTCCTTTTTCATATTTTAGAAACTATATATCTCACGTAGGATAGATGTTATTCCGGACTCTCTACCCATTTCTACGGATGCATGTCAGACTCATTTGGAACATCTGTTGTCAGTTCCAAAGAAACGCATGTGCTGCAATAGCTTAACAGAGGCTAACGACAGAATTGTCATGCATTAACGTCCATTTAGACTGATGACGGAGTAACTTTACCCGAAACGACTGCGATTTAATTTATGAACCATAAGTAATTTCTGAAAACACTTTAGTAATTCCTTTTGAATCCAAAGTGTTACACAGCAACCCGTTTTTAGTCACGTTCATTGAGTCTTTCTTTGATACGTTTTCTTCAGCAAAGCAAAGCAAACAGCAAAGCACGCAACGTGCTGAACATTTTTGCTTGGAATTGAACAATGCATTTGAGCAAAAGATTTGCGGCCAAAGTCTTGCCTTACACCTTTAATTTCATGCGATGCATTTGTTTAGATAAGTCGGTCGACGATACACACTGAGCTCATGAGCTATAGGAAACGTGGGTTTTGACTAAATAAAAGCAACTTAATTACAAAGAAGTAGTCCTTTGTCTTTAATTGCCATCTCAGCCGACTCTACATTCAGTATTTAAGGATAAAACCACAGCTTTGTATCCAATTGATCGTCAGTGCTTTCTTTACGCTTTGGTAACCAAGCTTTTATTGAAATCGGAGGCCCGCATGCTAAGCTTGGTCTAATTTGAATTTTTGACTAACGGTAAAAATCACTGGGTAGGAAGACATTTCTGATCAATCGTTTGAAGCTCGTAAGACAGCCGGGTGGCCATCTCCAAATAAGGAAGTTCAGGGTGGTCACCTTGAGCGGTCTCAAACGAGCGGGAAACCTGGAATCGAAATTTTTCTCGGAAGACAGGTCAGTTCGAATTTCGTTGAACTTTTCGAGGTAAGAAATAATTAACACAACTACTGTTAACATCCACTTTTCAACTCATATACTCAAATTTAGCTTATAATCTTGTCCAAAATGAGAACATCCCTTTATTTTCTCTCTTCAAACAGCGACTGTGCGATCTTAGAGGAGTTTTCTTCGTAACGATGAGAACTATTGTCGATTCGAATGGACCGGACAGAGAGAACTATTCGTTAAATAAGCCAGCTTTTATGCCCTCGATATCAAACGAATAGCGGCTGAGGAGACAATAAAAGATAAAGAACTACTTCATTGTAAGTTATTTGCTTTTATTTAGTCGAAATTTATTTAATACATTCCTGTTTACATTTTTCATGTCGCCATCCCCGTGGGGAAAGTCTTGATTTTGTCGCAGTTTTTCTACTAACTGGGGGACAGAGAGTTTTCGTTGACCTTACCAGCTGACCACGAATTTGAAAAACAATGCCCATTGTTTTCTCGGCTCTGTGATTGGCCAGAAACCCAAATCTCCTAGCAACGAAAAAGTTCTTCCCACCCAGTGATTTTTTATTAGCATGTGAACCACAAGCTTAGCATCCGGGCCTCCGATTTCAATAAAAGCTTGATTACCAAAGCGTAAAGAAAGCACTGACGATCAATTGGATACAAAGCTGTGGTTTTATCCTTAATACCGAATGTAAAGTCGGCTGAGATGGCAATTAAAGACAAAGGACTACTTCTTTGTAAGTAAGTTGCTTTTATTTAGTCAAAACCCACGTTTCCTATAGCTCATGCTGAGATCTTCATTTAGAAATATAGCATTTGATACTTGATCACCTGATTGCAGTGTCAGATTCACGTGCTGGAGTTTACATTGCAATGTTTTTTTTGTATTCATCAATATAAGTTACTGTGTTTATTTTTTTCAGTAATATCAGTTATAAATAACTTTTCATATTTGAAAGCTTAAGCTTAATCAGGTCAATAAACAGACCGTAATAAAAAAATAAATAAAAATAAATAAAATAAAGTACATGTATGACTAAAACTTGCATGTACTTGCGACTCTATTTGACAAGAGCTGGTGAATGTGTTTAATCGATGTATGAAATTTTGATAGGATAATTCATTACCTGATTAAGCTAGAGAATCACGTGAAAAACCGATATCGCACGAATCGCCAAGCTATGAGAGAGCCCGTTTCCTCTAGCTCTGTGACATTTTCATCGAGAAAGGCGTTCACCCGCAATTTCATGGCACTTGTCAAGACCAAGCGAATAGGTAAAAAACTTTAAAGAGATAATAATTAATTTTAGTTTTAATTTATTAAAAACGTGTAACGAGATTGGTGCATGAGGTTAATATTCTCTAGCTACCGTATTTTCTTGATTAAACGCCGGGCACCGACTATCAGGTCCATTTTTTAATAAACGCCACCGGCGTTTAATCGATCGAAGTCCCGCGTTTATTTGAGGTCCGGCGTTTATTTGAATCCGGCTTTATAGAACTGACTCTCGTCGATTAATAGGTGTAATGATTTAGGATCACAAGCAGTCACGGTATAACAGTTCATTTTATCAGTTTTGCTCGCTCCACATTAAAAAAATAGCAAGTACAGCATTCTCAATGACTTGTTTGTATCCAAGTTTTCGACTATAGACGAAGTTGGTGAAAATTTGGTCTTGTTTAGTGGACGTTTTTGTTATTTTGCCTTTTAAAATTCAGTAAACATTATGCAAATCAGCAGAAAATAAGGCTGCGTTTAATTGGGAAAATACGTAGTTTCAGTCTAAGCATCAGCCGTTTACCGAGATTAAGGCGTTTCTCTTATCCCAAGTTGTTTGTTGAAGGTCCAAATACGACCGCGTCGAAGGAGATTTGAGGCGTGTTCCTCTGTCAACCTCGATTCCAGGCTCTCTCTCCTTTTCCTCCCTTGTCGTTGAGTAGAGAGACCCTGGTTGCGGCTGGTCACGTGACTATGCGGTTACAACAATACCGCAGGGAGGGTGGGTCTTTGAGGCCGTTTTGTCAAGGTGAACAATAATTACTAACCAGGGGAACGAAGGGGCAAATCGAGCTTGGTTCAAAATGGAACAGCCTTGCTTTCTGCTGGTTTATACGGCGAGACTATGTTAAAAGTGAAACAGGCTATTTGTATGGAACGTTTGTTGTTACTATGTACAACTTCATGACATGAACATGTATACGTGACGGTCCGTGACGGTATGTTCGAGCCACAAAAGCAGCGGCGCGAAATTTATATTACAACCCAGGATTACAAGAATGGAAAATTCGCCTTGCGAACACAAATTCTAAGTGTATAATCAGAATATAAGTAGACAGGTTCATGATCGTAAAGCTAAACGAGGTTGTGAACCAGACACATTGGTCTCAAACCAAGTTTGAAAACAACAAATATATAAGTTATTATAAGCTTGGCGAGCTCGCACAACGGCATTTATTTACAAATTCATTTGTAGCGAAATCAGGGGCGAAATAGTCCAAATTTTAGGATAAAAGAGTAGCTTACTATTTTCTCTAACTGATTCTGTTGTTAGTTTGACCGTAATATAGTTTTCTTGTGTCAAAAAATCTACAACAACAACCGCTCGACCGGCGGTTCCTTGAAAATCAACAACCTTGTACGGCACGAATGTCAAATGGACTGTACGAAGGAATTTTTTTCCATTGGCAGTTTTTGCAGTGAATACAATTTAACGATCACTTAAACTCATTTAATACCTTAAAGCTGTTCACATACCGAAATGATCGGCTTTCTTCCGTTGACAAAATTCCGTTGTAAAACGTCCGACGTAGTTGTGTAGTTCTGAGAATTACGCAAGCGTTTCCGAGAAAAGATTATTGCAGTGATCTTCGCAAAACGGCCTGGTAAAGCCTGTAGAAGCTTGAATAACCGCATGTAAGCTTATGTACAAACTTTTTTGGTGCTTGCTTTTCTTGCGAGTTGTAAGACCTGCTGCATCTGCGAGTTCGGACTCAGAGTCAACGCTCTCACCCTCGCATGGTAGATTTGTCACAGCAACAACTCTAACACTCTACCACCCCTCCCTCCAAATATACTTTTTTACCACCCAGAATTTGGGTGGTCACGTGACCAGCCGCAACCAGGGTCTCTCTACTCAACGACAAGGGAGGAAAAGGAGAGAGAGCCTGGAATCGAGGTTGTTCCTCTGTGACGTCATTTCAAGAACACAGTAAAGCAACTGAGACGAAACAGTGAGAAAACCGTACAGTTTATTTAAATTATGTTATTTGACAAAATGAACTCCCAATAAGAAGAGCTTCTGAAACTTTATTCAACTAAATAAAGTTAATTTACATTTGAATCTGACAAGAAGAACAACGAGATGCCGTAAAATTTAGAATATAACAGCCCCTACGAAAATACCACGCAAATATAAGCCCCCAAGTCTCAGACGCAAACATCCTTCCGATAACAAGTCCCTGCCTCCCTCTCCCCACCCTCCAAATATGACAGATATATATTTTCTTCCTATATATATCCCCTATTGAACTTATTTTGTATTTTTTGTTGTGGCAGAATGTTCAGAGACTTGTGGTGTCCATTCAACGAGTGTAGAACTTGTTTTGTGTCCCATTTCGTTATGTTTAGAGTGTTTTGTCATGTAGTATTATTTTATGCAAATACAATTTTTTAGACGCAAAATCCCTTCCGAAAATAAGCCCACATAAAAGTGTTGTCACGTGTTCGTAGATTCCAGCTCTTATGTTATGCCCGTTATGTCGATAAATATCGATGGTTTGTTTATATATTGTCATGTGAAATTTGACCACCTCCAGTAGTAACTTTGGCTTCAAACATATTTAAAAATACGAAATTTTGGCACCAAAATGGTCGGTTGAAAAAATATACTCTACCATTGGAAGCTAGAACTAATTACTTCTTATTTATGAAATACACTGACTGTTCATGGTCAACTGTTTTTTAAATGGTAGATCGTATATACCTGAATACATTTGGTTTATTTTTATCAATAAAAAAAGAAAGATTTCTCAAGGAAGGCGGAGCCAGTGGGATGGTTTAGCCCTCCCACCTACTTGTCGCAAAGGAGAAAAAATATCCTGAGTACTACTATTTACCTACAGGCTTCAAGCTTTTCATCCCCCCCCCCCCCCTCTCACCCTCCCCCCACCCACACTCTGCCGCCCCTGTTTATCGTGGGGCTGAAAGACGTGATTCGTCGTTGCCCCTATAAAAGTACACATCAATCTCTCATCCTACCAAGTGAACAAAGTGAACGATTTTCCACCTTGTAGTGTTTTTACTTGGACAGAAGCGATAAGAAAAATAAACGCTTCGTGTCGATTCTGCTTCTCCCAATCTTGTGAATTCCACGATCTTGTGAAAGCATCCTACAGCCAATCACAGCGCGCGACGGGCTGATAATGACATATTTGGCTTACATTCACATCAAGACTCAGTTAGCAACTGGCAACTGGACCTATAAAAGGACTGGGTCGAATGACATAGCGGTGCCGGGCAACCGAGTGTGCGCAATAGCACTCTGATGGTTGCTAAGGAAAATCATATTAGGGGCTATCGAATTGTATCCGAATACTACAAATTACGAGTGGTCAATGGCCTGAAAACTTATAACGGCATACAGACGAAATATCTTTTTTTTTATGGGGGGGAGGGGGGGGGGGGGGGTAACTTAGCAACTTAGCAACGGGTTGATTGGTCCGGTATCGCTATGTCTTCAAAGAAAAATGACGCATTTCAATCCCCCCTTTCCCCCTCCCCACTCCTGAAGAGAAGGTAACAAGAGTCTTCTCCCAAGCAAAATGACGCAGGCGAACAAAACGGCTGGAAAGTTCGAAAAAGTTTAGCGAACCTCGAGTTAAAAAATAAAATAAAAGAGCAAATGAAGCAAACGAAATGATACCTCACAAAAAATAACTTGTATGATTGAAAGACTTCAAGGAGCAAACTGCAATTATATATTAAAACACTGATTTGTGCTAGAACTGGTCTGAAGGCGATTCTACCAAGTCGACAAATCATTCATCAAGTGAAAATTATTGAATCCCAGCCAAGATTGTTCGACTGACTGGTACACTACTTGGGACACAGTTTAGCTCTGGAAAAAAAAAATCTACATTCCAATCATACCTGACTGCTAAACAAACAAAGTACCGGGGGTGATCGTCGTACCGTTTAGGATGTGTGCATCTAAAAAGACCATAAAAGCCGGAAAAATGACAGGAATCACTTCTGTTTTAGAATTGCTACCTCTTAGGGGTGAAAGTGAATTCAGGCCACGCTGGTACGTTTTAGGAGACCTCCCTACCCCGCGAGCAAAGTAACACGAGTCTGGGGAAAATCACTTCACATCGATAACTAATGTGTGATCCACAAGTTAAAAGATTAAAGGAGTCAAGTAAAATACTTGACATTAAATTAATGCAAACGGCGTAAAACATTTATGATAATATATAGCTGAACTTTAAAAGACGATTCAACCAAGATAGAACACCTCCACCTCATCAAGTGTGAACTTGTAAGTCCCAGCAAGGACTGTGAGCCGGTGTTGTACTCCACTTGGAACAGAGTAGGAGTGACCGAAATTTGTGTACGAACCAGTGTTACTGTTCGCATTGTCAGCAATGTGTATGTCGTGCCCGCCACCAAATGTTGGACCATAAACAGATCTCTTGTAAATTCCATAGTGCGCCTGTGTTACCACGCTTTTAAATGGATCAAGACCTTCTTTATTATGGAGAGAGAATATGAACGCATTGGAAGAAGAACCAAATCCACCTCTAGACTCTGAGGAGGCGTAAAGAAAAAAACACATGTCATTATTTACAATTTCATTAAGTGATAATTCGTCCAAATGTACAAAAAATTATTTAATTATTAAATCGCGGCTTCGTTTCTCGATGCTGACATGTTCCTCAATTTAACGTACTTTATGCACTCGAAATTAAACACACTCTAAGAATTAAAGTACTTAACCCTATTCTGCCTGGGCTTTTTTTTCGTTCCTGAGCCTGGGGTGGGGGGGAGATAGTGCCCCCCCCCCCCCCCCCCCTATGTATCTCGAAAAGTATTGACGCTATGAAAATGAAACTTACATGGTGTGTAAAGCATCCGAAAATCTTTATTTTAGTGGCAGTCACGTGTCAATTATGACGTCATACACGCCATAATGACGTCATACGCTAAAAAAATCCGCCATCTTGGATCCGAAATCTTGGATTTCTAAATTGTTCAGAAATGTCAGAAAATCTCCAAATTTCCTTTGAAAAAATCAAGAAAAATAAAAGATACTAAAACGGCAAAGATTTTGGAAGGATTTCATCGTAAAAAGCAAAAATTTTATGAAAACTGAAAATTAAGCTAAAAAATCAACAAATTTGGGTAAAACGATCTGTACCTAGAAAAGTATTTGTGCTATAACAATGAAACTTATGTGGTGAATAACGCATTCAAACATGTTTATTTTAGTGGCAATTACGAATCAATTATGATATCATATCGTGCCGAAATAACGTCATACTTTAAACCTGTCCGCCATCTTGGATCCGCCATCTTGGATTTTTCAATTGTTCAGAAATGACAGAAAATCACCAAATTTGATTTTAAAACATCGAAAACAATATAAGGATGCAAAAATTGCAAAGATTTTGGAAGAAACTCTTCGGAAAAATCGAAAATCTCATGAAAACGTACATTTAAACTGAAAATACCAAATTTGGCTAAAACGGCCTGTCAAAACTTGGTTGCCATGGAAACATCAAGTCACGTGATCAAAAATTGGCACACTAAAATGTTCCCAGATAATTTTTAGGAAAAATCATAAAGTTTGGCTATGATTGCTTGAATGCTCTTTAAATACGATAAATTTGAAGTCAGCGCGGGCACTTTCTGCCCCCCCCCCCCCCCTCCCCCAACCCCAGGCAGAATAGGATGCTTCACACACCATGTAAGTTTCATTTTCATAGCGTCAATACTTTTCGAGATACATAGGGGCGGCACTATCTACATGATTCAATGTAACCGCTGCAATTTACAATACATAGGAGAGACTAAACGACGCTTAAAAGACAGATTTAATGAACACCGCCGTACCATAGATAACCCTAATACCAAATCTAAACCTACTACAGTCGCTGAACACTTTCTCTCCTCTCCTAATCACACTGCTAACGACATGCAATTAATCCTCATTGAAAAAATATTTTCTAACAGAGACTCAATGCGTAAGGCCAGGGAAGCTTTTTTAATCACAAAAGCTAGAACACTTGAACCCCATGGCCTTAACATCCGCGAAGAAAGATATTAGATATTTAGTTTCCCTACATTATTTTATTCTATTGTTTTGCTGTTATTACGCAAAAACTGTTAGTAGCTACTATATAACACGTATATCAATGTAAAATTTTCTCATTGTACCTGAAGAAGACTGGTTTGGCCAGTCGAAATATAGTACTTACAAAAACTTAAAAATCTACGTTGTATCGGTCTCTGCTTCTACAGTATATTTTCACTTGTTTTAGCCGATTAGATCACTTGTTGACCCAACGTACACCAGCAGGATTGTCGTCCACGGTTGCTTGCTTGAAAATTTTGAAAAAAAGCCCACGCAGAATAGGGTTAAACAGCCGCCATCTAGGATTCGCCATCTTTTGTGTTCTTTTTTTATTAAAAAAACGTCAGAAAACCACCAAGAATGACTCAAAAGTAATCAAAAGTAATACAATAATGCTAAAATGGTCAAAAAGGCAAACGTTTTCGCAAGAAAGTTGTTACTTAAAAAACAGGAAAATTACAAATTTGAAAAGGTGGTTGCCATGGTAACAGCAGTTCCGTGTACAGTGGCATGTCATACCGAAATGTTCCCAGGTAGATTGTATGTCAGTTCGAAAAGTTTGGCGGCTTTTACTTCAATATTATGAAAATAACAAGTAATAAACTGTCAAAGTCCGGAAGGACAGATCCCCCCCTCCCCCCCCCCCCCCCAAACAAAAAAAACAAAAAACCCGCCCCGCCCCGCCGTCCCACCCCGCCCGCCCAGGTCTGAGTAGCGTTAAGACCGGGTTGAGAAGGGGCTGCGTGCTGTGGGAGCAGCTATGCCTCTATTAACGATCCAGTAAGTAGTAAAATACTACAGGTAAATACTGATGTCATTTACCCCAATGTATATCAGTGTATCCTCCAAACACGTACTGTCCTGTTTTGATGATGGTCACCGTGTTGCGTTTTCCATCACACCTGCTGTGGAAGGTACTGGCAGCCCAGCCGTGAGTGGAGGCGCGGTAACACAGCATCCACTTAGGGTGACTTCCAACAGAAGGCGTCAGGAACTGATGGAGACGGCTTTGATAAAGTGCATTGTATGTTATTATAGCCGAGTTCATCCAGAAATCTAAACAAAATAAAATAAAAGCAAACTAAGAGTTATCTTAATTTTGTTGGTTTAGAAAAAGAGAACCTTTGAGTTACAATACGAAGCAAATAGGATAAATTAACCATTGTTTATCGTTTTATAATGAAAGAGATGATACTATCACGGGTACGATATTTGCTGCTTTTTTTGGTCAAAACGGCGCAGTACCTTAGCCCATAAACGAAATTAATGCGCCTAGAACATCAAGAGGACGATATAAATTGAATTGTTGAAGGAAGAGCTAGCCGTAATTAGTTTTTAGCGATTTGGCCAAGACACAATGGCAGATACTGGATCGGTACTGGGGATAGGATTCACCAACACTACGACAGCACGTACCAATGCAGCTTGGAGTGGGTGCATGGACAGAGACTGCTGAATAAAGTGTCTTCCCTTTGAACTAGACGCGGGGGCAGAGACTGAAGACTCGAGCCATGCGCTGAGTCGGACTGCTCAAGTCTCAGATCAAGTCCGACAAGCTAGCTAACTATTAACAATGAGGTTTTTGTGATATCCAGAATAATCAAGGCCGAGGTAAGAGTTATCAGCCGAAGCTGAAGGCGTAAAGAATGACTGTACGCAATGAAGGGTAAAGACACGTAAAGAACAGTAAGTAAACATGCGTAAAGAAAGTTAAAGACGCGTAAAGTGTGACAGCCGGAAGTGAATCGGAATAACACGTAGCTATGAATAGGCTCCGTGAAAGCGAGCCGCGAGAAGTCTGGGAGAGAGCGAAAGGGGCGACGGAGCCTATAGACATTCCTTTGAAGCCGCCATTCCATGTACCAGATTCCGGTGCAAGCTCCGATTGGTCAGATCACTGATTGTTGACAAGTTTGATTGATATCCCGATTTCGTCGACGCGACCTCGCGTGGCGGGTCATGAAATCGCATATTTTATAAAGTTGTTTTATTCCAGCCGGCCAGTGAAGCGCTACGGCTACAGATCTTAGAAACGCCTGTCGTTGTACATGTAATTCATTCAAAGCGGGCTTATAGCAGCGGCTTGTTTATACACCGAAAATGCCTCATATTTGCAAATCATACAAGCACTATGATACAAGTCGGAAAATCTTCTCATACTGAAATGTCTGACCGAACACAACGCCATGCTGGATAAAACTGATTTTAATTAGTAAACATGTCACGTCAATGTCAGGAAATCTCTTTTTTCATCACATGCTATTTAATTAGCGATTCCGACGAACGTACGTGCGCGAGCTATTTACATTCCAATGCATCCAGCCAAGATAACGACATCTTGTTGACAGTTCGTCGACAGGTTAATTACAAGGGGGCGAAATGGCGGCTTCAAAGGAATGTCTATTGATGGTTTTCATCAACTTTACAAAAACTATATAACTTCTCTGGATTTTCAGTTTTCCATGATAATTCATAGTAAATGCGGCATGTGTGCTCTCGGTTTTGCAAAATAATACATTGAAGCTTGCCCGAAGATCACGTGGACAATTGAACAACACAAAAATAAATAAACAGAGCAGTGTAGCCGTGGTTACGTCGGCATTTTTATCATAGCTTTTTATTGTAATTTTATCTTTTAATTGTAATTTTAATGGCTTTGTTATGCGCATTTGAACATTTTTTATGGAATTTGCGCAATATAAATGTTATTATTATTATTATTATTATAACTGGTTATTCTATTGTATGCCATTGTATGCCATCAGTCTTGAAAACACACCTTTATTTATTCTCACCTGGTTGAACATAATTTAACGTTGTCAATACCCTAACAGATCCCAACTTGTTGGTGGCTTTACACTGATATGTACCACCATCTTGAGGACTGAAGTTTGATATCTTTAGCGTGCCATTCGTTATGGTGGTTCTTCCTTGTGGTAACGACACAAGTCCTCTTGTCCAAACAATTGTTGCTGGTGGAAAACCAAAGGCTCGGCAAGAAATAGAGGCGACTGAATCTGCATTTACTCTTATAACTCTTTCGGGAATCTCGGTGAATTTTGGAGGAACTGCATGAGTATACGAAACACAACATCAACCATATAGTTACGGCACTAAGCACGAGTTCATCCGTACTTGTAAGCCGTTATACGCTCGTTATAATAAATGTTTACCTAGTCTACCCAGTAAAGGCCCGGGTCGCACTTGCGGATAAGTTTGGTGACTTTGGTGGATTTCTTCAATTTAAGCGTTCACTAGTATAGCAAAGACGAGTGCGACCTACGTTTTCAGGACGAATAACTTGTCCAAAAAGATAATTAACCGCAAAGAAGCCGAAGTCCTATGAATAGCTAGGGAATTTGAGAAAACCACACCGCAATTAACGGCAACGACTAAAGCCTGTTTTTTTGTCGGGAAAATCCCAGACCACCTGGGATTTTGTTATTTTCCGACCGTTCCAGACTTCAAGGCCCGACTTATGAAAACACGACGAGATAGATGTCTCCCATTGTCCCCCTGAGTCAGGAATGTCTGGGACGGTCGGGAAATAACAAAATCCCCGGTCGTCTGGGATTTTCCCGACATATGAAAACCAGGCCTAAACCTTTTGTTATTCTACAAGATGTCTCTGACAAAATATGCAGACATATTTTTTTTTTTGGAAAATGTTGGGACATTTCAAAATTTGTCCGCAAGTGCGGCCAGGGCGTTACTGCGCTCTCATTCTAAAGGCCCTAACAAATTACCCGTGCCACGTGCACGCGCGTTCGTCGCAAAACTACCACATTTAAAAAAAAAAGTTGCGTCAACTTGCAATTACATTTTGCCAGGGTTTTCGGTAAGCTAGCATGGCAATATATATATTTTTTTACCTTCAGATAATCTTACCTTCTACTAAAAGTTTCACCACTTTTTGAACCTGTCCCAAGACATTTACAGCTTTACAAACGTAACTCCCCGAGTCATTGTAACCAGTAGTGCTGATCTGTAGCTTATTATCTTGACCGTCCTTATTCACCAGTCCGGTGCCACTTATTTTACTCCAGGATACAGTAGGCTTTGGATTACCATCAGCTGAGCAGTAAAACGTGGCGGTCTGGTTCTGAGTCACAGTGAGTGAGGCAGGAGATACAATCACCTCTGGAGCAGATATGGACTCTCCTGGTTCCCCTTTAGGTCCCGGATGTCCCGGATGTCCAGCAGTGCCTGCCTCGCCTTAAAGTTATGATTGTAAACAAATTGACAGGTCCACATTAGAATATTACATTCTGCCCGAGTTATCGATTGATATCTTGCCAGTTGGTCAAGAGATGGATCTTCTTGTCTAGAGTGTAGGAAGTAATTGTTATTTTTACGCTGAAATATGGGTATTTGCTATATTTTTAAATTAATCAATATATATCATGCAAGTTGAAAGTTTAAAATTTGGAGACAACCAAAGTAAAACATTACAATAATAATAATATTTATTATTTATATGGCGCAAATTAACATGTAAATATGATCAAATGCGCCTTACAAACTTGGAAAATTGGACAAAAATGGTTTGTAATTCCCTGACAAAAGAACAGTTTTAGGGTAATCGGCGAACACTCGGTAATGACCGAGTATTACGATGAGCTCGTCGCTTTTGTAATCAGCTTTATTTATTTTCTGATTAGAATTTATTATTACTCGTACATCGATCGCGCGATCGATGTATAATCGTTTGACCGGGCATGGTCACAACATGTCACATGTCACAACAAATGTTGCGACCGTTTGATCGGGCCTTATGTAATTGGAGTCCATAATTTCTATAAAAGGCCTGATGATTTTATCGTGTCTAAATAAAGTTACTACTACTACGACGGTAGAGAAGACGAGGGCAACAAAACATGGGGGGGGGGGGGGGGGGCAGCAAAGCATGTTTACCTTTTTCACCCCTCACTCCAGGAATTCCAAGATCTCCTTTCATTCCTTGTTTACCGGGTTCACCTACTGTTCCCATGATACCTTTCGTTCCTTTTCTACCCTTAGTTCCTTTCGCCCCTCGTTTGCCACGATTTCCTTGAATTCCTTTCGGTCCGGGGGGCCCTGCCACACAAACTTTGTCAGGAGAGAGGCAGTAAGACTCCACAGTTTCCGCAATAATCGAGGTCAAATATATCTTTAATCCATCGCTAGCATCTTTTAGGCCAACAGATTCGTTGCGGCGGGTTTTTAAGCTGCGGCGGACAATTTTGCCTTTAGTCATGCCTATAGGGAAATAAAATTGTAGTTTATATGTCTGACTGCGCGAACAAGATATTAATATATTATAAAAGATTGATCCACAGATAACTTATCTTTACATAATTAGAAAACAAGGGACCAGAACAAAGAAAATCATCTACTCGGGATACTGTTTCAGCCATGGGGTATACGGTATTTGGCATATTTTGGCGATAAATAAATACATATGAAGTTTAATTTTAAAATCGCTTTCATTTTGATCTCGATATAGAGCATATGTTCTCAAACTCATAAATTATTCATGAGGTGAACAGCCAATACATGGCGCCCATGTGAGGTGGATTACAGTGAAGATAACGCTACCGTTGACACTCGACAAAGTTTTTGATTAATTGTTGATATATTTTTGACAACTTTGATGGGTTCCATTTTGTGGCAACACCATTCAAATTTCACGACTCCGCCTCCAACACTCCTTGGATTTTGATTGGTCAAGTCAAACTGAACCCGTCCGAAAGTCGTCAAAAAGTTGTCAAAAATATGTCAAAAATTAATCAAAAACTTTGTCGAGTGGCTACGATAGCGTCACCGTCACTGTAATCTTCATACCCAATGAAACATCACATCCAAGTTTTCAGGGTTTTGAACTGAGATCAAACACTTCATTATTTTTACTGATCTTGATATCAAGATTTTTGCGGCATTTATATGACTCATACTTTCAATAAAAGCTGTAACTAAAGTTATTATTCTGGATGCATTTTGTATTAAAAAAAATAAATCAAAGCTTTACGTGGGAGTCGAACCTCTGATCTTCCGCACAGTAGATGGACGCTCTACCGTTGAGCTACAAGATACCTGAATGACTTAGCTAGGCCATTAGGTTATCATCATGCTCGAAATGCAAAATAACACATTTTTGACGTTTCCCCAACGGATTTAGAAACTGTTTAAAAATAACAATATTTCATTACAGCGACAACTATTCAGAGCTTACGTTTGGTAACCGTAAATTAAGAGGCTGGAAAACAAAGGTCAAATCTTCAAATTATAATTGGTGCCGCTTTCTATTTAAAGCTTTTTTTTGAGAAGCCACATCAAAAACTCGTGCTTCGTGTTTCATTCGGAATTCCAAACACCTCGAATTAATAAATTAAAAGTTTATCGGTGTTTGGAATTCCTCATGAAACATACGCACTCGTTGTTGATACTCTTCTGAGTTGTTCTAGTACTGCACCGCTGACCCACCCTCCCCTCTGGCTAACCCTGGTGTACGAATGGTAGTGGTATCTATTTTGCGCATAAATGTTTTGAAATTGGCAAGGGAATTGATTTGTCAAATTATTGACTAAGGATGTGCACTGAACCTTGTTCTTCTTGTTTTTCGCGTTTTATTTGTCAAGTTTTGTTCAAGTTCAATGAAGGTCTGGCTGTTTATGAAACAAAATACACGGGTCACTGTAAATTGGCATGACTCCATTTCGCGGAGAATCAACTTCCCGTGATTAAAGTCCATCAGTTAAATATAAATTATTTGCAAAGGTACTTTTCCTTTTAAACAGTTTTTAATCAATAATCGTGTTATATAATCACGAGACAATTACAAATTATGGCATTAATCTGCCCTGTGAACAACGTTAGTAGCTACGTAGTGACTATACTATAGTGTCACCCGATCATACAGTGAGAGTGAGTGGAAATGATCCATGAGTGAGTTTGAGCCGAGAGATAATATGTCTCGCTTGCTAACTGAGTTCGCTGCTGGTCGCCTTATAAAAATACATCTTCTTGTACTTTAAGTTTACGATGCTCCTGAATAAATATCAAAATATATAGTGACTGAAAATAAAACACGACCCTGTTACTCTAACGTTTGATACTGAGCCAGACACAGCGGCAGTAGATGGTTGAATGGCAACGGCATGTGAACAACTACAATATATACTCCTTCCCTCCCTACATTACTTACCATTGGCAATATTAAAGTCATTTTTTGCAGGGGCTTGATAAGTAGTTCCCTCGGGTTTCAAAGCTTCTTTGATTTGTTGAATTTGCAGCGTGAACTTTGAATCCATCATTTCGTGTCATGGACCACTGTCTCCATTCTAATAAACAGCGCGATCGTCATCAGAATCGCAACGATAGAAAAAATCGAGGAAGCCTTGTAAAGATTTTCGCTACGTTTCTCTGTGGAAATCAGTTTCACCTCTTTTACACAGAAATCCATCGCTCTTTGTGAGGGGAGATGTGAAACAGTGCAAATTCACGAAACGCGTCAAACCAACACTGCACGAAATCTTCAGCAGGTCGAGACTCATTTGGCAAAACAAATATACATTACGGTAAAATGATCGATCCAGGAGGCAGAAAAACAATAATCAATTTAACCTCATTGGTGCGGTGACCTTTATTAATTTAATTTTTATTTTTTTTCTGGGAAATTAAAAAAAGCTCCATTTATATAGATATTTTGTTTAGTTTGCATTTGTTTTATGTGTTTAATAACAAGTGAAAAGTATGGAGGCGTTATACTTATTTCTCGAGCATGTGCCTGGTTGAAGTTTACATTCGATTCCGTTATTTTTTTTCTAGATACAGTGGAACCCCGATTTAACGCACAAATTTATTCAGCCCGGCCAGAATTACAATAAAATGTAAGGAAAAGAACCCCGATTTGACGAGCCCGATTTAACGAAATACCCGATATAACGAACGCGATTAAAACATACGGCGAGCATATTTCCTAATCAAATGTATGATCTACGAAAAAGACTCGACCGAAATCGATGAAACCGATTCATAAGATCTACTATGTTTTCGCCACATTGATCCTAGTATCAGTTTGCTAAGGGGGTGATTACATGGCGAATTTCAGCCCGGGCTGAAATTCCAGCCCGGTACGTTTAGGGGGACTGAGATTTCAGCCCGGCTTCCGAAACAAATCCTCTTGAAATTAAGTTAGCGATTACATGGACAAGGTTTCAACCCGGGCTTAAATTCAGCCCGGGCTGAAAATTCCAGCCCGGTTTGAGAAACCGGGCTGGAATTTTCAGCCCGCCAAAACGGGCTGAAAAAAAACATGTAATCCAATCTCGACCCCAGGGCCCGGTTGTTCGAAAGCCGATTCACGCTAATCCAGGATTAAAAGTTAATAAAGCTCTCAATTTCTCTTGTTTAAAAGTGTTTTTCTCTGCTGATGTTTTGTAAAGTTTAAGATTAGTCAAAGTCAAAACAGAAAGACAAAAAATATAAACAGAAAATCTTACTGAAAAGTTGCAAAACTGAAATCAAATTCGCGCTAATCCTGGATTAGCTTAATCGTCCTTTGAACAACCCGGCCCAGAGCTCTTCTCTTTTGCGCTTGCGTAATCAAGAAAGCAGCGAAGGTCTGGGGTCGAAAATGCATGTAATCGGAATGGAATTTTCAGCCCGTGCTGAAAAGTGAACTTGGGCATGCGCAGTGCTTGCGTTTTGGCTAAATTGTTGAATGCCCGGCAACGTATTTGCATGTCATTGAATAAGAATAGCCCTTTTGTTTTTATATACACGTGCAGCCAATGTAAATAAGTTGCCGGGTATTGTAAACTCGCTCCTTTGTTTTTAAACAAGGTGGAAAAAAAGGTTCTAGTCCCGGGGGGGGGGGGGGGGTACTCCCTATAATGGACTATACGGGGAGGCTCGGCCCGAAATGAGTATCTTTTCAGACTGGAGGCATATGATATGAAAGGGTAGGGATTTCACGAGTTGGAGTATAGAAAAGGGTAGGGAAAACTGTTATTTAGGTATGTGGTGGACTGCAGGTTTGAAGTTCTTAGCCATCGTAAAACAGCTTCCTTCCACTTCCTTCTGGGGATATATATTGTTCATTAAGTTCATTCCAAGGGTATAGAAAAGGGATGCAGTGTTTCTACTGTAGGTATGTGAAAGGGGTACCATTTTCATAATTTATATGGAAGGTATATGAAAGGGGTACCATTTTCCATGGAAGGTATATGAAAGGGGTACCTTTTCTGTCAAATAAAAGGGTAAGGGTTGGACCTCTGGGCGGAGCCTCCCCGTATAAAACGGGGGGGGGGGGGGGAGGGGGGTTCCAGTGGAACAAGGAAGATCAGAGGGCTCCTGGGGAGATAAAATCGAAAATCTTATTCGATGTGTCGCGAATTTCAAATCGAAAATGGAATATAACAACAGCTTCGTTCTTCAAACGTTCAGCCGATATGTAAATAAGTTGCCGGTTATTCAAATCGCCCTCATTCTCTGATGACTCTTCCCGCGCAATTTCAAATTTGGCGGCTGGGCTGAAAGTTTAGCCCAGGCTGAAATTCGTCATGTAATCGCAACAAAATTCCAGCCCCCTAACCGGGCTGAAATTCAGCCCGGGGTGAAATTCGTCATGTAATCGCAACAAAATCCGGGCTGAAATTCGTCATGTAATCACCCCCTAAGAGAATAATATTCTTCCATTGTCACCAATCACGCAAATCGCGATCGAATTTAGAATAACAAAAAAAATATTAATCTAATTATGCACATTAAAGTGTGATTCAGGTTTTAACTTCAAAACGCTATACACTGGCTCTGAACAGTTATTATATAACTAACAACATTAAGAAAACGAGCTTGGATGTAAATAGGTGTGTCAGCCAGCAGTCACATAGCTGTGCTGAGTAATGGTAGTTAGTTGGGCAAGTCGCCAACGTCTGTGATAGGATCTCCTCTTCCACTATCGCCGTTTCCGTTCCTGTTTCCATTTTAAACCGTTTTCATGCACACGGTACAGCGGCTCACATGCTCGCGCTGGTTTCTTGAATTAATTGTCCGCGCTGTTGGTGTTCGGAAACTGTTCCTCGTCGCTGATGGTTCTTAGCCAGAAGCTGTATGTGCTGCCATAGTAGTGGCATGTCCCACGACCGTGGCATTCTATGAAGGGACTGGCACGGAAGTCCTCCAGACAGGAGCCTGGGGACGAAAGAAGTTGGCCAGATCCATCGTTGCCTGCGCTCGTGTGCTGTCGGGAATAACGGGGGAAAAAAAAAATAATGACGATAACAATATTTTAACAGGAGGCTCCTCCCACCGGGGTTGTTTTCAGGGAGGTCCTGAATCAAATTAATCATAAAATAAATGACATGCCCAGGGAGTGGTAAGGACACTTTGAACGCCCTATTTTACCCAAAACCCGACAAAAAAGTTTCGTTTCGTAGGTCATGTCTCAAAAGGAGCTATGTCACGATAATTTAAGTCATTTTCGCGAAGTGCAAAATCACCTTCAAATTGAAGAAAGCCTCAAAATAATAGTTTACTAAGGTAGAAAAACACCAAAGAGGTAATAATAAACCAAATAAACAGGAAGAAGGATGCATATGGTCGAGGAGGGAAAAAAATCAAGACGGACTGCGAACGGCGAACTTGAATGGCCAATTTTCAAGATGCACAAACCGTGATGTAGCTCCTATAATCTGTCTACTATGATCTCTCGGGAACCTCTCATTTCATACGACTGTTACCAACTTTGACTATTTTTAAAAGCAGCCTCTGCCTTTTCCTATTGTTTGTATTTTGACTTGTCATGTGAGCTTGTCAAAATATAATCCAGCCATACATGTACAATACAACTGTCTAATAAGACATATATCTGGCCGCGGTACAGTGTAAGTTTTACTCACCATGAGGAAGCTGTAGCCACTCCAGAGTGGTTTCCAATCCTCTGGGCAGTCTGGCTCAATCATGCTCTGGTTATGAAGCGCCATGACCATGGCAGGTGCCTCGCACACGCGACAGCGACTAATGAAGGGTTGCACGTCGTGGTCTTGAAACAGGCATCATGGGAATAGGCTCAGATGTTGATAGCCAGAAGGTGTAGTCATTGCGCGAGGCCAGGTAGCAGTTTCGTTCAGGTTACAAAACAGGAAGGGCGCGGTGCTGAATTTAGGGAGACAGGAGCCCGGTTGGCCTAAATCTTGGCCATGAACTATCTCGTTTCCCTGCACGGAAAGCAAGCTGTACCCTTCCCACAGGGACACTGTATCGTTCGGGCAATCAAGAAGTTGCGCTGTTTGGCTGTGCCGTACAACATAGAACCCCAAATCTGTTTCTTCCGACCGCCCAGGAAGACTGAGACCCGCTGCACCCTTCAGTCCCTGTTCACCAGGGGTCCCGGGGAGACCTACCAATCCATTCAGCCCTGCGTCACCTAAACAGAAATATAGGCACGCAAGGCGTGCGAGAGTTAAACTAGACATGACTCTGTAATCTCGTGCCCAGATCACCCTCTGCCACGCGAAAGAGAGATCTGGTAAAGTTCGATTTCAAGGCCCGATATACGGGCCTTCCTGTTGTTCTCAGTTGTCCTTCGGTCTGTTGTGTTCGAATAAACATGGATGAATTCCTGGAATTTGACGGAGTTATTCTGAGAATTCTTCGAGACAGAGGTTTGGAAAACTTTGCTATAAAAGCCACAAAAGGAAGCTTTGCGGGAGGTCGTTTTAAAGAAAAGGGACTGTTGACACTGTTTAGTTGTTCTTCCGACAGGCTACGGAAAATCTCTAGCGTTCCCACGAATATGCGAAAATGTTTCAGTAGCGAGAGCCAATCACAGCACACATTAGAATAAGACGATATTTTAAGTAGTATCCAATATAGAATAGGCGTTATTTCGAACTTTACCAGATCTCACTTTTCAGTGTCAGACAGAGTGGGATCTGGGTACGAGATTAATGACTCTGTACACTCCTTCCAGCTCCTTGTCACCTAAACAGAAAGATAGGCACGCAAGGCGTGCCAGAGTTAAACTAGACATGACTCTGTACACTCCTTCCAGCCCCTTGTCACCTAAACAGAAAGATAGGCACGCAAGGAGTGCGAGAGTTAAACTAGACATGACTCTGTACAATCCATCGAGCCCCTTGTCACCTAAACATAAATATAGCAACATGGACGTTAAGCTAGCTGGAACAAATGAGAATGAGAGTCGCCGACAGTTGCATGTAGGTTTTCTACAACCCTCAGCGACTATTATAAGCCCGGGTCAGATGACTCCGTACTTTGACAGGTGAAAAGGCATATCAGTGTACATGACCGGAAATTCTGTAAGCGTCCTAAGACTTTTGATAATTTTAAGATACTCGGAAAATCCAGTTAGCACAGCATCACAGCAAATACTTCCTAATGCAAAATGGATTTTACGTATAAAAAGGCTTAACATATTTCTACTGGTAGCCAAATCGTACTTTCTTGAAAAGGATGTAAAACAGAACAAGTACCTTTCTGTCCTTCCGGTCCATCAATTCCCGGGTCACCAGGTTCTCCTCTAGGACCCTCGGGCCCTGATGGACCCGCGGGGCCTGGCTTACCTTTATCACCACCAAGACCCGCGAAACCATCCTCACCACGCTCGCCTTTCTCGCCGGGAGAGCCTGGAACCAAGTATAGATAACTGATAAGTACACGTATCTAGAAAACTGAAGGCTAAAAGTTGTCTCCAGCGACTCATCTGCAATATTTCCAGGCTAACAGTCACAGAGGCCATATCAAGTTTCGGGGACCAATCATTCAGAATTGGTGTGTTCTTCACTTCACGAAGTCGCTGACCCCTACTGTTGTTTGCATTTCTAACATAAGTAACCCATTATTTAAATGTGGTAAAAGTTAAGAAAAAAGTCTCAATGTTATAAGATTTATGTTAGAATCGCACTTAGGTTTTTTTAATTGATCATAGAGTTTTTTCTTTTTAATTTGAGCTTCGTTGTTACTAGCAGGAGCAGATATATTATTTTCGATTCATTCGTAGACTTTAGAGAATCCCAGAATTTGTTATTGTTATTGTTATTAACTAAATCATGAGTTTTAGAATGAAAAAATAACCGCTTTTTATATTAAAGTAATTGTGTAAAAGTTTTATTTTGCAAATTATATTCATTTCTTATTTCAGTATGTAAAGGACTGCGATGTTTTTGTTAGATAATCGCTTAAGGGATATTCTTAAAGTTTTACATTTTACATCAAACCATTTATGAGTTACACGGTTTATGTGAGAAGCACTGAAACGTATGTGGGCAGATCCCCCCCCCCCCCCCCCACTTCCGTAATTTAACGAGGATTAAAGCTCTCACAATGACATCATGCAAATCATGTTACCTTTTCACCCCTCACTCCAGGAATTCCAAGATCTCCTTTCATTCCTTGTCTACCAGGTTCGCCTGCTGTTCCCCTGATACCTTAAAAATTAAAACATAAACAATGACAGATGCCTTTTTAAGTGCAAGATAGTAGCATTTCACATTCTGTCCTAGTTATTGATTGCTACTGATCTGGCTACGAGATGACAATATCTTGGTTTTTCTCTTAGAGTATAGGAGTTAATTGTGTGCGGGCGGGCAGATAGACATTCAAAATCGGCCACCACAGCGCGGGGGAAAATTATAACTTGTCCACTATTTATCAAATTTGCATCAAATTTTGCACCATCAGATTGCCTAATTATACAGGTGTTCTTTTGTCGATTTTGTTGTCTTCTTTCACAGGAAATTCGTATCTGTGAATAGCAGCAATGTAGTGAGGAACAGCGCGCTAGCTCAGGGTAATAGCACACTCGGTCATGATTAAATTTCTCCCATTCTGCCTGGGCTTTTTTTGTTCCAAAGTGAGCCTGGGGGAGGATCGAGGGAGGATTTATCACCAAGAGTATTCATGCTATGAAAATGAAACTTCTATGGTGTGCAAACCGTCCACAAATGTTTATTCAGAGTGACAGCCAAGTAGGCTTTTACCGATTGTGCTCACAAAAGTGGCATGCTCCTGGCAGTGCTCGTTTTTTTCTCCAAATTATGCTAAAATTATGCTCATTTTTGAAATTACGCTACTTCTGGTAAAAAAGTTTTTTTTAAATGTTAGAATACAATGTGCCTTTTGTTTCAAAAAAAGAAAAACAAGACTTATTTTTTTTTGTAACATTGTCCAGCATTTACTATTTTACCTCCTTTTATTCACAAGTGGTGTAAACACAGCAAATCATCTTACAAGGTATACGTAACTTCCGCCATCTTGATGGACGCCACCTTTGTTTTGACTTCCGACATCTGAGAACTTGACACGATCCAAGTGAAACTTCCGGGCTTTTGACTCGTAAAAATTAGTAAAATTAATGAATTGGGGTTTGAAAAACAGGCTTTGAAACACAAATCAGTAATCAAGATATGACTTTTGGCTGATAATCTGCTTTCAACATACCAAAATATGTACGATTATACTAGCATTGCTACTTCGTCAAAAACTACTCGTTTTACCAAATTATGCCAAAAAGTGCTTGTACAATCAGTAAAAGCCTACAGCCACATGTCAATTATGACGTCATGTCTAAAAAAAATCAATGCAAAAACTGAAAATTTAAGCTAAATAACACCAAAGTTAGGAAAAATACTTGATGCCATGGAAACGTCAAGTCACGTGATCAAACAATTTACACACCAAAATGTTCCCAGGCATTTTTTAGCAATAGTCACAAACTTCGGTCATAATTGCTTGGATGCTCTTTAAGTACGATCAATTTGAAATCTGCTCGGGCACTTTCTCCCCCCCCCCCCCCCCCCCTCTCTGGCAGAATATTGTTAAGCAATTCAGACCATACAGACGCTAAAAGCAGGGGGGACACAGCAAAGCATGTTTACCTTTTTCACCCCTCACTCCAGGAATTCCAAGATCTCCCTTCATTTCGTGTTTACCGGGTTCACCTACTGTTCCCATGATACCTTTCGTTCCTTTTTTACCCTTGGTTCCTTTCGGCCCTCGTTTGCCAAGTTTTCCCTAAATTCCTTTCGGTCCGGGGGGCCTGCCACACAAACTTTGTCAGGAGAGATGCAGTAAGACTCCACAGATTCCGCAATAATCGAGGTAACGTATCTCTTGATTCCATCGCCAACATATTTTAGACCAACAGAATCGTTGCGGCGGGTTTTTAAGCTTCGGCGAACAATTTTTCCTTTGAATATGCCTATGGAAAAATAAAATTTTAGTTTTTATGTCTGACTGTGAGAATAAGAGTTTCAATTATAAATCATTTATGGCACTAATAATTCAAAATGGTTCGTGTTCCCAAGACGTGTTCAGATACCTTATTAATGCATTAAATTTTGGCGAATTTAGCGATTTTTCAAAAATCGCTAAATCAAAATGCTCCAAAATTTTAAAAGTGTCTAAAAAATGTAATCGTCGCGAAATGAACGTGAATGGGTACTCTATACAATAGCCCTTTTCACGGTTAACTTGCGATATTTGCATAACAATACACTTGAACATAGAAGCTAGGCAATTTCGGGCACAAGCTGCAAAACATCATGTTTTTCTTGAACTCCTTCAACTCTTTTAGTATAAAAACAGTTTTAAAATGTAGAAGAACTACAATTCTCAGTTAGTTTACGTTGTTTTTAGAAAAAATTGTAAAACGACTTTTCTCTATTAATAAAGAGTAGACTCGCATAAGAAACAGGGAGATCGGATAACGATCTTTACGGCAAATTTTAACTAAAATAGTTGCATATTTAGTTCTTCTCCGTTTTAAAACTATTTTTATGCTAACATAGTTTAAGGAGCTCAATAAAATCACGATGTTTTACAGCTTGTGCCCGAAATTGCCTTGCTTCTACGTTTAGCTGTATTGTTATGCAAATATTTCAGGTTAACCGTGAAAAGGACTATTGGAACACTGTCATCTGGTAATTTCGTGCAATCACGCTCAAGTTCGTCGGCCAAACCCACACATCATGATTATGACGTGTATCACACATTCGTGCACATGGTTATTAAACTCGCTATATACTGTGCGGTTATAACCTTCGATCAGGCCCTCCTCCAACGAAAAGGAAACAAAAAAGGAAAAGATCAGAACGCCTGATCGCAGGTTACTGTACGGTATGTTTACGCATAAATATGGTATATATGTTATGTTTTGGAGATAAATCAATATATGTCAAGTTGAAAGGTTGAAATCCCTTTGATTCATTTATCCTCAATCTAGATTATGTGTCCTCCTCAGTGCTGTTCTAATTCTGGGCATATTGAGCACATTCAACCAGTTCTGATAAAAAAAAATACCTATCGATGTTCTACAATTGACAAGGGTAATTTTTTTTATATGTCGACTTCTGATGTATTTCTTGTGGTTCGTGTTTAATTTGCCAAGTTTTGTTCAAGTTCAACGAAGATCTGGTTGTTTATGAAACAAAATACATGGGTCACTGTTGTTTGGCATGGCTCCAATTCGCCGTTGTCAAGAATCAACTTCATGTAGTTATAAAGTCCATCAGTTAAATTCCTTGAAAATATACATTTCCATGATCGTGATTTTATGTCTTTAAAATGAGCGAGACAATTGTAAATTATGGTATTAATCTGACTGTGAACAAGTTAGTGGCTACGTAGTGACTCGCAGTGTAACAGTGAGAGTGGGTGAAAATGAGTGAGTTTGAGCGATGATATGTCTCGCTTGCTATTACTGTGTTCGCTGCTGGTCGCCTTATAAAAAGACACCGGTTAATGTTTGTACTTCGTCGACATTCAGTTTACGATGTTCCAAAATATATATCAAAATAGTAACCAAAAAAACCCACTATCCTCTGATAATGAACAAGACACAGCGGCAGTAGATTGTTTGAAAGCAAACGGCATCTGAACAACAACGAGCTCTTAACGCAGTAACGCAATTTATAATATACTAACCATGGGATAATGCATTTTCAAGCAATTTGATTGGTTCCCTGCTCATGGTCTCAGAGACAATATACCCTCTCTACCTTATTTGGAAATGCCGCGAAGTTCAAATTTTTTGTCTCTGGGAAAATGGAGGAACATTTTCGTATTTTTCCAGTTTCCTCGGAGAAATTCGACATTTTCCCTGTAATTTGTATATTATAAAACAATTATTCGCCTCAGGCTCGTGAATATTGGTGAATATTCCCCTCGACTTCGTCTCGGGGAATATTCACCAATATTCACGAGCCTGAGGCGAATAATTGTTAAATATCCCTTTCCTCCCCACGTTACTTACCATTTGCAATATTAAAGTCATTTTCCCCTTGAGCTTGATGAGTAGCTCCCTCGAGTTTCAAAGCTTCTTTGATTTGTTGAATTTGCAGCGTGAACTTTGAATCCATCATTTTCGTGTCATGGACCACTGTCTCCATTCTCATAAACAGCGCAATCGTCATCAGAATCGCGACAATAGACAAAATCGAGGAAGCATTGTAAAGATTATCGCTACGTTTCTCAGTGGAAATCATTTTCACCTTTTTTACATAAAAATCCATCGCTCTTTGATGTGAAACAGTTGAAATTCACGAAACGCGTCAAACCTATCAATATACCAACACGTACGAGATATTTGATTTCAGCAGGTCAAGCCTCATCTGGCAAAAAAAAACATATACATCACAGTAAAATGATCCAGGAGCCGGAAAAACAAGATTTTATACCAAAATTATCAACCTATTTGGTGCGGTCAACTTTATTTTTTTTCTGGGGAATTAATTAGAAAGCGTCGATCCTGTTTTATGTTTGATTGTTTGTTTTCCTCTAACTTTTTTAGCTCAACAATTTGCGCGCATGCGCGAAGGATAAGCTTTCGGGCTTGTGGGGAAAATTTGGCGTTTGTAAACGTTTCTTGGTAATTCCGCTGACCAGTGTATAAGGCCTGGGAAATCACTACACTAAAAATATTGCGGGCGCAATATTTGGTAGGCATTAGGGGTCGGGGGGTCGGGGGGGGGGGGGGGGGTCGGGGGTTGTAGCCGGCCCTCATTGCAAAAACAAAATGGCGGCCGGTTGTTTCTGTAAGGACGGTATTTCTCTCGTCTTACACATTTAAAATATAGACCTTTTTGGAGTTCCGATGCCAACAAATGGATACATTCTGCGCCCGGATTCTGCGATTCCTTTGTTCGGTTTGAAAAATACTACTGAAGGATTGAAATTATTTCTTTCACGAACGGAAATCTGTGGTTTCTATATCGAAGCACATTTGGACCCATGCCCGACCGATGAATCAAGGGGTTATACAACTTCAAAAACACCAGGAATAATAGAACGGTTCCACCAGGGCATATTTTAGGCTCAACCGCCGAAAAAGATACGGGAAATTGAAGCGTTCAACTGAACTCTGGCGTTTGGAGCCCTTCACTTCAAATGGATTTCAAGACTTAGGATGTAGGAAAGGAAAACTGACACCACGGGACGGTCGGTAATTGTTATGTCTATGTGTTATTTGTTTTATAACAAAAAATATTGTTCAACTGATCATTTGATTCCAATAAAAATAATATTTAACTTTTAATTTAAACTTTTGTAATTTCGTATACAATTCGATTGATCGATCGATAACTTTGAACCGAAAACTTATAAAGTTTTTATTTGAATCAAAATTTGCCTGCAAAGTCTTTTTGCCTGTTATTGTAGCTTATTGTGTTGACCTTAAGAGCGGCCCTCTGTAATTATCGCCCGGAGGCGTGCAAAATGAAAAATCGAAATTCCTCAAACTTTACCAGAATATAGGTCTAGTTGAACTATTGCTAGAAAAATAACTTTCAGTTCCATCAGATTTTTATTTTGGGCGAACGGCGCCCATAACGGTTTTCGGCTCTCGCATCAGTTTTCACGGGGTGAATACAACACATTACTAAACGTCTCCTAAAAAAATAGGCAAAGGAAATATCCAAACACTGTATAGTTTACTAAAAAGAAGACACATTGGTTAATTAGTTAAATGGTTATTTAAACAATTTGATAGCAAACTTAATATTTGAGCAAATTTTAAAGTTTTAGCTTATTTTGAAGATTTTGGCAAGGCAAATTAAGCCTAAATTGAGAGGTAAAAAAACCTAATTGGTACATGGCGTGGGGTTATAAAACTATAACCCAATGAAAGAGCAATGTTTCTTCTACAAATATATGTAATAACATTTTGGGGCTACTGAAACTACGAAATTTGAGAGCACCAAACGAACGTGCTCCCGAGGTCAAAAATTACCTTTCCGTGTCACGAAATGCGGATAGCTAAAATACACAAGTCACACTGGAAAAATTCTAAGATAGATTTCACTAAGTAGTTTGTGCTACTGTGGAAGGCTAGCTATTCTTAGATAGATATCGTCTTGATTTCTGGTAAATTTGTGTAAAATCTTAGCTTTGAGAGGTTAATTTGCAGCCACTAAAATGTAATTATTTTCGGTCCGAAATTCACGAAATGAAAGGAATTCACGGCACAAGACTATTTCCATCACTCTTCTATATATTAACAAAACCTATAATAAGTGAGACATAATATCGAACTATTTACAGTTAATAATGGCATCAGTACCTGTGAAGTCTTGGAATTGAAATGTAAGCACCACGGTGCTCAATGTTTGTGCTCCATGTTTGCCAGAATCAACAGAGATTGCGTTACACAATTCACGGATCCAACTTTATCGTGGGTGGGGGGGGGGGGTGGGAGGGGATGAGTAATCATTACATTACAGTCGTGTTTTTTCGTAATATTTGTGAGAACAGATGTATCATATACCTTAATCTCTCTTATTTTCGTGAGTATTTATTTTCGCGATGTAGCAAAAAAACGCGAAAACTGAAAGACGATATTTTCGCAAAATATTTTAAAAATAAAGCCTCACGAAATACGGATCAGTCGATTTAGCCAAATAAGTACGCGCCGAAATCAGTGAGATTATTAAACGATAGACATTCATGAGGGGTGAGCGGGTGTGACCAACGGCCCGTGGTTGCGAGGAAGCTCGAAGGTGAGTGGCCGGTTTGGGACTTTTCAGAAACCGCCACTGTAAACAGTTCATTTCCGGTTTCGATTCATTCAACCATCAACCATGGCATCGGGTGGCTACTCTGCGTATGTTGGAGGGTTTTGTGGTTGCAGTAGGTCTAACCCCGCGAATGCAATGTGCGTGACAATCCAGAGTTGCGGCAAGGATGTAAAAAGTCATTTGAAGTATTTCACCTGTCACAATTCAACTTTAAAAACAGAAGCAGTTCTTCTTCTCGCCAGAGCAGGTAACAACATGGACAACATGCATATGTTTATATTATGTCTGTTTGGTTATTAATATTACTAGAGAAATCAAAGCATTATAGAGCTTCCTAGGCTCTACCTTAAGCAATGTTTCGTGTAAGTGCGTATTAAAGTGTATAGAAATTATTGTAGCAGCCGATTGCCGAAGACCGGCGGAACTTTTTTTCGCTCCGAAAAGGGGGGGGGGGGGGGGGGGGGGGGGGGCGGATGGAGCGTCCATAAATTGGTGCTTCATCGGTCTATGAAGCACCAATTCTAAAGCAAAACTAGTTGCTGTCGTAGTTAAACTCTTACATTGGTCTTACATTGGAATTGACACCTAAAAGGTACGATGATTATCCCGTCACTTAACATGGGAGTCCCCCCCCCCCCCCCCACCCCCTCCCCGGGTTCCCACTGCTATAAAGGTTGCTGCTCAGGCATCATGGAGATCAGGCGGGGGTCAGGTTGTACGGGCAAGTGTGCAAACATTGCGTTTACGATAGAGGACCTGGCTAGATTCCATAAATATTTTAGGTTCCCGTACAAAAAATATAGAATGCATGCACAAACACTTATCGTGTGTAACTTTCAGGGATTTTTGAAGTTTGATGAAAAGTCATCTAAAAATGTCGGTGTGTCCAAGGCATCGAGATGCATTTGGACTTAGATGGCGCAGTAACAAAAAGTATTGTACGTGTCCGCCAGACTGGGCTTCACCACACAAGAATAGAAATAAAAAGGAGACCCGTGGTATAACACTCCCACAATCGAAACTTCTTTATAGCGTCACCTCAGTGCTTGTTCCAGTTGCATCGCGTAAGTTACAATTATTTTTAAATCAGTCTCCGAGATATCGATGTGCTCTGCAAGAATTAGCGGGAAGCGTGAATTCGCGAGCGGGAAAGAAAGAATCGGCCTTTCACCACTCCTACACGCTCCTAGAAATTTCCACGCTCGTTCTAGACTACAAAACAGTCCGTATTTAGCACGAGTTCGTTGAAAACGCGGCGGCCGAAAAGGATCTGGATTGAACGTGAAAATGGCGAGTGGGATTGGGGAGACGCCGGCCCCTCTTATCTCACCTTGGTCGGGGGATCGTGAGGCTCGCGCGTGGATTATCGGCAATTAGCGGGCTCGCAAGGCTCGCGCGCGTATTATCGGCGCTTCGCGCCAAATATCTCGAGAAAAAGAGAGATTGTTTTACTGTCTACACGCGTTCCAGATCCTTTTGGGACGCCGAGCTTCGCCCAACGGTAATCCCTGAAAGTTGCACAGCTGTCCGTACAACCTGACCCCTGAGGGGGGGAGGGGGATTGTTCCGCCGGTCTTCGGCAATCGGCTGCTACAATAATTTCTATGCACTTTAATACGCACTACACGAAACATTGCTTAAGGTAGAGCCTGGGAAGCTCTATTAATAATGCTTTGATTTCTCTAGTAATTTGATTTCTCTCTGTTTGGTTATTAAATAAACCAAACAGACATAATATAATCATATGTATGGTGTCCATGTTGTTACCTGCTCTGGCGAGAAGAAGAACTGTTTCTGTTTTTAAAGTTGAATCGTGACAGGTGAAATACTTTCAAATGACTTTTTACATCCTTGCCGCAACTCTGGATTGTCACGCACATTGCATTCGCGGGGTTAGACCTACTGCAACCACAAAACCCTCCAAACATTCGCAGAGTAGCCACCCGATGCCATGGATGATGGTTTAATGAATCGAAACCGGAAATGAACTGTTTACAGTGGCGGTTTCTGAAAAGTCCCAAACCGGCCACTCACCTTCGAGCTTCCTCGCAACCACGGGCCGTTGGTCACACCCGCTCACCCCTCCATGAATGTCTATCGTTTTAATAATCTCACTGATTTCGGCGCGTACTTATTTGGCTAAATCGACTGATCCGTATTTCGTGAGGCTTTATTTTTAAAATATTTTTGCGAAAATATTCGTCTTTCAGTTTTCGCGTTTTTTTGCTACATCGCGAAAATAAATACTCACGAAAATAAGTGAGAATAAGGTATATGATACATCTGTTCTCACAAATATTACGAAAAAACACGACTGTAATCGGAATGATTACCCCCCCCCCCCCCCCCTCCCCCGCCCCCACCCACGATAAAGTTGGATCCGTGAATTGTGGTAACGCAAATCTCTGTTGATTTTCTGGCAAACATGGAGCACAAACATTGAGCACCGTTTGGCCGCTTACATTTCAATTCCAAGACTTCACAGGTACTGATGCCATTTATTAACTGTAAATAGTTCGATATTATGTCTCACTTATTATAGGTTTTAATTTGTTAATATATTGAAGAGTGATGGAAATAGTCTTGTGCCGTGAATTCCTTTCATTTCGTGAATTTCGGACCGAAAATAATTACATTTTAGTGGCTGCAAATTTTTAAAAGCTAAGATTTTACACAAATTTACCAGAAATCAAGACGTTTATCTATCTTAAGAATAGCTAGCCTTCCACAGTAGCACAAACTACTTAGGGAAATCTATCTTAGAATTTTTCCAGTGTGACTTGTGTATTTTAGCTATCCGCATTTCGTGACACGGAAAGGTAATTTTTGACCTCGGGAGCACGTTCGTTTGGCGCTCTCAAATTTCGTAGTTTCAGTAGCCCAAAAATGTTATTACATATATTTGTTAGAAGAAACATTGCTCTTTCATTGGATTATAGTTTTATAACCCCACGCCATGTACCAATTAGGTTTTTTTACCTCTCAATTTTAGGCTAATTGCCTTGCCAAAATCTTCAAAATAAGCTAAAACTTTAAATTTTGCTCAAATATTAAGTTTGCTATCAAATTGTTTAAATAAACCATTTAACCAATTAACCAATGTGTCTTCTTTTCAATAAACTATACAGTTGTTTGGATATTTCCTTTGCCTATTTTTTTAGGAGACGTTTAGTAATGTGTTGTATTCACCCCAGTGAAAACTGATGCGAGAGCCGAAAACCGTTATGGGCGCCGTTCGCCCAAAATAAAAATCTGATGGAACTGAAAGTTATTTTTCTAGCAATAGTTCAACTAGACTTATATTCTGGTAAAGTTTGAGGAATTTCGATTTTTTCATTTTGCACGCCTCCGGGCGATAATTACAGAGGGCCGCTCTTAAGTTTGTTCATAGTTTCTCAATTACATTGCTGAGCTGGCTCACGGAGCCTTTGATTAACCAATGGTAAATAATAATAAACAACTTTATTAATGTGTCGAAGTCTTCTAGCGCTGCCAAAAGGCCCACTAATCGGGGACACCTAAACTTAAATATCACAAAATACTATAAAAATTGACATTACATTACAATACAAAATACTATAAAAATTACATTACTTTACAAGTCATATATATAATAAACTATATCTATAAAATCTATAAAAACTATCTTAGTCTATTTAACATTAAATTAATATCAATTACTGACAACACTTCGGGCCAATTGCCCTTACAGGCGTCATCTTCTGTCATGGTAAGATCTCTCTTGCGTATTTTTGAAACAAAGGCCGTTAGTGTTGCGCTGTCTATGTCACGGGGGCTGAGCTTGGACCATAAACGCGGTCCAAAGTATCTTAAGGAATGTTTTCCATATCTGACGGTGTTAAATCTAAAAATATGGAAGTCCGACTTTCTTAAATTATAGCAAGATGGCGTGCCGCTAAATAATTCTAGTATGTTCGTTGGTAGCAGCCTGTGCTTGACTTTGTACATAAAGATAGCGATATCTTGCAGTCGCTTATTGAGCATGAGTTGTTTAGGTTAGCACGTTTTAGTAAATCATCATATGTCAAATTCCAGTCACAAAAAACCGCTCGAAGCCCTCTTTCGTTGACACGTTCCAGTTTCTTTTTGTCCGTTGCTTTACAAAATGCCAGACTAGGCTACAATATGTCAGGTGTGGTAGTATCGCTGTCTTGTAGATCTGTAGCTTAGCCTTCAGTTGGGATAAGTTTCCTGAGTCTCATTAAAACGCCAATTAGTCTAACTTGCTTTCTTGCAAATAGCTTTAAATGTGTTGAGAGAGAAATGTAACTCTTTATCTATAGTAACGCCAAGTAACTTTAGCTCATCAGAGATGTTGTACGGTCATGGTCGTTAATTTCCACAGTTAGTGGAGATGGCTCATGTTTTCCGATTATCATGGCTTGGTATTTGTTCAGGTTGCCGACCAATGATTTTCTTTGTACCCATTGACATTTGTTCCCCTTCAATCTTAATTCTGTCCATCAGTTGTTCGATTTTCTATGTGCGTAGTACAGTGATGAGATCGTCCCCAAGCGTACATTGATAAATTTGAGTTGCGCACTTCATGTAGGAAGAGGATCATTTGGGGAAATGGTTCCATAGTATTTGGGCCCAGGATGTTGATCCCTGAGGGACAAGCCCATACTTGACCTCGTTTCCCCCCAAGTCACTTACCGCAGCGCGCATTAAGAAAAAGAGCGCATTTAACGTCCTAGAGATTCCGTCCCTGCGAAAAGCCGTAGGCCCTCCCGTCCGACCCCCTGTCCCCCATGGTGCCATTAGCCAGGGTTGGAGGCATTGTGGGTCGAATAGCCTTAACTCATATTATCTGTTGATAAATATTGGGTACTGGAACTTTTTTCCGTTCGCATTGTAGTAGTCCGTAAATGTTAAAAGATTATTAAACGTCTATTTAAATATGAAACTTATATGGATGTGGTATGTGAAAAGCATACAATGATGTTTATTCTATTGACGTGTCACTTATGACGATCATAACACGTCGAATGACGTCAATAAAAGATATCAGTAAATAAAAACATATCTTTGGGATTTCAAGATTTTTATGTGAATTAAAAAAAAACGAAGAAAAATAATATAGTATATTATATTCACCTAAGGATGCAAAAAACCTGTAAAATATTTTGGAAGAAAACCTTGGTAAGTGAAAAAAAGATAAAGAATATGTTATATTGTATATTTTAAAAAAATAAAATTTAAAAAAAGAAAAAAAAAAAAATAAAAAGCTGATAAGGTAGATCTATGACAACTTTACAACCCTATTCTGCCTTCGGGCCCCCGAGCGGCGGGGGGGGGCGGCGGGGGCAAGGGAGGCGGCAGAAAAAGTTGCCCGCGCCGACTTCAAATTTATCGTACTTAAGGCGAGGATTCGACCGGAATGCCCACTTTTTTCCGCCACATTAACATGGTTTTTGTTTTTGGTTTAAATGGGAAAATATTCTTCGTGTCGCGTTTCAAGCAATCCAAAA